>JAJOZX010001292.1:37500-622500 GCA_023014485.1 Bathynomus jamesi
GTGAATGGACAAGAACAAAAGGGGACGAAGACACGGAGTTCTCGGCTGGCATCCTGTTTTCAGATGAAGCCAACTTTTATGTTCATGGAGAGGTTAATCGTCAAAATGTACGTTATTGGAGTGATGACAACCCGCACTGGACGAGTCCCTCAAAGACGCAAGGCGCTGGAAAAGTGATGGTGTGGGGCAGGATATGGAGCAACACAATTGTTGGCCCTTTTTTCATTGACACCAATCTGAATGCAATGTTTCTAAACATGCTGCAAGACACAGTCATGCCGTCCCTGCTGAACGAGGACGGGGGATTTCCAGCCCATTACGGTATCTGCGTGCGCCAGTGGCTGGATCAGCAGTTTCCGGGTCACTGGATTGGCCGCCGTGGTCCCGTGGAGTGGTCTCCGAGGTCCCCAGACCTCACCCCCCTTGATTTTTACTTGTGGGGCACTTGAAGGCCATGGTGTACCAGGTGAAAATACAAAACACGGACCACCTAAAGGAACGCATTCGTGATGCGTGTGCACGCATAACACCAGACGTGTTAACGCGCGTTTGCCATGACTAGGGGGGACGCATCCGTATGTGCATTCAGTGTAATGGTGCCCACATTGAGCATATTTTGTGACTTACAAGTGATTGCATAATAAAGTGACCATTTTGCCTATGTATGGAGACTTTTGACTCACCCTGTGTGTGTGTAGCGGGCAGACAAAGGAATTCCTTTCCCCGCCATTCTCAAACATCATGGAATCAAAACAAAGGCTATACACATGGGCATGAAATAGACCCACACAGGAAACACAGATTCTGTGGTATTTCCCGAAGTGACCACCACAGGATGTCACCAAGACCTATAAAACGCAGCTTCTTCCTCAAATCATTCTCACTTCTCGCTTGCCATTTTTCTCGTCTTGGTCGACACGTCTCACTCTCAGCACCTTCGTCAGCAGCACCACTCGTCAAGCCACCCGCTCTCCGGCGAAGGCCGGAGAGCGGCCTGCTGTTCCTCCAAGGCTCCGGTCGAGCCTACACAAAGTCTATCATCAAATAAGGCTCTCTACCGAACCTCACTCCGCTCGTACTTTGTTCTCGTGAATCTACTCTGTCCACGCAGCATCATCACGACCTCAGCAGGCCTCAGTCCCAAGTCACACTTCATTCATACACAAGAACGAAGCAACACTTGAGGCGACTCTACAATTCCTTCCTGCAAGAAAGAACATCACTGCTGTAGGCGTTCCGTTGGCCTCTTACCAGTTCTCTACCGACTGTCAACTTTCATCCTTCCGCCGGCAAGATCAACCTGACTACAGAAGCACCTTTCGAGGCCCAGTTCCGTAAACCTCCTATTAAGCTACAACTCCACTTTGCTCTACACTCATCTTTCACCACACTTCGATCGGCGCCCGTTCAACAAGTATCTCAACAGGCCCCCCTACAGTCTCCAAGGTCAACAAGGGCGAACGCAATACGGTCAACCTTCAAGTAACTCTTCAATCTCCAAAGTATTCATCATTCGCGGTAAGCTTCCTTTGCCTTCGTCTTAAGCAATTCCTACGAAGTCTACAGTGTAATCTCAGCTCCGCGTTCAGGCTATATCCAAGTGTACGTAAGCAACCGGAAAACTAACTCTCTCATCAAAACCGCAGTAGGCCTATTTCAAGTGTCGTACCAATATTGTAGTTTTGTATTACCCTGTTATTGTGATCACTTGTATAATTTACTTATTGTGCATCCTATTGTTTATGTGCTCTTTTATGCATTTCATTCTTGACGGCCTAATCCATTTACTGTACTACCGTACGTACATTAATTCAGTTGACAATAGGCTTTCAATATTTATTCTGTGTTCCCTTTTGCATATCTCATTAGCCTATCTAAATTAGTGTATTACTTAACAATGAATCTGCGTAACCATTCCTTATTTGCTAATACTCAGTCATCTTTAGCATAATATAAATGCCGTTATATAATTGTTAATCATTATAAATACCTTTATTGAACTGTTAATCACTGTAAACAAATATATAACCGATTTATTTTCCAAATTAAACACAAAACAACAAAGCAATTTCTCTCTCCTTATTAAATATTGTTTGTTTGGCTGTAGGCCAAGCTGGTTACCCCTAATTATTCATTTCAATATCAATTTTATTCAGTAATTATACAGTGCGTTCGAAAAGTCTCTCCGCAGTCAACCAACGCTTTAAAAAAAGTGTTTGACAACAAGTGTAGACGAGTTGCTCTGTGCCTGCAAAATGGTGGAAAACACTTTCAACATCTGTAAAATCAAAAGGTTATGTAATAAAATCACTAAATCATGGTTGAATGAAAACATTGTAGTTTTTCAATTTCCTATGCGTTTAACACAGCACTGCGGAGAGACTTTTCGAACGTACTGTAGTAAGCCTACTTTCTTAGCCACATCAAATCGGTGATCTATAGGCCACCATAAATTGGTGACCCCGCAGTGACTATAAATTGGACTCCAGCCTTAGCATTAACAGTCATTATCAATCAATTAACCATTATTATTATTACAGTGCCAACTTTACGCTATAAACCGGTAACATCAAATTGGTTAACCGTAGACTATATATATATATATATATATATATATATATATATATATATATATATATAGTATTGTTAAAATGTTTCGAAAAATGCATTCAGAAAAGGGAAAAAATTAGAAAAAAAAACATTCTGTCAACTCATTTTGCGCCACGGAGAAAATCTAATATGTACCCCAAGGGGTACATGTAATCTTAGATGAAAAATGGAAACCTCTGCTTTAAAATTAAACAAAAGAACCCCTCAGTTTTCAAAATTTTTTCTCATTGAAACAAATAAGCCATTACTAAAATTCCCTCTTTAGTCAAATCTAAAGAAACTGTAAAAAGGAACTATGATATTTGAAATGAAAATGACTACTTATATTCCTTAAAAACCATTAAAATTTTTAGAGGTAGACAAACAGAAAAGAAAGTAGATAATTAAAGAGAGAGAGAGAGAGAGAGAGAGAGAGAGAGAGAGAGAGAGAGATATATATATAATGAATAAAACCACGAACGAAAGGAAACACAGAATGGTGCTCAAGCGCTTTCGTCTAATGACATCCTCAGGAACACTGAAGTACATAAAGAGTTACAGCCTATATCTCTGATTCACATGTAAACAATTCCATGGATCTTACTGAAAAATTGAATAATGCACGTACTGAAACTAACGATAGATTGATCAGTTTTGACGTTTGTTCATTGTTTACAAAAGTGCCGATTGATGATATGCTTGACTTTCTCTCCCAAGAATTACATAAATATGACCTGCCACTACCTTCACACATTGTTCTGGAACTTATTAAGCTTTGCATCAAGACTGTAAATTCACTTTCAATAACGAGTATTATCAACAAGTGTTTGGGATGGCCATGGGCAACCCCTTATCGCCCCTCCTCTCCAATATTTATATGGAGTTTTTCGAAATTACTTACATTCCGAGAATCCTGGGGGTTGGCATCCCTTGGTTGCGGTACGTCGACGATATTTTGTGTATCTGGCCCATGAATCGTGACTTGGATAACTTCCTCCTTCAGTTAAATGATCAAGTCCCCTCCATTAAGTTTACTTTAGAAGTGGAACAAGACAACTCAATCCCGTTTTTGGATGTGCGTGTACATAGGGAAAGCCCAGGTTTTAAGTTTAGTATCTATCGGAAAAAAAAAAATTTGTCCTACGTACACTTTTACTCGGGACATGACACCCCCACTAAGAAGGCCATTTTTTCTTCAATGTTTCTTCGCGCCCTTAGGATCGCCAGTCCGGAATACATCGATGCCGAATTAGAAAAAATCAACGGTATTGGAAGTGATCTGTGTTATCCATCTGCGTTTATGGAATCTTGTCTCAACAAGGCAAAACGAACTTTCTATCATGTGAATAATAACACTCGTACTTTGTCAAAAAATATTTTAGTACTTCCATTTTTCCCGGGCTTTTTAGGCATTGCTAATGTACTTAAACTTTTGGATATTAATGGTATTTTCATATAACAATATTGTGAAAAATATCATAGTAAAAAATAGCCCTACCATTAATTCAGGCATTATCTATAAAATTGGTTGTAAACAATGTGATTCCTTTTACATAGGTCAGACGGGAAAGGATTTGCACACACGTATAAAACAGCATCAATATTCCGTTAGAACAGGACAGTCGTCCAGTGCCCTTTTTGTCCATTTGTCAGAGTTATGCCACTGTATTGATTGGAATAATGCTTCAGTTTTATTTCACTCTAGCAACATTGTTAATAGAAATATTCTTGAGTCTGCCATTATCCAACTTACAAATAACTTCAACATAAGCAAAGGTCTTTTTCAACTCGATCCTGTTGTTTTGAATTCCTTCAGAACAGATTTAGATAAGAAGGGTAGAACGCTAAATCTTTGGTAAACTTGTATGCTACTCTATTAACTTTTAATTTTCATTTTATTTTTATATATATCGAACCTTAACCAAAAAAGGCAGTGTTAAAACCCGGGCAGATTTCCAGTATAAATTTGTATTTTTTTATTTATTTTTTTATAACATTGGTTGGAAATAATTCATTTGATCTTGTGCTAAAAATCGATATTTTTTCCTTACAAATTTGTATGCCTCTCCGATAATCCTTTAATTTTTAATTTTTACTTTTACTTCTCCGTTTATTGCATATATATATATATAATTTTTTTTTTCTGTAACTTATATATAGGCTGTAACTCTTTATGTACTTCAGTGTTCCTGAGGATGTCATTAGACGAAAGCGCTTGAGCACCATTCTGTGTTTCCTTTCCTTCGTGGTTTTATTCATCATAAATATTTTTCACGTGTTACTTTCGTGAAATAATTTTCATATATATATATATATAGGGTGTTTCACAACGGGTCTGCCATACTTTCGGGGGTGATTTGGGAGTGATATCGAGTAAAAACGTTTATACAACATCGGTGCTATTTCCAACCGTTGTGGAGCTATGGACGTTTTAAGGTACGCGGAAAAAAAATAAACGAGAGTATTAATCTGATGTATTTATTGCTACACTTTATGTTCAAAATGTCCGCCTCGGTTTTCAGTGCGCAGCCTTGCTCGTTCCAAACGGGAGTCCACTGCCCATTGAATCATTTCGGGGTGTTCTCGTCCGTAAGCAGCGGCATCTATAATCCAACGCGAGAGTTCCTCTCTCGTTTGTACGTTGGTCTCGTAGACCATCTCTTTCATAAGGACCCATAAAAAGAAATCTAACGGGGTTACCCCGGAGATCTCGGGGGCCACGATATTGGACCAGCACGACCAATCCAACGATTCCCGTACCGCTAACTCGAGTAATCCGTAACATGACGACCAAAATGTGGTGGCTCCAAGGGCACGTCCTCCATCAAAAGCGGCAATTCGTTCGTCAGGAAGTTCAGATAAATACTAGTAGTTAATCGTTGTTCCAAAACGAACGGTTCAATCAGCTAATCTCCAATTACACCGCACCAAACATTCACCGAGAATCGATGTTGAAAGTTTCCTTCAACGATACCGTGGGGATTATCGGCGGACCACAAGTGGGAATTTCGTCTACTGTTAATTCCATCCCGAATGAATTGTTCTTCATCAATAAACAGTATGCGATTAAGAATTTGGCAATGCATAAGCATCCACTGGCAAAACTGAACACGTTTATCGTAATCATTCGGTTGAAGAGCTTGCTCACGTTGCAAATGATAGGGATACAAACCCTCATCATGTATGGTTCGCCATACACGCGATGCGGATTCACCAATTCGTCTAGAAATCCTTCGAACACTGGTAGTTGGGCTACGTTGTACTAGGTCCAGTATACGCTCCTCCACAGCAACGGGCCGTCGTGCTACATGTTCTTGGTTGCGTGGAACAATTGTCCGTTTCCCTTAATCTCTGGTGTGCGTCACTGAACACTCGCCTGTTCGGTATTCGGCGGTTCGGAAAACGTCTTCGATATTCCTCAACTGCCGCTCTGCTGTCACCATCACAGAATCCATAAATGAAATGGATATTAGCGTATTCAGTGGGTGCGAAGGCGAACTGTTGATTCATTTTGATTGTTCACCTTAGCGCAACACAGTGCCTCGTACCACAGATCTTCAGAACCAACTGAAAGAAAAAAACTGAGGATTAGTAGTGGTAACTTCGTTAACCGAAACGACCACCAGTGCTGCCATCTATCGAATTACACACGATATCACCCCCCCCAAATCACCTCCAAAGTATGGCAGACCGATTGTGAAGCACCATAATATATATGAGAATAATATTAATGTATGGGGTTGTTTGACCACCAAACCACCTGCAGGTCTCTACATCATCTGAACGCAGAGAAGGAGGAACACCCATCTAACTACTGAAGAGATCCAATGTCGCTTAACCTCGCTAATCTAACGGAAAGAGGCGTTGCGACCCGGCCACGAGCTAGCCTCATAGGCAGGGCCGTTTCCTCCAATATGCGAAATAGGCGACTGCCTAGGACCCCGCTTCAAAAAAGTATAGGAGGCAAAATTTCTGAAGGATACGATAAGGATTGAATTCAATCAATCTCTGTATTTATTGAGTGAAATGTTTTTAAAAAGGTAAAAATGTTTTTGTTCAAAGTGTGCAGCGTTAATTATGTTTAAAAATTACAACAAAAGAAACACTAACTTTCAATGAAAATTTTTATTTTGGCAATACAAATTTGGCTTATTGTGTGCAATACTAGTTATAGGCATATTCTTTAAAATAAATTAAAAAAGTTAGTAACCATTTCGCTTTCTGTCCTCTCTCTCTCATACGTATATAGAGGGTGTCCCAGGAGGAAATGTCAAGAAAGAAATACCCAAAGAGTGAAATGGTGCAAAGTAGAAAGTATTATATCGATATGGGTCTGATTCCCAACCGTTACCGAGATACAGGCCTCTACATTTGGGTAATTAAAACATAATAAAAAGGCGATCTTAGATACTATTTAATGACACTTGTGGTTTACAAAAAGTACAAACATACAATACACTATTGCACTTATTGCAGAATGGTTTCAAAGTGACCCCCTCCTTCTTCAATGCACGCGGCGAGCCTCCGATCCATCGAGTCTTGCCAAGGAAAACGCGGAAGTTCATTTCTGAGGTTTATGAACGCATCCTGTATACGTGCAACCAACTGCTCCCTCGTTTCGGGCTTACCCCGCTGATAAACGTTACTCTTCAAGAACCCCCAGACAAAAAAATCTAGCGGAGATAAGTCAGGCGAACGAGGGGGCCATGCCACAGGTCCTCCACGTCCAATTCACCTTCCCGGAAACCGTTGATTTAAGTATGTAGTAACCTCCCTGCCGTAGTGAGATGGTGCCCAAATGTAGAGGCCTGTATCTCGGTAACGGTTGGGAATCAGGCACATGTCGATATAATACTTTCTACTTAGAAATACCCAAATAGTCAAATGGTGCATTCTTGACATTTCCTGCAGGGACACCCTGTGTGTATATATATATGTATATATATGTGTGTGTGTGTGTGTGTGTATACATATATGCAAAAGAAACCAGCATGATCGCGCTGCCTCATGGATGGAAAAGTTAAGGACTGTGTGCTTGGCATGTGGGGCTTTCCATATATATATATATATATATATATATCACATTATACGTATATAAGGCAGATGTTTTGATGCATATGGGGGCTCCCTAAAAAAAATCTTGTCTACGGCCCCAAAAATGCTAGAAACGGCCCTGCTAATAGGTACTTAAAAAAACACGAGAGAAATGCTTATCATCAATTGATAGGTTTGCCGACTCAGTGACAATAGTAAAAGTTCGCCTGGAGAAAAAAAAACAATAGTACAATGTAGCTATTGAACAAGTAGTACCAATTTAAGAATTCAAACACTAAATATACTCACGCAAACATTTCCCACGATGAAATAGGACGTTTAGTAAACGTCAAAAACATTTTTAAAAAATACACCAATAACACGTGTATATGAGGGTTACTAAATGTCCCATTTCTTGCTGGATTTATCCCAACAAACACAAAATAAATTAACCCATTAGTGGCCAGTGGTAGAATTTCCTACCGTCAAAAGTGTTCGTCATTATTGCATCACTTTTTCTTGTAGTCACGTGATCTTCGGTGTATGAGTCATTGATATGACGCAATCTTTTAGGATATTGTATCATGTTAGGCTAAAAGCATATAAAAGGAAACAATAATGAGTTTATTTCAGATCATGAGTGCACCAAGTAAAGATATATCGTAAGTAACTGCATTAATTTTTCTTTAATTTTAGTGAAATTTCTATTTTATATATTTAAAATGACAAAGTTTAGGATTATACTTTTAATTATTAAGAAAAATATGTAGTTTTATTATTTTTTTGTTGTTGTTTGAAAATTGAATGGTATGAATTTCTACCAACGGGTAGTAATGGTAGAACTTTTGGTGGGTTGTCATGTGAAATCGTACAGAATCCATCAGATTTTATTTTAAACTATTTTTTGGTCGTATTGTATTTTATTGGAACATCATATATATTGTGTGTGTGTGTGTGTGTGTGTGTGTGTTATATATATATATATATATAGTTTTAAATAGTTTTAAATAGTTTTAAATTGATAATTATTTAGTTTTGTAAAAATTGGTTGTTGCCAATGTACAGGCAGTTTTTACATAGTGGAGCTACCTCGATGGGCCGAAGTGGCCCCTAGTGTGCCCACTATAAAAATTTCTTATGTTCTTTGTGGTTCGGAACCCACGTAAAATTGTAGGTCCCCTCCGCCACCACGGAGGACATACACAATACACAATTACGAACACAGTTAGGTAGACCAGCCATGAGTGGATCCTAGGGTCTTTGTTGGTCTGAAACATTATATATATGAATTAGGTTAAGAATGATTATGCTGCTTCATATAAATGCATTTATAGGAGTGCGAAAACTTAGGAGTTACATCATTATTTATTTACTATGATAAACATTATTGATCTACTAATTGCTCGCTTATTTATTTCAGGTTGACTGTGAATGCTCTTCTTGATGAACTGCAGGATAATAATATTAGTCCTCACAGTGATTTAATTATTCAACCTCCATTAGAAACTGAATTACGGGAAAGTGATCTACAGATCTACAGAAGATAAGGCTAACAAAGACCCTAAGATCCACTCTAAGGTTAGCCCGAGAGAAAGGAAATAGTAGGGGGGGGGGGGGGGGGTAAGAGAAGAAAATAAGGGGTTAAGTAAGTAGCAACACCTATCACTCGTGAGTTAACATTCATTGAGAAAAAGAAAAAAGACTCACCATCATCATCCGCCAGCCACTGCCGACAAGTCAGAAAGATAGTCGGAGAGAATAGGAGAGGGGTGAAAGATGAAAAGAAGTAAAATAAGAACGCTTACAAACCATGCAAACACAGTCTTAACTCACTGTCATACCATGCAAACTACAGACAATAGTGATGATGAAAATCGGGGCAATATTATTCATCTTCCGCGAAGAATATTGACAACAGCAGCCGAAATTTCTGTTCCAACTGAAGAGGATGGCATAACGGAAGAAAATCAAGCAGCACAAAGGCCTTCAGCCGCTCAACCTCAATCCAGAAAAAGAAATTCAACTAAATAACTGAATGGTCAAAATCGATGACTCGCTTGAGGATTCAGAATGAAATTTTTTCTGGTAAACCCTCCAGCAATGACCGAATGAGTCTTATCCAGAAGAGCCGCTCGATCTTATCTGTACTGAAATAAATCGTTATAGCTCTCAGAAGGAAGTAAATATCCGCGTCACAAAAGAAGAAATTATTACTTTTATTGGAATCTTGATTCTATCAGCCTATAACAAACGACCAAATAAACATCTTTATTGGAGCAACGATGAAGATGTCCACTGCCAAACTGTACGTGATGCCATAAAAGGAATAGATTCGAAAAGATTACGCAGTATCTCCATTTGGCTGACAACGCTCAAATCAACCAAGACCGATACTATAAAGTTCGTGAGATGTTTTCCATTTTGAATACGGCATATAAGACAGTCCAGCCAACAGAGAACCTTAGTATCGCTGAAAGCATTAGCCCTTATTACGGTAAACATGGAACAAAACAGTTTATTGTAGAGGAAAGTATAAGGTTTGGCTTCGAGCTTTGGTGTTTATCCACGTCCTGTGGACGCTTGATTCACGCGGAACCCTACTGTTTTCCTTGCCTCTGTTAGATAAGTTACGTGAAAAAGGTTTGGGAGGAACGAGAACTCCGCGTGGCGTGAAAACCGTTTACGAGTACTCGTATTATGACATAAAAGAACTCCAGAAAAAGCTGTAGGGTTTACTGACTCTGCGCATGATGGAAGAAACGTTGTTGTTGTTGTTGTCAACTGGAATGACAATAAACCCGTGATTGTAGCAACGAACTGTCATGACCCGAGACAAAAGCGCATTACAACTCGATATGACCGTTCACTGAAAAAATGGATACGAGTTGATCTTCCGAATTCTCTACCATTACAATCGAGGAATGGAAGGAGTTGATGTTTATGGCGAGTCTCTATCCCGCTACAGAATAAGAATTAGGTCTAAAAAGTGGTGGTGGGCCCTCTTTGCGTGGGTAATAAACTCTTCATTGGTCAATGGCTGGAGGCTATACAATTATCAACCCCTTTCAGTTACCTCTGAGGCCGCAGCATCTCTCCGCTATGATGGTCTGAATCACTGGATGAAGAAACTGTCAACTTACGGCTCAAGATGTAGGCATTGTGTTGGCCGATCAGTATTCAGTTGCGTTAAATGCAAAGTACCTTTACGTGACCCAGACTGCCAGCAATTATATCATACAAAGTAGATATGCTCCGTATACAAAAAGTGAAAGTAAATATATATCTCGTAATTTATTGCATTACCTTCAAATTTTCAGGATAAGTCAAAAGTCTCCATACATAGGCAAAATGGTCATGATAAATAAATGATTATTTATTTTTTATTTTTTTGCAGGCGATGTGCTGAGATGCCTTTGTATGTGCCATCCGTATGTGCATTCAGTGTAATGGTGCCCACATAGAGTATATTTTGTGACTGACAAGTGATTGCATAATAAAGTGACCATTTTGCCTATGTATGGAGACTTTTGACTCACCCTGTATATCATTTTGAGAAGCATATAGACACAGAGGTTTCATATTTTTTTCATTGATCAAACTAATTTCATCTAAACTGATTATTTTTATTACTCTGAAAAAAAAAATCACAAAATGTATTACTGCTTTATTTTCCTGTTACGTTTTTGTTTCATACAGTGAAAAGAAAAATGAAAAATTAAGCATATTCTCTATAATTTAGTAAATTTCAGTACTACTAACGCCCGTCGGTAGATTTTCCAACCAGCCTAAAAAAGTTACTTAGAGTGAAGATAATGGTTAAGACATTTATCTTTTAACTCGGCTCAAAATTTACCTACTCTGAAGAAAGAAGACACGGCAAGTATTATACATCTATCTATCTATCTATCTATCTAAAGGATAAAAGGTAAAAGAAATGCTTGGGACATGGCCCAGGGACGCCCAGACGAAACCTCATCCATGTTGCACATTTCACTTCGGCGGTCTCCGAATTAAAAATCAAACTTCGGTTATTGTAGTTACGCATGAGGGGTGGTGGGAATGGGGTAACAGATGTTCAAATAGCGAGGTTGACCTTGTATGAATGCCTCAGTATGGCATTAAATTTTTGGATAGAAATTATTGTTCTAAATTGACGGATTTTTACCGCCATAATTTTATGTATTTTTGCTACCTATATTAAAATATAGAACTCAAGGGCGAATCTAAGCATTTCAGTAAAGGCGTTGAGGGGGGTGGGGAGGTCCAAAGAAAAGAGGGCACCCCTTAAAATAAAAAAGGTACAGTACTAATTTTTTTCTTAAAATAGACCACCAATGAGCGAGTGTAAATTCAATTGTATTGTTTTATTAGATCAATCTCATTGAAATATGATAGAAAATAAAAACCTAATTTCGATACAACAATTATCACAGAAAGTGTTTCAAACAAATACAAAATGTGTTGCCAATTAAAAGAATTATCAGAATAAGATGATCATTCAAATAGGGTACTCGCACTTGAAAAAGGGGTACGTGCGAGAAATTGAAGGGGAGTGCAGATGTCGCCGCTTCCCCCCCCCCCTAGATCCGCCTATGGAACTAAATATACGACACAACAAATTAGATGTAACGCTAAATAGATCTACATAATTATAAGTAATGAACGTATTAATTTAAATTTTCCCCTACAGGGTCTTCCTAAAACATTTACATTCGGTAATAATAATAATGGACTCCTCTGTATTCGAGGGATGGACAAATGTACATTATAATCACTCAGAACGGACAAAACGGTCCATAACACACACACACACACACACACACACACACACACACACACACACACACACACTTAATCGAGAAACAAAATTTTATCATCGCTCCAGTGGATTATTCTCGCGCAGTTTCGAAGCTCATTGGCTCGAAACTTTTTCTCAAAAAATCTTATGATGACGTCGGGTTCTATGGTACATGTTCGCCTCCGTCATGGTGGAAACGAGAACTTTGTCGAATTTGGAAGCGGCAAAAGCATTTTATAATAGGGATGGAACGGAACTCCCGATCCGGATCCTATATCTGGATGACCCAATTTAAAGATTCTGATCTTATTCCTGATTAAGTTCAAAGAATAAAAATTGATATCTGAGCGTTATCCGAAAGAAAAAACGGGATTTCCCCAAATAGCGAGGATCTGTTGGTCTGATGTTGGTGGTATATTCGATTTATCTTTCGCAGGATGCTCCTTATCTGGTTCATAAAAAATTTTCCCTTCGACGACTTCCACTTCAAGTATATCAATGACTCATTCTGAAAGACTCATTGACAATGAGTCACTGGAGTCACTGAATAACGTCCTGTTAAAACTCATCCTCACTCAATATAATAATATAATCGGAGAACGACCAGAAACTGGCGTGGCGTTCATACCAGAGGAGCGAGGCCCAATGGGATAACTCCTCGATTATATTACCAGCACGATCCGGAGTCGAACCCCCGACACCAATGTTTTCATTTCGCTTATAGAAATCCACCCCGGACTCTGGGTATCCTCACTCAAATACAGTCCACGTACTTAAGATTAGAGTACGCAGATGCCGCGAAACCGCTACGCGCATAGAATTTAAATGTGCTCGTCGTATCTGGCAACGCAATTTTAATCGTCAAGTATTAAAAAAAACTGAACAATGCTTTGTCTTAAAATGTAATTTACCTATTGTTAATTATAAATAGCAGCCATAATGGTTTCCTACAACTGAAGGTAATAGATTAATTTTAACCTTTATCTATTTTTTAAAGGAAAGTAGTTACACAATGTAGTATGATACTTAAGACCTACCAAACTACCACCGACTACAAAGTCGAAATATCTTCGAAAGTTCAAAAGTTGTCACTTTCAAATTAGTACAAAGTTTAACTGCGTTTTCTGGCGTTTTTTAAATATGTCGCTTAGCCACTTCTTCCTCGGAGAGCCTAGTACGTAACCCAATGAGGTTATAAACTGAGATAGTCGACACTAAAAATATTCACAAATCGACTCGATATAAAAATGGGTTTGGTTATCAGGAAATTCTGCGTTTAATGTTTTGACAAAAGTCCCGTACTCTATGTAACAAACTATATCCATTCTTTTGTCTGTACAAATTAGATTTTTATTCTGATTCTAATCCGGAAGATCGTATTCAGAAAGATCCGGAAGATCTGATTTAGAATCCTGACCCGAAAGATCCTATTCAAAAAGAGTCCCGCTCCGAAAGATCTGATTTAGAAAGAATCCAGATCCGAAAGATCCTATTCAAAAAGAGTCCCGCTCCGAAAGATCTGTTTTAGAAAGAATCCTGATCCGAAAAATCCTATTCAAAAAGAATCCTGATCCGAAAGATCCGATTCATAAGTATCGTGATTCGTTCCGTACATAATTGGAGTAAGCTATTAAAAGAATAAATGGAAGTAAAAGATGACAGCCAGGAAGCTCGTTTTCCCGCGAAATGGGGATCAGTGCGTCCTAAGGGTCACCTTTAGCCCGAACAACGACAGCGTAAAGGGCCGACTCAACCCATCCCAGGAACCATTAGATGAGAGCAAACCAGAGCCCCACCGATCAGAGTCGTCTACTGTGACCACTGAGTTAGGGAGCGCTAATGACTGCAGGTACTTTGAGAAAAAGGTGTGTTTTTAATTAACTAAAGAAATGGGTCATAAAAAGAGACGCGTTTCTTTTTATGTCAAGTAATAATACTTAGTTTCATTACGGTGCTTTTAAAGGACAAAATTCTCTTATACTACGTATAAGAATTTATTTTTGGTATAGCGTCATAATAGAGAGAACTAAACGCGATATGACGCACAAATACTTCGCAAAATATGTCTAATTAAGTATAAAGGAAGGAGCTTAAAACAAAAAGAAATTCTCTTCGTAATAGCGTTAACAATACGCTTTAATTAATTAAAATAAATATTTAGTCTCCGTGTAGACGTGATCTTATGAATAAGAAGCTTGAAATTAAGCCCAAAAGAATCCTTCACTCGCATTAGGTTCCGCGTAATTGTTGCATAAAAGGTTCGTTATTGTGACTTCATTGTATACGCTACATTCACCCAGAAAATACCCTTAATTTAAGGACTTCAATCCGAACAAAAGAAGTCCGAATGCACAAAACAGACAGAATAACATAAAAAAAGAGCCTAAAAATACCGTGAAATAATTTTCATATATATATATATATATATATATATCGTGCAAAGGCCTCTTTACTCTCCCCGTAACAATATTTCCAACAGTTCTACGCACAAAAGCTTTTATAATAAATATATATATATATATATATGAAGGATATGAAAAGCCTGGAATAAAAAGATATTATCGAAATTTCGGAATTGGTATAAGAAAAAGCAGGAAGGAAAAGTAGAGAAGCAAAAACGAACTAGGAAAAAGATACCCGAAATTTGACAAGAGGAAAAAAAGAGTAACAAAATGATGGATTACAAAAGATAATAATTTATGGATTGGGATTAAGTGTTATGCCTTAAAGATTATTCTCTTACGGATTACGAGTTAAAGAAAGTAGAAAGCAGAATTCTAGTCTGACCCACCAAAGTTGTTTTGTGGTAAAGGGATGGGCTATTAATCTGAAGTTCATGGGTTTGAATCTTATTATTGAATCTTAGAATTGAGCGCTTAAGAGCTTCTCTGGTGGGGAAACGGTTCGGGTCCCGCGTAAAGCATAGGTCCCCACTGTCATATTAACGTTTAAGATGTCGATCTTATTTAAAACTCTCTCTTTGTAATATGAATTATGGATCTATGATACAAAGAGGCCTACTTCGAAAACAAAATAAAAATAGGCCTACTTTTTAACAATTTCTATTAAAAACTAATATTTTCAAGGCTCGGTTTCTTACGATTCATTGGGTAATATTCGGGAAAGGACCCAGTCACATCCGGTTACAACAATAACATATTTTGAACCTTCGTATACATTCCATCTGGTCTGTTCCCAATCTCGCTTATCCTCATTTCAGCCTTAGTCCTAGAAGGAAAAATCCCGAAGTGGGAATCTCAGAGGATGGAATTCCCAATCGATCAATTCCCATTATTAGGAATTCCCAGTATACGTATACTTTAGCGTCGGAAATTATTTATACGTTTTAGCGTCGGAAATTATAACTTTATTATTATTATTAAAAGTATTAAAACGATATTACAACTGATAAATGTCATTAATGGATATAATGAAATGCGCAAATAAGTTAGTTTTATATTTATTTCTCCATAAGAATTCGTGAATATAGCTGGGAAATAATAAGGCACGTGATGTACCATGTTCACGACGTAGCTGTACGCCCTTGACGATTGGTGAAGTTAAGTCGTGATATTTTCGTTTACACTAAACGAAAATATCACGACTTAACCTAACCAATCGTCAAGGGCGTATAGTTGATCTAACCGGGCAAAGAAGAAGCTACGTGGTCAACGTGGCGCATTTATCAGTTGCAATATCGTTTTAATACTTTTAATAAAGTTATATTGAGGCTTACGTATTTTTTGTTAATATTAAACGTAGAAATAACTTCCGACGCTAAAGTATACGTATACCAGAATTCTCACTTCGAGATAGATTTTTCATACAGAAAATATCTATCGGGCCCGCAACTACGTCACAGCCCTCTTTTCATATACTCTTTCGAAAATCGAGAAATTCTTTCCCAAAATCTGAAATTTCCAATGGGAATGGGAATAGGAATGGAGCCAGTTGGGTTGCAATCATCTCAGCCATGAATTTTTGAAGGATATCTATTAGTGATGCACCGATTAATCGGCATCTCCATCAGCATAATCGGCAGATATTTTGCTTATCTGCATCGGCAAAATTTTGCCGATTAATATTAAGTATTCCAAATTTTATAAATAGATTTTTAATGATTATTTTAAGTTATAATGTCTTACGTTACTGACTTATTGCATTTTAAATTAAAATTTAAATCATGAAATGAGCATTTTAATTATAGTCACCCTGAAAAACTAAGAAAACGGTGAACAGAAAATGGGACAACCACACTTAGTAAAACTGAGTAGTGTAGAGTGAGTAAACATGATCTTCCCTTTAATTAATGCCGTGTGAAATTTTCATCGTTAACTTTGGAAGCAATTTTAGACCTTCCAGTTCCCAATGTGTGAAATTTAACACATTTCGTATTTTATTAATTATGAATAATAAAACTTTGTAAAATATATTTTTCAGTTATTTTGGGTCCAATTAAACGATTTTTATATCCCAATTTTTTTTTTTTTACTTTTCGACTTAATTTGGGTATGAAAGGGTTAAATCTGACATAGGATTTTTCCACTTAGATACCCATTACCCATATTATTATTTAGGGTAAACTTAAATTTTTTGACAAGAAAATACATGTAGAAATTTCTTGACAAGAAAATACGAGTAGAACTAGTTATGAAATGGGTACAGGCTAAGTAGTCATATAGCAAGGCCTAGACTTAGGTTAGCCCAGTTTTCCAAACATTTGTAGCAATTTAGGTTAGCCTACATAATTTGATTTTCATGTTTGTTATTCAGAGGAGCCCAGTACAATTCAATGTGCTGATTTATTATTTTTTTGCGTTAAGACTGGATGGTAGACCCATTAAAAATTTAAAATATTAGTAAAATTTAAAGTGATTTTCTTTGTGACACTCAAAAATGAATAAAAGTTAGGAAAAGTGGCGCAAGGGATACTTATGCTTAGCAATTAAATTCAGAATTTGCTGCTGATTTAAAGTTTAGATATGTTTCGATACTAGAACTGCATTCCAGTCTGGAATGCATTGATAGAAAGGGAAGAGGGCTATACCCTACTTTTAAACAGAACTCTTGAAAAATTGATATATATTTACAGTGTTCTTACTAGTCTATAGGTTACTATAAGCTATAGCTATATTGCAAATACAGGGTAATCGAAAAGTCTCTCCGCAGTAGTAATAAGATATTTACTTTATTGAAATTTTACATAAGGAGATATAAGCTTAGACTAGCCTAGACTTCGTCAATATTTTGTTAAAGATTTCACGATATCGTACAATTTTCATTAAAATATCTAACTTCTTGTATGATTGCATTTTTGTCTTATAGAGTCATAGTTGCGGAGTGACTTTTCGATCACCCTATATATTCCCAGTTTCCTAAATTCCTATATACTAAATTAATAGGCTAACCAATATACACTTTCATAATATAGGCGTAGTACATGTGACTGATATTATTAACTATTTCAGCATGAGAAAAAAAAAAAATAATGCTTTCATGACTTTTCCTCTCATATTTTCACATTCTTGCACATTTTCTAATTTTTCTTAAAGCATACACTTTTACCAATAATTCATTATTAAAACAAAACTGAAAATGGCCATATATATATATATATATATATATATATATATATATATATGAAATTAAAAGTTTACAATGTTTATCTTAATTTTGGATTTTAAATATTGATTGAACAATGGGTATATATATATATATACAGTAGCGGATCCAGAATTTTTTTAGGAGGGGTAGCTGATGATCTACATTATACTGATAACATTTGATTTTTTTATTAACACTATAACAAACATGCATACAAAACACCACCGATAGATATGACAAAAATAGTATTATATGTATACATTTTTTACAATCAGTACTTATAAGGGGAGTGGCTAGCCCCCCCCCCCCTGTATCCGCTACTGATATCATATATAATAGAGCCTATGTAAAGCTAGCTACCGAGCTCATTGCGTTTAATATTTTGTAATGAAAATATTCTGGAATATTTTTTAAGTATCGTAATGAATATTGTAGTAAAATTTGTATTTAAAAAATACTAAAAAATTGGTGGATCTTTTCCGTTCTACCCGGGCAACAATTTCTAGTGTAGTTTTACTTGCTGAATTCAATAATATATATATATTTCATTTTGGAGAAAGTATTCGTGCTTTAATTAGTTATGGTTATAATTATTAATTTTTTCTCTCTTTTGTAGATATTGTTATGGATGATAAATGGAATTTCATAAACATAGTTAAGGAAATAACGTTCTACCCCAGCCTTTAGTTAACCTTATAAGGTTAACTAACGAAAATATCACGACCTAACCTAACCAATCGTCAAGGGCGTACAGTTGATTTAGCTAAACAAAGGAACAAGAGACATTGGGGAACATCTAGAAATATGATAGATTCTTATTTATGTGAATTTCTGTGGAGAAGACAAAAAGGAAAGGACATTTTTATTGAAATCTTAAATGCAATCTCTACTTTTAAATAAAATAAACGGACTATAACTCTTTTGTTATTAATTTCTCCAAAATAAGATATATATTATTGAATTCAGCGAGTAAAACTACAGTAGAAAATAATATATAATTTCATTTTTTGTTGCTGGGGTAGAACGGAAAGGAGCCAAATTGGTGTATATATATATATATATATTATATATATATATATATATATATATATATATATATATATGATGAATAAAACCACGAAGGAAAGGAAACACAAAATGGTGCTCAAGCGCTTTCGTCTAATGACATCCTCAGGAACACTGAAGTACATAAAAGGGTGACAGCCTATATATAGGTTACAGAAAAAAAAAAATAAATAAATAAATAAAAAAAAAATAAAAAAATAAAATATATATATATATATGTGTGTGTGTGTGTGTGTGTGTGTGTGTGTGTGCTTTTTGAATTAATAAACACTCGTTTACTCTTGGACTTTGATAATCTTTGTTCCTTGTTTCTAGGCATTCGAGGAGCAATATATGAAAATCAGAAAATAAAGTTCACCATGTGGGTGTCCAGTGTCCACTGTCCACTCCAATGACTACCAGCCTTTTTAGTTTTTACTAAGCTAGGTGGACACCATAAAAATATATTATAGGGCCTGTTTAAAACTATAGCTGTATTTAAAAAAATAAAACATTGTCGTTAGAAAAGTAAATTAAAAATAAAATTTAAATCCATAAGTTACTCAGTAGGGCAAAAGTTAAAGAAAATATACTTATGCTATTATTAATATAGAACAAATCTTTTCCGAGCTATTGAAGAATAGGGACCCCAGCCTTCTTTAGTTAGGTTTATAAGGCTAACTAACGAAAATATCACGACCTAACCTAACCAATCGTTAAGTTATGTACGCCCTTGACGATTGGTTAGGTTAGGTCATGATATTTTCGTTAGTTAGCCTTACAAAGCTAACTAAAGAAGGCTGGGGTCCCTATTCTTCAATAGCTCCATCTTTTCCCTAAATTTCAATTATTTGATAATCGCCAACGGCATCGGCAAAATTTTAAGTAGTCGGCATCGGCAAAAATTTTGCATCGGTGCATCACTAATATCTATTCTGAATGAATTTTAAATTGCGTACTGCGTGGTAAATAATAACAAGTCTGAAGAGCCAGAACCTCGCACGAGCGGCATTCGGGTCAAACGAATGCGATCCAATGCCTTAACTTCGGGATCATTATTATTATTATTATCTGAAGTCGAACCCAAGAACTCGGCGTATTCACTTCGCTAATAGAAAAACGATGTTACCCATTGAACCCCCACGGGCGCTGGCTACTGCGTGGTAGAACGTGAGCCCTTAATATTAAAATTATTCGTAATTTTGTGTCCCGGATTTGCCACTCATGGTAAAATCGTCAACATAAATATTCATAAGCATATATTTTTTATAATAATAGTATCAGTTTTCTGTTAGCCTCGCATTATAAACATGTAACCTTGAATTATATCAGACATCTAATAATTTATACCAAACAGCAACAAACCACCAGCTGGTCCAAATTGTAACCTAATACTGAGAGCAACTTTTCCTTAACCTACTTTGACTCGTAATATAGAACCAAAAGATTAAAAAAAGAAAAAAGAAATTATCTAATATGGAAACTTTATATACTCTTTACAGAGTAGGATGAGGTGTATTTATAAATGAAAGCGACACAATATCTGTTGAAAGTTGCACGCAACATCATCATGTTTCTCGATCTAAGAATATAAACTCGTGTCACAATAATGAACTTGGAAATATTCTAAAGATAAATATTAATTCCACAAATTCCCTGAAATTAATTGGAAAATTGATACTATATTCTCTCCTGGGAAGCCATTTTCAACGTCTCCAACAAAGGAAGTACGATAAGAGGCCAAACTCATATTCATCGTTCTGCAAGACCACCAAAGTCACGAATAGAAAGAATTAAAGGAGCTATTGAAGAATAGGGACCCCAGCCTTCTTTAGTTAGCTTTATAAGGCTAACTAACGAAAATATCATGACCTAACCTAACCAATCGTCAAGGGCGTACAGTTAACCTAACGATTGGTTAGGTTAGGTCGTGATATTTTCGTTAGTTAGCTTTATAAGCCTAACTAAAGAAGGCTGGGGTCCCTATTCTTCAATAGCTCCGCATTAAACACCACTAAAAGTTAAGTGATGATTCATTGCTGGCACTGGAATTCTAAAATCCTAAAATGATCAGGCGCTGCCGGCACTGTCAGAAAGAAGAAGGCAGAGAACGAAATTGAAATAAAACAACAAAGACAAACATTGTTTTTCAAAGAAACTGTAACAAAATGAAACGCAATGCTGACATAAATGCAGAAATGAGTGCCACCAGAAACCAGAGTTGGCACTAGTGGGCCCAGCCCGAAAAAAAACCACCCGGGTTTAAAAAAAAAAAAACCTTGAAAAAAACCCTACAGGTATAACTCTTTGGGTGAGGTAGCAGGTTATAGAGTGTAGACATCAGCCAATCAGGGTGGTATGGTACTCCAGGATTGTGGTGGGTGGAAGTCAGTCAGCGACCCATGGTTCAGAACCCATGTTAAGCTGTAGGTCCCCTCCTCTGTCATGTAACTCTATATATAGCATGTTGCGAAGGAGGTTAAACAATCCTAATAAGTTTTAAGTGTCCAAGCATCTCAGCATCCCCAACTTTTGCTTTTCATAGGGAGGGGAGTTTCATGGGCATCAGACTTTTCTTCTCCCTCCCATGTAATGTAAAAGTCAAAGTTCAAAAGTTTACTAGATAAATCCATACAAAAATAAATAAATGTTTTCCAAAATTTCCAGCATGAAATACATAGTGGTATATACATAGAAAAATATTGACTTATTATATGTGGTTATATTGAACATTGTAATTGTGTACAGTAAGTTGAACAAATGAAACTATATATTGTTTGAAATTTGAATATACATCTACTGAATGACTAACTATTCTTCATCACTTTTCCAATCAGATGGGTCAGTCATCCTCAATTGCCTGTTAATTTTTACAAGGTTTACAGTTTTTTCAAGGCCTAATCTATTGCGTAATTTGGTCCAGACAAGGCCAAATGTGGAGAACACTCTTTCAATCGAGGCTGAACTTGGTGGGCAGCTTAGTAATTTGTGGATAAATTTACAAAATCCTGGTGGCAAATTTCCGGCGTTTGATGTTCTGCACTCCATAATGGACCACCACTGGTCATGGCATGGCAGTATGAAGATGATGTACTGGCAGTATTGTCAGTCTTGTTTCTTGATTCCATGTGTTTCAAACATTTCATTAAATGCATTTTTATTCGCTCTATTTTATTACTTATTTCATTATTGCAATGTTTGCATCTAACTTTACTAGTCCCATCAATAATATTGACTTCACTCCATTCATGCCCTGATTTTTTCCTGATCCAAAGGTCTTTGGCATTATTTAATGCAGTTATAACTTCAAACAGACTAATTCTGTAGGCTAGCAGTAAAGATAAATATGCTGTTGCCAGTTTGTTTTATTTAACTGTGAAATAAAAGAAAAAATATTCAGTAATATGAATTAAATAGATATAACTAGCTGAATTAAGTTCCCTTTGGGAGCTGTAATTCATCTACTTCCAGCAGAAGACACAGGGGCCTGTCTTCCATAGGAAGTATAGCCTAACAAATAGGATAATTTACCACACCAAATTTAGTTCAATTTGGTCCATGTTTTCCAAATTTTGTTGTGAAGCTCAATCTGAGAAAATAATAACTTTTTATGCTTAATTGCCTGGAAGGCAACCTTTTTGCTAAAAACAAGACAAATGTTATATTAATAGTGTACGGTACAGTACAGTACTATTATAAAAATAAGAATAGGTAGGTCTAATATGAACTACCATATATGATATTAAAGCCAGCAGATGACAAAAAAATGGACATATGAAAAAAAACCAATTTTACCCGGGTTTTTTCGGGTTTTAGGTGAAAAACCCCGAAAAACCCACCTGGGTGGGCTTTTTCAAAAAGTGGGGGTTTTGCCAACCCTGCCACAAACGGCACCATTCCTTCCTCAAGAGTGACAAGGTGTTTGAGAAAGGTGAGTCTGATGCATGGCACAGGTCGATGCCAGAAAACTTAAATTAATCTACTAAGCCATAGAAACAAGGACAAACGTCAAATTAATCTGACCATTAAAACACTAATTTTGTGTAACCAGCGCCCGTAGTGGCTCATTGGGTAACACCATTTTCCTCTAAGTGAAGTAAAGATACTGAGGTCGGAAGTTTGACTCACGATGGGACTGACTAATAACAATACTGTGTGTGTGTGTGTGTGTGTGTGTGTTCTGCAGGAAAAGTTCCTTCTTTGTGGATCAATGTTGTTGAACGGTTCAAACTTTTCATTCCATTACCTTCGACATGACTACTTATCATTTTCAACTTGTTTTTTTCTTTTTCTTTTTTCGAAAGACATTACTCAAAAAGAAAAAAACCTTACCTTCACCAGCCAAAGAGAGTCTTTCCTTTTTTGAGCCGATAATTCCCATTTTCCTTTATGGGGAGAAGAGCGAGAGTAACGTCCCGTTTTCTATGATGTACGATGCTCGTTTTCGTTCACCTGTAGGATAAACTCTACTATTTCATCGAATTTTCCCAATTGCGTTTGGGGGTAAATTGTATATTACAGAGTTTTTTGAAGATAAACGGCTTCTTCATACAAGTACGTAAACATACGGTTACAGACACTGTATTTTAATCAAGTTGTGCGTATTCACATTATTCTTAATAATAATAATACCAGTACTACAGGATTAGTTGATATTTTTATAGTTTTTTAGAAAAATAAAACTATTTTCAGTAAAATGTAATAATTCTGCCTATTTTTCTTAATTATTTATTTTATAATTAACATTTTTACAGGCCAACTCATAGATATTACTGTGTATTATCATTATTATTATTATTATTGCAAAAGTAATACTGTAGGCTAAGAGTAACAGCAGTATAACTGCGTATAATAATCGATAATGAACATTCAACTGAGAATTTAACATATATATATATATATATATAATATATATATTCTGCATTTTCATCAACTTCTTCCCTCATCAGACCGACCTTTGCAAGGATCCTGCTTACACGAGGAAGAACGTAGGCCTACATCCTAAAACTCATTCTTGATTGGTGAATATTATTAAGATCGAATTAATTTGTAATTGTTATCCGATAATGAAATCAATTATTTCTATTTTAAGGTTTAAGTTAAAGATCATATATATATATATATATATATATATACACACACATCGGATATCCTCTCTGAAGATAATATATACATATTATGTGTGTGTGTGTGTGTGTGTGTGTGTTATTTATATTTTGGCCTTGAAAATTCATTAATATTGAGTTTTCATGTGAAGATCTCATGAATGTGTAATTTCAAATTTGGTTTAATATAATAATTGTTATTTACTTTGGCAACATTCTCTTCAATCTTTACAATATTTAAAAGATGAACTATTTTAAAAAATATATTTTTCAAATTCTCAATTTTCATAAGCCTAAATTTAATTCAAAATATCGAAGCATATATATATATATATATATATATATATATATATATATATATATATATATATATACAGGGTTAGACGAAATAATGGAAACACGCATTTCCGATGTTGCAATGGCGTTTTGCACTTCACTAAGTTGATGTGTAAATGCCTATAATATTTTGAGAACATCTACTTTAATATAGTAATAATAGTTTTTCATATTCTTATAGAATAAACATAAATATGGCGTCTGGAAAAGATGTTACTGACTGCGAAAGGGGCATGAGTGGGTGGGAGGTGCCCGTTTGGATTGTTTTCTCAGTATTAAAAGTCGCGTAACTGCCCCTGTATCTCGAGCAACAGTCCTCAAGGTTAATCTCGAAGAACAGTCCTCAAGGTTAGGTATACGTAGAAGAAAATGAAAAACTACATCAAATAAGCAATAGAGTGGATGTAAAGCAATACTACTGACAGAATGTTACGGAAAAAACTTATTATGAGCTGTAAAGCATTGAACCAAAGACGACTGTATCGAAACGTTGGTCAAAACTTAACTGCGAGGACGAGTACCTATCAGTCAAAATAATGTTATGGAAACTGTAGTAAAGTTCCTCCTAACACTAACCAACCACTGCAAAAGGTCGAATAAAGTTGAAGTTGGAGAGATTAATAACTCTTGCGCTTATATGATGTAGTTTTTCCCATTCCTTTCCATATATTAGTAACGTTGGGGAATGTGCCCCGACATGCAGGGACAATCACGCGACTTTTAATACTGAGATACCGACCAAACGGGCTGTTACTAGGATTCCCTCTTCAAAGTCAGTGACATCTTTTTCAACTGCCATTTTTTAGCTATTCTGCTAGAACAGGAAATACCAATATTATTATTAAAATAGAAAATGTTCTCAATATTATATGAATTTACATATCAACTAAGTACACTGAAAAATCGAGTGTCCACTATTGTCCATATATATATATATATATATAAAATTCAGAATGGTCCCCTGAGGTTTTATATATATTATATATATATATATATAATAGATCTAACCTATCCTTTAAGTTTATCTTATACTTATTTCAATGAACATTTTATTAAATGTGATTAAAAATTCATAAATATACAATTGCCAATTCGTCTAGCTCATACGAGACTGTTCCCTATGTTTTAATATTATAGCCTTGGCCTATTCGTCTTGAAATTATGCTAAGCCTAGCCTTAGATCTAATTAGGCTTGCCTAGGCTAAACCTATAATTCATATTTTGTGTATAGTAGGCTTAAGCTTAGGCTTGCATTTATTTATATTTAAAAAATCAGAAATCTCCAACAAATATAATGTATCGACAATAATCTACCTCACTTTTACTCTTATATTCAATATATGCCTTTCTAAATTAACAAAAAATGGAAGCCTGAATATAGGCAGAATCATTTAGTTTAATTAATAGTCGTCACTTAGAAATAGACTCAACGCCTTTCCCGCATATCTCAAGCTTCCACACCCTGTCACGTCTGATTAGACACTGAGTGCCAGTGAGTGGTTTTGGACAAAAGCAACTGGTGCATTTTCGTTGGATATACGAGTGTGTGTATATATATATATATAGGGTGTCCCAAAAAATGTCCCTATTTTTATTTGCGCGTTATTTTATGATGGATCTTTCATTACTTATTAATTAATAAATATTTTATATTAAAACCGTTCTTTCACCATTTCATACTTAAAGCAAAAGACGATACCGCTACCAATAGACTAATGGCCTAATAACGCCATAGAAGACCTTACTAAGCTACAGTCTTTAAGGAAAGCTAAGTCTTGACTAAGCCTCCATAAGGACCTAGTCTACACGAAACAATATGGCTGAACCCTGAAACAGTGATGCAGCGTTTGCAGCTGGAACAGAATGGGTATCATGTGACAAATTCTGTGACGCGGGTGCGGAGAAACTTTTACACAGAATATGGATGCGGAGATCCAACCGATAGAAAGACAATATCACGAACTGTTTTAAAATGTAAAATAAAAGGTAATGTAAGCAATCAACATAAGTGGTAGGCGACAATCCACAAGAACTGCGCAACACGTAAATATGGTTCATGAAATTATTGCGCGAGGTCCGCAGAAGTCAATTCGACGTTTGTCAGAAGTAAGTATTTTACGAACATCTGTGTATCGTATACTTTGTACCGAATTAAACCTTTTTTCCTACAAAATTCATTCACAAACTTCACAAACTACCGTTCAAAAACAAAAACGAATTGAATTCGCAACATGAATGTTAGCAAAGCGAGAAGAAGATCCTGAGTTTTTGAGACACATCCATTTCACTGATGAGCTTCATGTACGAGTACATCTGTCTAGGAAGATTAATAAACAAAACTTTCATTAGTGGGTAAATCATGCTGGCACTCCAATAAAACTTCCCGTAGCGTTGTTAAACTCAACATCTGGGTCGCTGCTGGGTGGTATGGTGTAGTACAGTGGTGGCGAATCTTTTTTTGCTGGCGGGTCATTTTTGTTACTTTTGATTTTTAAAAAAACGAAATTGGGTCACAATATTTTATTTACTTACTATTTTTAGTGAGAAACTCGTTGTTGGATTTTAGCTGCTAATGTTTTGATCCGAGGTTTATATTTAGTTGTTTTTAGTCTCACACATGCATCACTCATATCTGTGCCAAGGCGATTCCTAGTGGTGGATTTGGCGAAATTCATGGAGGTAAACAACTGTTTACACGAATAAGATGAACCAAACATTGTTAGCAGAGCTAATGCTAGCTTTTTCATTGATGCAAAAGAATTTGGTAAAGAGCTCCATTCTGCAAGAATAAGATTCTCTACTCTTTCTATTGATTGTTGTTCTCTGGTTACACCCAAAATTGACGACTCCAATTCCTTTTCTTGTAACTTCAGATTAAGATCAATAAATTTAGTCTTCCATACTGCACTTTCTTGGAAGTCAACTAATTCCATTTCTAAATTACCAATGTCAAGCCAATGAAAAGCTGATAACTGAAGATCTTCAAATTGAATAATATGGGCCATACGTTTAAAAACGTTTCAATGTATATCAGCTGTTTATTTCGGTGGGAGAATAAAATAATTTTAAAACTGTAAGGCAGAAAATATTAAAAATTAAAGTCATATTTTAATTAAATAAGAGCTCGTGGGTCACTAAAAATTGCCTCGTGGGTCGTCAGTACTTGACCCGCGAGTCAGTGGTGGTTCGCCATCACTGGTGTAGTAGGTCTCTACTTGTTTGAGCATAAAACTGGAAAAGCAGTAACGGTAACGCAAAATCCATATCGTCAGATACTACAAAATTTCTACTTATCACAACTAATTAGATTGTCACGTAAAAAACAAACAACTACATTACCCCAGAATGACAGTGGTTTCAGCAGGAAGGAGCACTTCCACACACTGCTCGTGAAACTGACATTTTGAGGAAGTATTTTACCGAACGACTAACCTTCCTTCATGAGCCAGTGGAATAGCTTCCATACTCACCGGACGTCGCACCTCCTGACATTTTTTGTGGGATTACATAAAAGACAGGATCTATTCTACCAAGCCTAAGACACTCGAAGACCTAAAAACTAAAGTCTATGAGGTAGTCAACAACCTCCCAACTGAACTATTTCCAAAACTTACGTCAAACATTTGTGTAAGGTTGAATATTGTTAGAAAAAAATGGCGATTACACCGAACATATTGTTTAGTTACGGATAATAAACCTCTATTATGTTTCACGTATCTATTGCGTTTGTGTCTAGATTCCTTTCATTTAACTTAGAACATTTATTTAGAAATAGAGACAGTTTGGGCGGGGCACCTGGTGTGTGTGTGTGTGTATATATATATATATTTTTTTTTATTGGGGTTGTTTAGCCTCCTTCGCAACATCTAAGGTCATATGACGGAAGAGACCTACAGCTTTAAGTGGGATCCGAACCACGGGTCGCCACATAATCTGGGCGGGGAGGACGGTCTCCCATCCAACTACTACCCAGACCCAATGTCGCTTAACTTCGCTGATCTCCGGGAGGCGGTGTTATGACAATGGCCACTACGTAGTATATATATATATATATATATTATATATATATATATATATATATGAAAAATTATTTCACGAAAGTGACACGTGAAAAATATTTATGATGAATAAAACCACGAAGGGAAAAGAAACACAAAGGGGTGCTCAAGGGGTGCACCCCCTTTGTGTTTCTTTTCCCTTCGTGGTTTTATTCATCATATATATATATATATATATATATAACAAATGTATCGATTTTCTATATGTTTCCAGGTCGTTAGTTACTTGGTTCGATTCCTGTCCATTAATCTTTAAAATAGAACTTGAGATTTTTCGAGATTCATGAAGAGCCGTCCTCGACACATGTTTTTCCTGATTCTCCTTTCACATATACAGTGTATATATATATATATATATATATATATATATATATATATATATATATATATATATATATACAGTGTATATATATATATATATATATATATATAGATATATATATACAGTGTATATATATATATATTTATTTTATATACACCTACAACGGTAATGTTATCAGATGTTGAAATTTTAAAGCCCTAAGGATTAAAATAATGTTCCTAAATTAGTTTGAGAAAAATAATTATTCTTGAATCTACACGGAAAATCTTTGACACACACACACACACACACATATATATATATATATATATATATATATATATATATATGATGATGATGATAAAAATAACCACGAAGGAAACTAAAACACGAAATAGTGCTCAAACGCTTTCATCTAATGACGTCCTTAGGAACACTGAAATTCATTACGAGATTGAGACTATATATATAAATCATAAAGAAAAAACAAAAATAATGTGATTAGTGTACACGTATGTATGTTACAGGCAAAGTGTGGAACCAGCCATTTCGCGTAATGGCTGAAACTTTTAGTCATTTCGCGAAATGACTGTTTCACTTGGTCATTTCGCGAAATGACTAAAATCTTCATCCATTACGCGAAATGGCTGAAATTCCACCTTGGTCATTTCGTGCAAGATCAATGGCGGACATCGGAATAACATTGAAGGCCCGTTTAGTATTTGAAAACCTCTATATTGAAAATTCAAATTCAAATGTGTTCAAATGTGTATTTGAAGAGTGTTTCTCACCTATTTGAACAGATCTGTAGATGTATGTATGTTTTAGCAGATTTAGTTAGTTAAATAAAGGTTTCAAATTTTATTGTGATGTGTCATTTCTATGAATTCATGACAAAAATCATTTTAGCCATTTCACGAAGTGATCAAGGTGGAATTTCGGCCATTTCGCGTAATGGCTGAAGATTTTAGTCATTTCGCGAAATGACCAAGTGAAATAGACATTTCGCGAAATGACCAAGTGAAATAGACATTTCGCGAAATGACTAAAAGTTTCAGCCATTACGCGAAATGGTTGGTTACACACTTTGACTGTAACATATATAGATCTATATATATAGTCTCAATCTTGTGATTAATTTCAGTGCTCTTGAGGATGTCATTAGAGGAAAGCGCTTGAGCACTATTTCCTGTTTTATTTTCCTTCGTGGCTCTTTTCATCATAAATATTATTCACGTGTTGCTTTCGTGAAATAGTGTGTGTGTGTGTGTGTGTGTGTGCAGTGGCGGAGGAAGAGTGTCACGGGCCCCGGGGCAAAACTTATTTACGGCCCCCTAACACATTTACGGGCCCCTAAAGCCACTTTTATGCTTGTACTCTGACATGCCTCGAGGGTTGAAAACTTTATTAATTTTAACAATAACTGAGTAACAATAAAGTTTAGTGCAAAAGTGGTATACTCATGCATATACACAGTGATTCACTATAGTGACTATACACACTACGGAACTGGGTCTGAAGTTCTGAACGCTAAATTAAGTCACTCAATTGAGCCTAAATTTCTTACGCACGGACTAACAAGGCTTTGAAACTGCTTTAGCCTTATAATAACATACTTACTAACACAAAAGCAAAGATTGAAACTGGATCACAATATGATATATTTCATATGACGTCATAACAAAGTGCAGATTTCAAAATATGCCAAAAAAAAAACACATTTTTACGTTTTGAAGCCGTTTTTTTGCAATTTTTTTTAAATAATTGCTTTTTTCTGATAGATATAGTTAATATATAGACAAATAGACGTTATTTTTTTTTTTTGACTATTTTTAAATAAGAAATGACAATTTTCAGTTTTAACTTTTACCGAGATTAAAAGTCAGCGAATTATTAATTTTCCTTGCCAAGGTGTTATCAAAGACTCGGGGCCCCCCAAAGGCCCGGGCCCCGGGGCACTGCCCCGCCTGCCCCTAGCTAGCTCCGCCCCTGTGTGTGTGTGTGTGTCAAAAAGACAGGAAATTCCTTTCCTCGCCTCCTTTCTCACGGTTTGAAAACGTAAACAAAACAGTAAAGTCTGAACACTTGGGCGGAGGCCCGCATGGAAAATACAGACTTCTAGATGATTCCAGAATCTACGATAAATCTTTACGTCACCAGATCACGACTATAAAAGCGTGAGTCCACATCAATTCGCTCTCATTCCTCATTCTTCACCCGACTCGCTCTCTGTTCTCCAACCTTCGTCACTGAAGCTCTGCTCCCTCTCAAAGATGGCCCCAAAATTCACTCGATCTCATTCGTCCGACCCTCGCTTCACTCAAAACACCCCTCCATCCGACTTTCGAATCTTATTTCAGTTCGGCAAGAAGGGCATCACCGTTGCAAGCATGCAACCACTTCATCCGCCGCCGTAAGCACCTTCATTCCCGCAAACTCAATCCGTCCTCAAACTTTCATCATTTATCCGGCTCATAGGCTCTCGCGTCTCACAGCCTAAACCTACCACGAAACCTAGATCTGTAAACCTTTTGCATAGGCCCAACTCACTCACTTCCCACAGTGTTTACTTCGTCGTGCAGGCTACTTTGTTACGAAGCCTATAATCTCAACAAACTCTCAGCCTAACTGCATAAGCTCTCTGAAGTGTCTTTCACTACTGTTAAATCGAACTCACATATTTATGTTATTGTAATACCGCAAGTAGACTTGTTAACTACCATTCATATTTTGTTGTCATAATTATTGGTATTAATATAGTTAATTGTTGTAACATTAATAAGTGTTATCATGATTATTGACCTACGTGAACAGCCCAGCATGCTCTCAAACACACACACACACACACACACACACACACACACACACACACACACACACACTCTATTCTTCACAACACATACATGCATTTTACACACTACAATTTTTTCAAAATCTACTAAAAAAAGGAAATATGGCATCACGGGCCTCAGAGACCTTATTTTTGCTTCTCTCCTTATATTTCTTATATGGGGGGGGGGGGGGGGTCCTGGCGTTCGCCTTTGCCCCCTCTTTCCTACATAAATAAAAAACCATTGTATTAATTAACTCTTGTCCTGTATAAAATTCCTCCTTCATTGTCAATTATAATCATCGCACAAAACTTGCACACTTCAATATAAACTCACTGTTATTCACTGTAAATAAATAATTATTCCTTTATTTTTGTTAATTAAACAAAAACTACAAAGCCTTTTTATCTCCTTTATAAAATACATTATTTATTTGGTCGAAAGACCAAATTGGCGACCCTTTTAAACTCTTCAATTACTTTACTATATCAGGTCTACTGTCAAAAGGTCCATATATATATATATATATATATATATATTAGTTTTTTCTTTCTTTGCATTTCACCTATAGAGATCTGTTCGGCTGATATATACGTATCAGTTTTTCTTTGAAATTTACGATTTTCTGGATATATGGAAAAGGTGTTTCATTAAAAATTTATGTTCACTTTTACTGCCAGGGGAATTAATACTATAAATATGAGAGAGAGAGAATATGCATTTTAATTTCCAAACAAATTATATACAACATACGAGTCCTAAAACATCCCTTATCCAAAGAAGAAAATATACACAACAGTATATTTGCGACTCCAGTAATTATGAGACATTAAAATCGAACAAAATTATGTTTTTATTTTCTAAAAAATTAAAGAATTTTTTTTTATGAATTTACATAAATTTTATATGAAACTAATGTTTACTATATTCATTTCCTTAAAGTGACCATACTAATGTTAAAACAAGACTTTAAGAAAAAATGAAGAGGTTGAAATATTTTGCTTTCAAATATGTATAAAAAATAAATTAGTTTACGATTAAAAATATAGCCGTATCAAAGAAAATGGAAATGTCTTCTTTCGGAAACCTCTGCCACCAATGATGTAATCTGAAGATCAGTTTTCAATGACAAAATCTTTGAAAGGATAGTAACGTAAACTTATTAAAAACAATTATGCATTTTATGAATAAACTATTATATTTAGGAGGAATTTTATTTACACATATTGCCCTATACAGGGTGAATCAGAAGGACCTACGCACATTTGATCAACAGAACATAACACTATAAAACACTAACTTAACCTAACCTAGCGTAACTTAAATTGCGCTAACTCAATCTAACCTAACCTAACTTAGCCTAACCTACAGTAACTTGTTGATTGTACGTCACGTCGAACAGATGTCGTTAGCCCGAAACCGAAGTCCTTCGTCAAAGGCATACGTATATGATGCCATCATAGGTATACTATTAATCCTTTGATAAAGCTTTTCTGATTCACCCTACATATGTTTTACGTCAAACTGATCGATGTTGGCAAATATGTCGCATCTCATGCCTCGTTGTCTGTTGTGGTTTATGTAAATAATAATTCATTCCTATAAATAAACTGAAAAATTCCCTTGTTGAGTAAAAAATCTGCTTTGCTGCTAATAGCTAAATAAACATTTCTATGGAAGACTCCAAACGGCTCTTTTATTTTTTGTTCTCAATCATTGGTTGGTTAGTTGACTTTCTACTTGTTCAAAATAACAAAATTCTATCTATCTATCTGTTTGTCTCGATGTCTATATATAATGAGTCTGCGTCTGATGTACTCGGTCCCTTTTTGATATTTTCCTTCTTTACGATATATTTTTTTAATGCACTGGACCAAAACATACCAATAATTTTACTTCTGAAGACTGGGAAAGAGTCCCTTTTACAGATGAGTCCAAAATTGTGTCGACGCAATGGGAAATTGGTCCTGCAGTCTATAAAGCCTTCTGTGAAACATGCCTGAGGCTCCACAATGGTATATTTTAGTGGGTGTAGTACTCGAAGCACTGTAAACATACATAGTACTAGGAAGAAAGGACAATTCTATCGCAACATCTTAATTTACCATGTCATACTAAGTTATCAACGCCTGGTGGGACAAAACTTCATTTTCCGAGAAGATAAATGACCCTAAGAAAAGTTTAACCTTCGCATGAATTATCTGAAACATAAAGAATAATAACAGAATGTCATGACTGTGATGAAAAATGGGCCTAACACTGAACCCTGTGGGACACCGCTACCTACATCCAACCACCCCGATTCACTACCATTAACAACGACCCTCTGTCTCCTAGCACGAAGCCATTCCTCTAACCAGTTAGCTACCTGACCGCGTATACCGTGCGCTTTAACCTTCGCAATTAATCTTCTATGCGGAACTGTATCGAACGTTTTTTTAAAATCTAAATGAATAACGTCAGCCGCTCTATGCCTATCGTATTCGCGCACTATTTCGTTATAAAATTCTAACAAATTAGTTAAACAAGATCTATGGCGTCGAAACCCATGCTGACTACTATTAATCAAATCTCTCGTTAGCATGGGTTTCGACGCCATAGATCTTGTTTAACTAATTTGTTAGAATTTTATAACGAAATAGGGCGCGAATACGATAGGCATAGAGCGGCTGACGTTATTTATTTAGATTTTAAAAAAACGTTCGATACAGTTCCGCATAGAAGATTAATTGCGAAGGTTAAAGCGCACGGTGTACGCGGTCAGGTAGCTAAGTGGTTAGAGGAATGGCTTCGTGCTAGGAGACAGAGGGTCGTTGTTAATGGTAGTGAATCGGGGTGGTTGGATGTAGGTAGCGGTGTCCCACCTCGTTCAGTGTTAGGCCCATTGCTATTCGTAATTTATATTAACGACATAGATGTAGGATTGACTAGTAAAGTTTTGCATATAGGTTCTCGTAACAATAATTACACGTACACGATGGATGATAGGGAGTTAGCGAGCGTTGACAAGGAAGTAGATTTAGGCGTACGCGTATCTAAGGATTTAAAAGTTAGGAACCAGTGCCTGGAGTCTTGCGCAAAAGCTAATATGATGTTAGGCTTCATAGCGCGTAATTTCGAATTTAAATCGAAGGATATTATATTGCCCCCTTACAAGTCCCTAGTCAGGCCTCATTTAGAATATGCCGTTCAGTTTTGGTGCCCGTATTTGCGTGAGGATATTGATAGGTTAGAAAGGGTTCAGCGTCGTGCCACGAAACTAATTCCGTCATTGCGCAACAAGCCTTATGAAGATAGGATTAAAGAGTTAGACTTGCATTCACTCGAAACTAGGAGATTAAGGGGGGAGCTTAGTGAAGTTTTCAAAATCGTTAATAACATCGATAACGTAAATTTTGACAAACTGTTCACTTTCGATAATAACAATACTCGTAATAACGGATTTAAGTTGCGTGGCAGACGTTTCATTCCTAATATCGCTAAAAATTTATTTACGTTTAAAGTAATTGATAAATGGAATAATCTTCCCGCGCCAGTTGTTAAATCTACCAGCGTTAATATGTTTAAGAACCGTTTAGATAGGCATTTTAAAAATATTAACGTTGTTTAAAATATTAAAAAAAAAAACAATTGGCAACAGGAGCTCTGGGGGTCGTAATCGGGGATGAGTCTGTTGACGTCTAATGCCAGCTTGTGACATGCCAGCGTGTGATATGCCAGCAAAAAAAATTATAAAAAAAAAAAAAAATTAGACTAACACGAACGTAGAAGTAGCTCGTAGCGTAAACTAACCCACTTTTTGTTTAACTTTACATACTTTTTTTTTTCTTATCCTCTCTTTACTTGCATGTCTGTAACTCTCTTTACTTGCATGTCTGTAGTTTGCATGGTATGACAGTGAGTTAAGACTGTGTTCTGCATGGTTTGTAAGCGTTCTTATTTTACTTCTTTTCATCTTTCACCCCTTTCCTATTCTCTTCGACTATTTTTCTGACTTGTCGGCAGTGGCCGGCGGATGATGATGGTGAGTCTTTTTTCTTTTTCTCAATGAATGTTAACTCACGAGTGATAGGTGTTGCTACTTACTTAACCCCTTATTTTCTTCTCTAAACCCCCTACTCTTTCCTTTCTCTCGGGCTAACCTTAGAGTGGATCTTAGGGTCTTTGTTAGCCTTAGCTTCTGTAGATCTGTAGGATTTCTAGACACTGTTCAAAGGAAAAGTACAATCTTAGCAATCTTACTGACCTATGAGCAATGAACTGTACAACAAAATTGGTACCTCACCAAACATACTGAATTAATGCCACGAGGACTGGCTGTTGTGTTGATTATAAAAGGGACACATACAAAATATGAGATTATACAGCCTTCCTTTATAACCCATCTTATTTTTTTAAGAGGTAGACAGATAGACAAATAACTTGTATTGACTTCTTACTGCGAATATAAGTTATCTTAAAGTTTCTTGAAACCTACTCCGTTTGCGCAGTTTACATGAAGAGGGGTGCAGATTATTGCAAATTCATTACGACCTGTATTGTAATTAATTCTCATAAATAAATAAATAAATAAATAAAATAATAATAAATAAAAAAAGGTATTTACCGACAAAAATAATATATATATATATATATATATATATATATATATATATATCGAAGTTAAGCGACATTGGGTCTGGGTAGTAGTTGGATGGGAGACCATACTCTGCGCCCAGATTATGTAGCGACCCGTAGGTCGGATCCCACGTAAAGCTGTAGGTCCCTTCCGTCATATGACCTTAGATGTTGCGAAGGAGGTTAAACAACCCCAATTAAAAAAAAAAAATATATATATATATATATATATATATATATATATATATATATCGAACTTATATGGATTTCGGTTTGACATTTTATAAAAATGTTTTTTACTTCAGAATAGAGCAACATCTTCATTTTTGTGAATATAGAATCATATAAATAAATATAACTAGAGCCCGGATGTTTAGGCACTAAAAACCCTTAAAAAAGACAGGCAAATAGGCAAAATAAGCATTCAAAATAGGCAGTAAATCCCCCCCCCCCCCACAGAAAAAGCATTTATAATTTTTTTTTTATATGTTTAACTTACACTAATATCTTTATTATAGGCATAATATACATATTACAACGTCATTAGTGAACAAAACAGTAGGTAATGCAAATATTAGTTAAGCATAATACCAATAATATCATTTCTAAAATTAAAGTTTAATATCGAATAACACCATTATATACGTATAAATAAAACAATAATACATATTACAACGCCATTATAATGAATGACACAGTAGGTATTGAAAATGTTCCTAACGCACTAATGACAAGGATTTAAATTTTGAAAAAATGGTTGATATAATATAATACTATTATGAAAGGAGGAGAGATTGTAGAGACCAATCGACCAGTAAAGTACTGGTGGAGAAATGTTTGGCACTCCCGTTTCTCCTGTCACTGTCCTCCTCAGGTGATCTGATTTTCCGCGTCTTATCTACGCTGTGAGCAGTCTAGCATGCTTTGAATCACGCACTTCTCCCTCTTTTCCTCACTACACATACGTGCATCTTACGTACTACACAATCTTTACAAAATTTATATTAAAAAAAAAAGAAAAATGGCATCATTGAGCCTTGGAGACCTTGTCTTTGGTTCTCTCCTTCTTCTACGGGATGAGACACTTTTGCAGGCGCTCGTCCTTATGCCCTCCCCTTTACATGAGAAAATGCACGTTCAGTTTCTGCTACCTTTCAACCTTTCAAATGTTCCGTGCGATGATTCCTCATTTCACGAAGGTCAAGTTTGTCGTCTCTCCTCTCTTATATATATATATATATATATATATATATATATATATATTGACCAAAACTGTTTAATCAGCTGCCCAAAGACCTAAGGAACACGAATGGGGTTGCAGTGGACATCTTCAAAAGAAGATTAGACGCCTGGCTCAGAACAATTCCCTACGAGCCGGGTGTACCTGGCTATGTGAGGTGGAGAGTACAAGAAACCAACTCACTACTTCACCAGGCCAACTCGAAAGGAGTGGCAACAAGCGTGACTTTCGTGAAATGAGGAATCATCGCACGGAACCTTTGAAAGGTATATATATATATATATATATATATGTTAAACACAGACCGTGCATGGAACAAGGAACTCTTCTGGGAAAATTAAATCCACTATAGTCCGAATAAGTAATGGTAAATGACAAATACCATAGTTTTTCTTTTTCATGATGCTAGCCCGACGTGGGCAACGGGTCTCTCGCAAAGAGGTCCCATAAATATAGCTTCCCTCACCAGCTATCTGCAAAGCAGACAGGATCCAGCTTTGGGACATGAATCTAGGGTTTAAAGCAAGCCTAGTCCCACTACATTCAGAACCTCTATATAAGTAAAAGACTCGTTGCATTTCACGCCGGATTGAATAAATCAAAGAAAAAGGGGTAACTATTGTGTATATTTTTAGCCAAAAAAAACAAAACTTAAACCTCAACCGGGACATTGAGCGTCCACTTTTCAAGGCACGTAACACGTCCGTTTAATATACACAAACTCAGAATGGTCCCCTGAGAAACTTATATGTTAAACACAGACCGTGCATGGAACAAGGAACTCTTCTGGGAAAATTAAATCCACTATAGTCCGAATAAGTAATGGTAAATGACAAATACCATAGTTTTTCTTTTTCATGATGCTAGCCCGACGTGCTAGGGCACGGTCTGTGTTTAACATATAAGTTTCTCAGGGGACCATTCTGAGTTTGTGTATATATATATGTGTGTGTGTGTGTGTGTGTTTGTGTGTGTGTGTGTAAAACTGAAATATATAAATATATAACAGAAACTGATAGGTCTAGTTTGGGACTCTAATGGAATAATACTAGAAAATAATGGAAAAAAGGGCAAATTATGAACTTTGTGACGAAAAAGGCAATTTTTTCCTGTAAACGCAAAAAATTGGCATAAAGGCCTTTATGGCATTTTGCCTGAACATCCTGGCTCTACATATAACAGATACATTTGTAATTTGTTGATGCCAGACGATTTCGGTATATTAATAAAAAAAAATACAGTATACGCCTGTAAAAGAATTATTTTGCTATGTTGTTTGAATAATAATAATAATAATAATAATAATAATAATAATAATATCTGGATTTATTGAACCTTTGTCGCGAACCCAAAGTTAGTAAATTCATTGTTGAAAATTGTATTTTTTGTTGTTGAAAGATGACTAGTTCCCATTCACTGCCATTCCCATTCCCATTCCCGGTCCGAAAATGAGAATGAACAAAGTGAGAAATTCGCATTTGAGAAAGATTTTCTTCGTTCGAGAAACAATGTCCCAAATGAGAATCCATAATATTTCCTAACCTAATTGAACTCGACCTAACTTAACATTAACTTAACCTACCTTTCAAATACTCATTAGGCGACTTCTCATTCTTGGACGAAGATGAAACGAGAATGACAATGAGGGGAAGAGACTCTTCCTTTCATCCTTTTCGTCACAAAGGGAAGTAACTAATGGTTCAGTCGTCTTCTGTGAGGCCAAGAAACCTCTTAAGCATCCTCCAAAGAAGTTGTAATTACTCTCGCGAAGAGTTCCCGTCCACACACACACACACACACACACACACATTATGATATATATATATATATATATATATATAGAGAGAGAGAGAGAGAGAGAGAGAGAGAGAGAGAGAGCGAGAGAGAGTTTTATTTCACTCTTTATGTCTTACCTGACAAACCAATAAACGTAACAAATAAACAATATTTACCTGAATTGTTTATTTAAGTTTCCCCCAAAAAACCCTCGTTTCTGATGGAAAAATTTTATGGCAGGATTAATCCAATGACGTTTGGAAATACTTCAGGAATGAAGGTTTTTTCCTTAAAGATCCTGAAAGTGTCGCAGTATTTTGTTAGGAGAAGGTACGAGATATCCAATACGGGGCCTATAACGCGTCCAACAATCTGATCAACAATCAGGCAGAAAAGTGGCTGATTATTATTTATCACGTGCTCAGGCCAACTAATACGACGCATTGCGCTTACTCCTGACTCATTTATTATTAATTAGCACCATCGGCAGTCGAACCCCGATCTCGGTGTCTTCACTTCGTTTATGGGAAAACTGTGTTACCCTAGCGTCGGACAATCTAGCCAGGGGGTCACGTACCAGTGATAATCATGGTATCAACACTAACTTTAGTGACCATTCTTCAACTGAATGGGAACGTGTTTTAAAACTTTGCGCCCAAACTAGTTAACCTATCAGTAATTACTCACTAATTATCTCTATAATTAGGGGTGTGCTGGGACCGGTTCGGTGCGGTTCGCCCGAACCGGTTGTTAAATTTTGATTGGATCAGCGAACCGTTTGTTTGTTTTTAACAAATATTTAACAGTCAGTAGAAATTTATCTTGAAATTTGTAATTTGTCAGTCAGTCATGATGAATTTTACGAATGCTCATGACGCCCGGGATTTGTCTCGTTCACAATTGTGTTTTTGTGAATTATAGCTTTAGTTTACAATGTCACATTTGATGTTACATCGTTGCATGCCATATGGAAACTTCTTGAATGAGACAGCATGATTGAGAAGGTAAATTTACATCTAAATTTTTTAATTTCAGGATTTATAGAAAAATATAGGTAGTATCACGAGCAGTGGTCGTTTCAATATTTATTTATTTTTTGATGAAAAATTTTTTTTATTTTTAGATAATTATGTCATTAGTGAGTATAAAGAATATGTTAAATAATTTCTGCCAAAATGTTACAAAATGTTGTTTGGAAAAGCTAAAATGCTACCGCTCACCCGAGACCCCCCTAGCTTAATGACTCGCACCATTGGCGCTCGCCGATTTACACCCCTATTTGTATCAGAACCGGTTGTTAAGAAATTGGCAGCATACCCCTGCAAAACTATAATAAACTAATAATACAAAGGAGCTGAAACAACAACAGACCGACTGGTCCCTACGAGGTTGTCTCTTTAACAAAGAAGGTTAAAAGATGTAAGAAAATTTAAAGAAAAGTTAAAATTTTAAAGCAAAGCAAAAAAGAGAGTGAAAGAAAGGAAAGAAATTTAACGATAAAATGAACATTTCGATAACTCAATTAATTAAGGCTTAACTACTACTGCATTTCTGAAAAGCACATAATAAGACGAGATACGCTCAAAAGATACATTTGAAATGGAATTTTTTGTTTCCTGGATGGTGTAGTAGTAAGAGACGTGGTCGGGTCGTGGCCCATGCGACGCGGGGACGAACCCTCGCCCGTGCTGTACATTTTACTTTAGTCTCCTTATTAAAATCCACATCTAATCTTTTTAATATATATGTTAGCGGCAATAAGCTAAATCCGGCATTAAGCTTATTGCCTAGGCAATAAACTGAAAGCGAAGAATGCATATAATCATAAGTACAATGCCTATTTATATATCTATTATAATAATAATAAATTAATAATAATAATAAATAGAACCTAACATAACCTAACCTAATCTAATAACCTAACATAACCTAAATAGTGAAAGTGACTAAATTGTAACTGATGTTATATGCAATCTTGGCTTCCAGTTTATTGCCTAGGCATTATCTTAATGCGTGATTTCGCTTATTGCCGGAGAGCGGGTGACTTGACGAGTGGTGCTACTAACGAAGGTGCTGAGTGAGACGTGACGACCAAGACGAGAAAATGGTAAATGAGAAGTGAGAGTGATTTGAGGAAGAAACTGCATTTTATAGGCCCTGGTGACGTCCTCTGGTGGTCGTTTCGGGAAATACCACAGAATTTTTCCTGTGTGGGTCTGTTTCATGCCCACGTGTTTCGCCTTGTTTTGATTCCGTGATGTTTGAGAATGGCGGAGAAAGGAATTTCTTTGTCTGACCTATATAGGGTGATCCAGAGAAATGGGACCCAAAAGAAACCCCTGTAACTCTTAAAGTATAAGTCCTTTTATAAAATCATACGCATCATTCGAAAGAGGATAGTTACAAGTTTGTACAGGATTGTATAGGTTTTGACAATACAAGACAAGATAAGATACAAAACAAAATAAAAGTGTTAGTTAAAACTAACCCTTCAAGATGACTGCATGGACTGTGGAACAGCTGCGTTTCATAACTGAGCAATATTATGAGCATGGAAGAAGTGTAGTTTCAGCTCAAAGATCTTTCAAGACAAATTTTCAGATGTCAAAATCACCTTCTAAGAAAGTAATCCGTCTGTGTGTCAGAAATTTTTCCCTAACTGGCAGCATTGGAAAAAGAAAACCACCTGGAAGAGTGCGCACAGCAAGGATAGACGAGATCATTAACAGAACTCATGAAATTGTACAGGATAATCCTAACATAAGCATCAGACGTGCTTCTCAGCTGTTAGGAGTTGGATATGGAACAACACACCGTATATTCAAGCAAAATTTAATGCTCTTTCCATATAAAATTTAAACAGTGCAACAACTAAACGATGGAGATTTCGCACAAAGACGACAATTCTGTCGATGGATCCAACAGAAGGTAAATGACACCACCAATTTTCTAGCAACTTTGATTATGTCAGACGAAGCCCATTTTCACTTGAATGGAACTGTAAACAAACAAAATTGTCGTTTCTGGGCAACAGAAAATCCATTGAATATTACTGAAGTCCCGTTGCATAGTCAGCGTGTAACTGTTTGGTGTGGTCTTACTGCATCTCAGATCATAGGGCCGTACTTTTTCGAGGATTCCACCGGAAACACGGTCACTGTAAATGGTGATCGCTACGAAAAAATGTTGACCGATTTCCTTATTCCTAAATTAAGAGATCTTTGTCTAGAAAACCACTGGTTCCAACAAGACGGAGCTACCCGCCATACCACGAGGAACTGCATGGCAGTTTTGCGTCAAACGTTTCCAGGCGAGTTAATCTCAAGATTTGGAGACGTTGAATGGCCCGCAAGGTCTCCGGATTTTTCTCCCTTAGATTATTATTATCTCTGGGGATATTTAAAGAGTAGGGTCTACAGAAATAACCCAACGACCTTGCAAGAATTGAAGGCCGCCATCACAAATGAGATACAGGCCATACCACCACCGCACACTCTCGCAAAAGTGATGCAGAACTTACAAGCGAGAACACTGGAATGCTTGGCAACTAATGGAGCACATTTGAAAGGAGTCATTTTTAAAAAATAAATATTTCATAATAAACTTGTAACTCTACTCTTTCGAATGATATATAGTTTTTATGAAAGGAATTAAATATTAAGAATATTTGGCTTTTTTTTGGGTCCCATTTATCTGGATCACCCATTATATGGCCGTATATATCGTTCGATAATCGCACATGATAATAACGAAGTGGGAATTTCATATAAACCTCCGATATTGGAGACTGTGAACACTATTTGCTTATTATATATCTATGATACTATCGTATATCACATCATTAATGTATATCGTGTTTGCATAACATCTCTCAATACGGCACCATAAGCTGAACGTCGCAAAAAAGAGAAAACTGATAGGTAAAATAGACAGTGTTCCAAAGGCTTGGAAACGTGGGTGAGAGAGAGAGAGAGAGAGAGAGAGAGAGAGAGAGAGAGAGAGAGAGAACCAACAAACAAACGGAAAGATGAAAGAAATAAATTAATAACGTAAAAAGTTTTTCTTTGACAATATTAGCTAAATTTCCACCATAATGAAACCACCAGTAATGAGGTCCAGATACTCTCCTTTCATTTGGTATTGGAGGAAAGGAATGAGAGCTTGGGAAAACCACGTTCTTAATGATTCAAGTGATGTGGAGTGTGTGGAAGGGAAGAATACTCTTTCTCATGGCTGTAGAACGCGTGTGGATGCGGGGATGTGATATGGAACGCGCGTGAAACCTGCTAGAATAATATAAATAAAAGACAAATATGCACCATGTATATGGAAAACAAATAGCTAATGTGCATGGAACAAGGGACTCTTCTGGGATATTAAATCCACTGTAGTCCGAATAAGTAATGGTAAATTGCAAATACTGAAGTTTTTCCTTTTCGTGATCGAAGCCTAACGCGGGCAACGGGTCACTAGCGAGTTTCGGGCTAAACTGAGGTTCAAATATAGTTACCAACGTTAGATTTCAACCCCAGATACTTTTTAATACTGGGTCCTATCTGCTTTGCAGATGGCTCGTCAGGGAAGCTATATTTTGGCGTCTCTTAGCTAGTGACCCGTTGCCTCTAGGTCAATCCCATTTCATTTGATGGGCTTCCATCATGAAAAGGAAAAACTTTAGTATTTACCATTTACCATTACTTATTCGGACTAGAGTAGATTTAATACCTCAAAAGCGTCCTTTGTTCCATGCCAATTAGTTCTGTTCTTTATTAAAATTATCTCAGGAAACTCTTCTTAGTTGGAATATATATATATATATATATATATATATATATATATATATATATATATATATATATATATATATATATATATATATATATACCCGGAAAAAGTATAGTGTGTAAGATGCATGTATGTGTAGGGAGGAATAGGGGGAGAAGCGTGTTTGAGAGCATGCTGGACTGTTCATAGGGTAGATGAGCAAGGCCGCCGAGAGTACGAGGAAGCCGGGTTAAATCTCCGAGGCCCGGACCTCTAGGGGGCCCGGAAAGAGGGGGGGAAATAAAATCTAAAAATATTAACAAAGCAATTGATTAAATAACAGAGAGGAAATATAATTAATGAACATACATTTTATAGAGATTATCATAGTCAAACTGGAACGGATAAAATATTATCTGCGGTCCACCAATGTCCAAGACCGACTGACGGATCTGGGAACCATTGTAATTGAAAGCCAGTTAGGCCGTACTTTAAATTTCATGAGAATCATTTACCACTTTGCTAGAGAGAAGGCGAAGAAAATACCCTTCTAATTATGAAAATCTTGCAGTAAACAATTGTCTTGCCTGCATGGACTGGTACTGCATTTGTAAATTGTATGGTGATAGAATTAATATAATTGATTCGAAAAATAAAATGGTCATTTTCTTCTGAGTTGTTTATTCATACTGTATGTTTTGAATAGTGACTTGGACATATAATCAGTTTGCTTGTTATGTACACATAAAACATTCATAATAAAATACTGAGTAAACAGGGGGGGGGGGCCCATATACTAATCCTTCCCCAGGGCCAGCGGTCCGGGGCAGCTCTCGCCGGCCCTGTAGCTGAGACAGAAAAAGATCAGCTAAAGAAGACAGTGACAGGAGAAACAGGAGTTCCAGCATTCCCTGTCTCCTGCCTAACGTTCTCCCCGAAGTATTTCCCTGGTCGATTGGTGTCTACAATCTCCTCATATATATATATATATATATATATATATATATATATATATATATATATATATAAGCTTATATATATACACACACACACACACGAGGGTGGGCTGAAAAGTAATGCTTCCACTCAAATAAATTTTAAACGGGTTGAAGGATTTTATCAAAACAAAAGAAGATATGTACCTTAGAGTTTATTCTTCAAAACGATACCTTTACTTTTCTATAAAATCACCCTCTACCTCGATACATTTACGCCAACGACAAATTTCCACATAGATGTTCTTTAAGTTTAGGAAAGAGGTAAAAATAGCATGGTGCTAAATCAGGGCTATATGGTGGATGCGGCAAGACGGTGAATTGCAGATCCTCAATTGCTTCTCGCGTTTGAACACTGGTGTGAGGCCGTGCGTTGTCATGATGAACAATGACTGCGTTTTTGTGGGTGAACCCTCCTGATCCGTTTTTTCAACTTCTTCAGAGTTTCAATATAACGTGCGGAGTTGATTGCTGTCCCTCTTTCCGTAAAGACTTCGAGAACTTATCAGTCTTTCCTTGTGAACAGACGTGTTTTATCGAGTGTCCAGTGTTACCAATTGAATAAGTGGTTTTCGTTGAAGTGTCTTTAAAAAAATAGTGTTTGGTGCATTCTTAACTAAATTACTTCGTGTTACAAATCATTCATTAACGAATATATTTCATTTATTGACTTTATTCATTACTATATTATTTGATTAAACCAAGGCTAGTGCACGTGGCTTGCCTTGTTTGTTTCCCGAATCTATTACTAAGCGAGGTTTCATAAGGTTGAAATTCCCTTGGTTTGCCTTTTTTGTTTTTCAAATCTATCAGAAAAAGAGGTTTCATAGCGTTCTTTTTCCCTTCCTTCGGGGAATCAAGTAGAGTGTGGTCACCCACCGTGGGAAAAAAGGAAAAAAGCCGGTCGAATAGCGGACAGATAAGTTTCATTTAATAGTTTTTTTTTTACAGATCTTTCGTCGGTAACTTAATTATATATTCATTTACTATAAAATTGTGTTATAAGAACCTGTTTCTGCGTTTCAAGAACATTTTTGCGGGTTTGCGCAGGTGACGGCACAATAAGCACGCGGTAGACCTACGTTGTAATTTATTAATTTCCAAACGCTCGTTTTTTGTTTTTGTTTTTTGTTTTTTAACTATTTAAGAGCATGGCACCCCCGTCAAGTACTTGCAGTCGCTGTGAAGAGAAATTTGCCGCTTACGCGTTTACAATGGCTAATAATAATGAACAGTTAGTGTGTAGGTGGTGCTCAAGCATGGAAGTGCTGAGGAACGAGTTAGAACGTGAGAGGGAGGCCAGAGTGAGGCTTGAAGAAAGCGTGATGCTCCTGACGGCCTCAGTTTCTACTAATATAAACAGTACTTCAAATAGCCCTCTCTCTTCCCCTAGTTCCCAACCCTTCGTTCGAGTGCGTAATGGAGCCCCATTGAGAAAACCTAAGACTTGTCTACCAGTAATAACAAACAATAAGTTTTCTGTTTTAGGTTTCGAAGATGCTGATGAACCGGAAATACGACTCGTTGGCGATTCCATTGTTCGAGGGCAGCTGGAGGAATTCTGTGGGAGAAACCCTCGTCGTAGGCGCCGTTACTGCTACCCTGGTGCAAGGGTGGAGGATATAACTAATAGTGTTGACCATTTTACAGACGGTACCTCCGAGGACACAACGTATGTTATTCATGTCGGCACTAATAACGTTTTAAATTCTAGATCGGAAGAACTGCTGGCTAGGTGCAGGGACTTACTAGAGCGACTAAAGGAAAAAACTAATAAGATTGTTTTAACAGGTATACTTCCTCGAATTATCCAATGTAACGATTTCTACAGCAAGGCGACCTATATTAACAATAACCTAAAGTCTCTTTGCCAACAGGAAGGAGTGCATTTTGCGAATTTTTGGAACTGTTTCTATTGCAGGAGGGACTTGTTCCTCGGAGATGGACTTCATCTTAATGACGTTGGAGCTGCGCGTTTAGGAAGACTATTTCATAATACTGTCTCTTCTTTTCAGGCTTCCGTAACTCGAACGGTCCCAGGTAATTTCCACAAATTTCCCCTGCGCTCGCGAAGGTGTCGCAATTACAAACAATTTGAAGGTTCTATCCTGAAATGCTCGTAGCCTATGAAATAAAACAAACGAATTTTTTTCTTTAATTGCTTGTAAAGACTATGATTTAATTGCGATAAATGAATCGTGGCTTAGCACTGAAACACGTGACTTTCTAGGGGAGTATCAAATTAGAGGTTATAAACTTTTTGTTAAAAACAGAATAGGTAGGCGAGGAGGCGGTGTTATGTTGTATATCAAAGATAATATTGCGAACGTTACAGAAGTAAAGCACACAATTCCAGAACCGATAGATTCGACTATAGCAGAACTTAAATTGAACGATTTCAAACTTGTTGTTGCGGTTATATATAGGCCCCCTAATCAAACAGCTGATACGGACGAAGCGTTATATCGGAACTAAAGAGAATAATAGGTAGTGAGCAGGCTTTAGTTATGGGTGACTTTAATTGCGCCAACGTGAATTACGATACAATGCAGGGAGACGCGGAAGGTAATCGTTTAGTTAATTTTCTCGAGGATAGCTTTCTTATTCAAAAGGTTGGGGAAACTACGAGGTTGGACAGTATTTTAGATTTAGTAATAACTACGGATGATAGGCTAATTACTGAACTTCAAGTAATAGAACCGTTAAGCAATAGCGATCACAATACGGTAGAGTTTGTCCTCTCAGTAAGTCACTCGAAACCAGCTAACTCGACTAAAATTCCTAACTTCCAGCACGCAGACTTTTGTAAATTTCGAAATAAATTGTCACACGTCAATTGGGAAAACGCAATGGGGATCTCCAACACAAAACTAATGTGGGAATCGTTTGAAACAGTATTTAGGACGATAAATGAGGAATGTGCACCATACAAAATTAAGCTTGCGAAAGTAAACAACAGCCCTTGTGGTTTACTTCTAGAGTAGGAGACATTATAAAGAATAGAGATAGGGCTTATAGGCTTCATAAGTGCGATAAAGACAATTTGTGGTTACGAAACAACTACATATCTCTAAGGCGTCAAGCGAAAAGTGTAATAAAAAAGTCCAAGCGCGAATTTGAAATCTCCATAGCTCGTGACGGTAAAGAAAACCCCAAGCGATTCTTTCAATACATCAACAATAGAAATCCAGTAAAAAGTGTCTTGGGGCCGTTGAAAAATCTTAACGGAGATCTAGTTTCTGAAAACAAGGAAATGGCTTCCTTACTAAACGAATTTTTTACGTCAGTTTTTACTATAGATGTAACGAATATCCCTACGGTCATAGACATAATACCTTTTGATAATGGTAATATTTTGGATAATATTGTGGTTAGTGAAGGGGAGGTAATGCGCTATATTGATAAAATGAAAATGCGTAAATCACCGGGGCCGGATTCCATATATCCCATAAAACTAAAAGAATTAAAAGATAGCATTGTTGTGCCGCTAACAAAGAATTTTAATGCGTCTATTTCTGAGGAGTGCGTACCAGATAATTTCAAGTTAGCAAACGTAACACCTATCTTTAAGAAAGGCAATAAAGGTGCGGGGGGAAATTATAGGCCAATCAGTTTAACGTCTGTTGTAGGTAAGTTACTGGAATCAATAATTAGGGATCGTATAGTTGAACACTTAGAATTGCATAACTTAGAAATACGCAGCACGGTTTTAGGCGAAACAAATCTTGCTTAACTAATCTTTTAGAATTTTTTCAAAGCGTGGTTGACGTTTACGATAGTCATCGGACGGTTGATGTAGTGTATTTAGATTTTCAAAAAGCGTTTGACACCGTACCGCACAAAAGACTCATTGAAAAAACTAAGGCTCATGGAATCAGAGGTGTAGTAATAAATTGGCTAGAACAGTGGTTGCGAGGTAGGAAACAGAGTGTGGTCGTTGGCCTAGTCAGTACAGTTTCAAAGTTTGCGGATGACACGAAGCTGGGTGGTAGGGCGATTAATGACGAAGATAGAGGTAAAATCCAGGAAGATCTGAATAAAATCGTTGATTGGTCAGTCACAATGCAAATGAGATTTAACGTCGATAAGTGCAAAATTTTACATATAGGTTCGCGTAACGGTAATTTTGCGTTTAGTATGTCAGGGAAGGAGTTAACAAGCGTAGAGCAGGAAAAACATTTAGGAGTTATAGTCACTGGTGATTTAAAAGTAGCGAAACAAAGTACAGCAGCGGTCAATAAAGCGAACAAAGTGTTAGGTTTTATAGCTCGTAATTTTGAGTACAAATCGCGCGATATTATAGTTCCTCTTTATAAATCATTAGTTAGACCCCATTTGGAGTACGCGATCCAATTTTGGAATCCGCATACGCGCAAAGATATAAACAAACTCGAAAGAGTTCAAAGACGAGCAACTAAGATGATTCCGTCGTTTAGGTCGAAGTCGTACGAGGATAGGCATAAAGAGTTAAAATTGACTACACTCGAGACTAGGAGGCTAAGGGGTGATCTAATCCAGGTTTTCAAAATTATGAATGGGTTCGATAGCGTAGATAGAGATAGCTTTTTCGAAATATCTCAATATAATAGGACTAGAAATAACGGGTGTAAATTGACAAGTAGAAGGTTCGAGACAGCAGTTGCCAAAAACTTTTTTCGCATAGAATTGTAAATAGCTGGGATAGTTTTCCGGTAGAAGTAATTAGTAGCACGACTATAAACATGTTTAAAAATCGATTAGACGCATATGTTGATAGATTGGGTATAGTTTAAGGTAGTAAAATTAAGGCTTTGTGGTTCGGAACCCACGTAAAATTGTAGGTCCCCTCCGCCACCACAGAGGACATGCACAATACACAATTACGAACACAGTTAGGTAAACCAGCCATGAGTGGATCCTAGGGTCTTTGTTGGTCTGAAACATTATAACAACACCATTGATATCCCCAAAAACAATCATCATCACTTTTCCAGCCGATTTTTGAACTTTGAATTTTTTTGGTTGCGGTGAATTTTTGTGCCGATATTTCATGGATTGCCGTTTATTTTCAGGGTCATAATGGTGGACCCACTTCTCGTCGATTGTCACACTGCTGTGCAGAAATTCATCTTCATTTTCGAAGCGCTGCAGATTTTCTTGGCAAATGCGTACAGTTTGCATTCGTCGATGAATGTCTATGGGAGCAACACTTTCAGCGGTCAAAAACTCAATTACGGCACGTTGCTTGAAGCGAACGTCTTTACTCCTTTCCAGTGTAATCGATACTGAACCAACGTGTGGTGTGAGTGTAGGCTATAACACAAAACCAGTTTTATCTGGTTACCTTTACACAATCTGGAATTGGGTGGGAATATCAAGTTACGACACAAAACCGGTTTTATCTGGCTAGCTCTACACAATCCAGAATTATTCAAGTGGAGGCATTACCTTTCAGCCCACCCTTGTATATATATATATATATATATATATATATATTATGGGGGACCGGATGTCAGTTTTTCAACATCTGCGGATGCGGATCTTTAATTTCAATATCCGCGGATGCGGATATTTAGTTAATCTATTAATATAATATAGAATTATGAATATATGACATAATTTTTCAAATTTCGTGATATTACTATTATGACAGGCAATGCATAAGAATTAAAATTAATATTAATGTTTTCATTATGATAAAAATAATAACTTTCTCAAGAGTTTCAGCCACAGAAAATTCAATGAAACAAGTTTCATTCAATTTTCTGTGTTACCAGCTATTTATATTTTGAGGTTTATATATTTGTTTGTTCATTAATAATTAATACTGTACATGAAATGTGCATGACTGGACCTTATAAGCTACTTTATAAGCTAATTTAATTGTAAATTGCATAATTTATTAGAGGTAATATCCGCATAACATCCGGTCAGAAGTACGGATGCGGATGTTAAAAATGATGCGGATGCGGATATCTGGTCCACACTAAATTATATATACAGGGTGTACATAAAGTCAGGATCTATTTTTGTGAAGCACTTGGAAATTATATGGAATTCAATCATAAAATGATAAAGTGGTAACATTTATTAAATAATTAAGAGTAGGATTCGACGTGACGCCCATCAGTATCCCTGCACAGCTCAAATCGTTCCGCAGCATTTCTAAACACATTCTGGAGCACTTTGCGGGGTTATGTTATCTGCAGCAGTTCGTATACGTGTACGTAAGTTTCCAAGACTCGTAATCTTCGTCTGATAGACGTGCGATTTGATAAAGTCCCATGCAAAGAAATCTAAAGGGGTTAAATCTGGTGATCTCGCTGGCCAAGGTCTGTTGCTTCCGCGTCCGATCCAGCGATTTGGAAAAAGTCCATTCAGATAATCCTGAACAATTTTGGCAAAGGGACAAGGAGCACTATCATGTTGATAGACGACGGTACTAACAATCCTATCCCCGTCGTCTATCAACATGATGGTGCTCCTTGTCACTATGCCAAAATTGTTCAGGATTATCTAAATGGACGTTTTCCAAATCGCTGGATCGGACGCGGAAGCAACAAAAGACCTTGGCCAGCGAGATCACCAGATTTAACCCCTTTAGATTTCTTTGCATGGGGCTTTATCAAATCGCACTCTATCAGACGAAGATTACGAGTCTTGAAAACTTACGTATACGAACTGCTGCAGATAACATAACCCCGCAAATGCTCCAGAATGTGTTTAGAAATGCTGCGGAACGATTTGAGCTGTGCAGGGATACTGATGGGCGTCACGTCGAATCCTACTCTTAATTATTTAATAAATGTTACCACTTTATCATTTTATGATTGAATTCCATATAATTTCCAAGTGCTTCACAAAAATAGATCCTGACTTTATGTACACCCTGTATATATATATATATATGACAACAACGAAATGAAAACCATGTTTAGCGTTGCACTTTTATTGTTGAACAAACGTTTTTCAACTTTCTTTTTTAATCATATCAAGGATCTAAATTAAAGACATTAATTATTTTAAATTCTAAAAAATAAACCAAATAAATTAAAGGTTCCGAATGCACTGAAGTAAATAAACTTAACATATAATTATAATGATGATAAAAATAATGATAAAAATAATGATGAAATAATGATAATAATAATAATAATAATAATAAAAATAAAAATAACCTTATTATCAAATTTATAATGAAGATGATACTATAAATTTACATCCGATTCGCCCTTGGCCCCTCCTTCCCGTACAAAAAAAAAAGATATTAAAGCGTGAAAACGCTTAACTTTGAGACGGTGTCAGAGAGGGAGTGCCAAATTTATTTAGGTGGTTGTTATATATATTTTTTTGGGCGGGGATGGTTGGTAAAGTCAGGAAAAAACTGAATTTGATCAGTTAATTCATATTTATTCATAGTTGGTTTATTTTTCACTGTATACAATAACACCACAATATTTCAACAGTAAAAATTATTTACCGTAGCTTAATTTCAAAATTAGAACAATGAACTGGACTGTCAATGTTTTCACTTTGAGATCCAATTACCGAGTGAGGTGGATTAGTTAATGAGAGCCTGCATCTGGTTCACATCCCCTCTCACGTTGATCAATCTACAGCTGCAATTGCGAGCTGAGCGCTACTTACATGCGAAGCCTCGCGGCATTCGCGCGTAAAAGCATATACGCAACACGGGAGCTTTTAAGAAGTGGGGAGGGGGGAGAGGGATAGTTGTTTAAACTCGTTCGCAACATCTGAAGTCACGTGACAGCGGGAACCTACGCGGGGTCCGAAACATGAATCGCTACATAATTCGGACGGTCTCCCATCCAACTACTACCCAGACCCACTGTCGCTTAACTTCGCTATTCTACTAGAAACCACTGTTACGACGAAGCTATAACCGAGTTCACTGAAGACGTGAGCGATGAGAACGTATCTCGTTCTACGGAGTGTCTTTAACTATAAAAAAGTGATGATCATTTTAAAACATTAGAAAAAGCAAATCGCTCTACTATTTGTGGAAAGTAAATTTTTAATAATTTCTACAATTTATTTCTGGTGTCTAGTTTTATGATATCCTACAGCAAGTATGGCGGATTAAGATATATATACTGTATATATATATATATATATGGGTGTGTGTGTGTGTGTGTACACACACACACACACACACACATATATATATAGTATATATGTATATATTATTTAAATACCTATATAAAATATTATTAAATAAACCCAAAATGAACTTATTATTTGAAAAAAAACTTCTCAAAAACCATTTCTCGTTATTCAAATGAAAAATATTGTGAAGTTCTCCACATAAAAATGAGCATTGCATCAGTTTTGAAAACTTTCGGAACGATTACTAAAATAGTTGGTTCCGAGACCAGCGAAAGTTTTCTTCTTTACATAATATAATGAAAGATCAAATTCATTTTATTACGTTTCATATTTAATAAAACCAAGAAACGTAAACAATTATTTTCTTGATTGGAAAAAAAAAAAAAAAAATTTCAAATTAAAATTACGGTTTTCATTTCTTGCGTTAATCTACTTTATTTGTTACAAAGTTTCTTTGCCTGGAAAGTGAATCCATCAATTCTCTCTCTCTCTTTCTCTCTCACAAAATTCAAATTGATGTCTTGTTTTGGAACCTTTTGTTTTTGTTGCGGGTACTAAGGGTGTGCGATTCGGATATTTTTATTTCGATTCGATTTTCGATTCGATTCGGCCACTTGTTTTCGATTCTCGATTCGATTCGATTCGACTGTGCACTGCACTCACTTATACTTTACAATTTACATGCACCAGCACCAACAGAACAACATACATGCACCAGCAACAACATACTGAAAAGTGTAATAAACAACTGAACCCAAAGAACTGGTCCAAACTTGTCACACCGCAAGGCGCGCGCACGTGATTCTGTGACATCACAAAATCAAAAGCTGACCATGCGCATTGAGCGCACTCAGATCTTTATAAAAGAGTAATCTCTCAAATATCCAACTATTTTATAACATTATTATATTATTATATTATATATAATAATAATAATAATAATAATACATATATATATATATATATAATTTTTTTTTAAGTTCAGGAAGAACCGATTCGCCTCTATTTAAAAGGGCATATCTCGGCGGAAAAACAAAGAAAAAGTGAGAGGAAAGAGAGGAAAAAGAAAAAGTGGAGGGGACAGTCGAAGTGGAAAAAGACCAAGGATGACAAGGAGTGCAGGGTCGAGCCCCATCATCCTTGGGTGCTAGGGCCGGGAGGGCGCACGTGAAACCTCCAGGAACAAGCATGTACAAACGAGCACAAAGAGCACTCAAGAGCACGAGCTTAGAACCCCCTTGCGGGGATATATAGATATATATATATATTGTTTTATTTTTTATTTTTTTTTCAATTGTTATTCCACGGTTTCGACATTCCATGGTTTTGGGGGTAGTGCCAGTTTATCGTCTCGACAAGTTACAGTTAGCGAATCGAAGAATCGAAATTTTTTAGCTCTAAGTCGGGTCGGGTTTCGATTCTTTTACTGAATCGACCCGAATCGACATTTTCGATTAATCGCACAGGCCTAGCCGGGTATTTCCTAATACGGACATGAGTTACACTCCTCGGAAAAAGGCTTCGGAGGCCTTTTCCTCACGAGTGTAACTCACTTCTATATTAGCTATTTTGTGTTATTCTACCCGCAACTAAAAAAAAGGTCTCAAAACAAGACATTAATTTGAACATTTGTTTCACTTCTAATGTATTACTCTTGTAAATTTAATTTAAAATAAATTTTCCAATGAGAACCCACTTATGGGACACCCTGTATAAATGTTTAATGGTGAAAATAATACACTTGTAATGTACCCTATATTCTCCAGAAACGTTTCCTACAAGATTAAATCCATTTCTACCCATTTTGAAAATAACTTTCCATTAATGAATTTTAGTGAATTGTAAAGAAAATAATTCGACTGAATTTTACTTCTCAATTTACTGAATTCAACAGTGCGAAAAATTCCATAAATTTCCACTTTTATTTAAATATAAAAAATTATAAAAAAAAATATGTCGACAAAATTTTCATGCAAAATGTTTTGTAATAAATCAGAGTTGACGCTGTAATTTTTCCATAAATCTGCGGGGTACTACGTCACGGCCACGTCGAAACGCCGCTTCCCGTTCTATCAGCGAGGTTATGCGACTATGGGGGCTGTTCGATAGTTGAATGGGGGACCCTCCTCCGCTTTCGTATAATCTAGTGGCCCAATAGCTAATTCAAATTCCACGTACGTTAAGCCGCGGGTCTCCTTGATCGTACCTATTTTTGAAACTGGCTCGGGATGCTCCATGAGTATTGAGTAGGTTAACTTATGCTGTCGCCTTCTGCTCATTGAAGTTCTTCATATCGCGACATACACATAATGCGTAGTTATTAAATCATTAAGGCCTAAACTTACAACTTTTCACTGCAGACAGACAACCTTTTCTAAACGTGTATCAAGTGCAATGACTGCACTTTTCGCTTTCCAAATAACCACTTATATCTCAATGATACTTTATAATAATGATAATAATAATAATAATTATTATTATTATTATTATTATTATTATTATTAATTTATCCTCTTTCGTAACATCGTAGAAGTTCGTGTGAAAGTGGGGACCTACAGCTTTACGTATCGGATCTTAACGATCTACGGGTCGGTACATCATCTAAGCATAGAGTACGGTCATCGAACAGACCCAACGTCGCTTAACTTCGCTGGTCTAACGGGAAGCGGTTTGCGAAGTCGCCCTGTACGACTTGGTTTGAACTGGTTATTACACACACACACACACACACACACATATATATATATATATATAATATATATATAGATCCGTATATTTGGGGAACAGCTTTTCCTTTAAACATGTTTGGTTGAATAATCGACCGTAGTTTTTATGTATTAATTTATTATTAGTTTTCTCAATTTTGCATATGACATTTTTCAATAATGTTCGTAAATTATAAATAATATTTCCAAAATTTTCCGACGTTTCGCTCTGTTCTCGAGCACCTTCAGGGAATTCGTTTGAAGCCATCTTCGTAGGTGTTCTGCGTAGAATGAAAATTTCTTGTCAGGGCGCTCTCTCCGAAAATGAGCTATAAAAGAGAGCGCCCTGAAAAGAAATTTTCATTCTATGCAGAACACCTACGAAGATGGCTTCAAACGAATTCCCTGAAGATGATCGAGGACAGAGCGAAACGTCGGAAAATTTTGGAAATATTATTTATAATTTACAAACATTATTGAAAAATGTCATACGCAAAATTGAGAAAACTAATAATAAATTAATAAATAAAAACTACGGTCGATTATTCAACCAAACAATCAAACATATCATATATATAATATATATATATATAGATATATATATATATATATATATATATATATATATTATATATTGTGCTTGTGCTTGTGGTGTGTGTGTGTGTGCGTGTGCAAAAGTCCTGCTCTGTTTTTTATGGACTTTTATGCACGTACATAGAAGACCATAAAAAACAGAAACAACAATTTGAAGGATTTAAGTTCTCTAACAAGCCCAGTTACCATGGCAACCGAAATATACGCTTTAAAGGGAATAAATTATTTGGAGGAATATTTGCGATGCCTATTATTAATATAATAATAAATCAGGAAGCCCCAAAACTGGCACAGCGCTCAGGCCAACTAATGTGGCCCATTACTTTAACTCCTGTATTATTATTATTACCAGCATTATCGGGATTCGAACCCCCGACCTCAGTGTCTTCAATTCGCTTAAAGGGAAACAGCGTTACCGAGTTACGGGCGCTGGCGATTAATATTGTAACCAACCAAAGTTTTTTTTAACTTAAAAACAATGATTGCCAGAGTGTACATATTTTATACCGTAAGGCTCGCCGCACGCAGGATCGTCTCGCTGCTCACGACTGACGACTCGAGTCGCGTGTGACTTTACATTGACAGAATGGGAACCTCGCACAATGCAGCGACCGCGACGCGAGAATCGCGTTACATTCTGTCAATGTAAAATGTCACACGCGACTCGTCTCGTTAGTAGTGAGTCGCGAGACGATCCTGCGTGCAGCCAGCCTAAATGAACGATAAAGATAAATTTAAAAACAAAATTTAAAACTAAAAAAAAAACACACAAAAAAAAACCCGTTCATTTCTGAATGAAATTAAAACTCTTTAAAAAACCGAAAGATAATAATAATGTTTTTTTAAGTTAATTAACAAAGAACAAATCTTGGAAATTATTCTTTTTTTTACTTCCTTCAAAAAAAATTTCATTTTTGGACGTTTATTGAATTAATCCACAAAAAATGAAACGTTAATAAAAAACTTTTGTTTATTTCGTAATTGAGAAATTACACGAGTTGAAATGCATTTTTAATTACTATTTAACTCCATTCTTTTACACACCCACCCACCCACCTACACACACACACTATATCTTTCTAATTTACTGAACTCTATATAGGCTGTAGCTATGGTTATCAATTAATATCATTTGAACCGATTCTCTACTATTTCTTTTGTAGAAATAATCTTCAGTTTTGATGAGTGGCACGAAAGGGAGGAGAAACCGGGGAGTCATTACTCTGATGACGACGAAGATGACGATAAGATCTTGGGACCCGGTTCTTCTCGCCCGTTAAAGGTTTTTAAAGATCTTATTAAGTTAACATTTGGAAAGTAAACAGGGAACGATGGTGTTAACCTTACACCGCAACTTTACACTTCTGCGAAGAACACGAGTAGGCCTACTTCAGTCACGTGTTATGGAATCATCTCTCGCGTAAGTTCGTCTCCGGTATTTAGTTCTGAACTTAAACCTAATCAGCAGCTTCGTGGTAGTCTGGCCATAATATTATCACAATATAACTTCCACTCAAATAAATTAATTACACCATACACTAGGCCTGGGAGCAGAGGCGGATCTACCGCTGGTGCACCCGCAAAGCACTGGGGCCCAAACGTCTTAGGGGCCCACTCCCAGAACCCAGTAAAATTAATCTGAAGAGTTATTCAAACAAATTACAATTGTGCCAAAAGTGTAAATCAAATACACGAAAGACGATCACTACAAATTACAGTATATATATATATACAGGGCGTCCCAAAAAAATGTATACACACTTTAAATAATTATAAAGGCAGTGTTTATTAAAATACATTTCATTTTCAAAATGTAATAGAATCTACAGACATTATTTAATTGTTTTGTCAACGCCTGTTTTCAAACTGACGTCCGTTCTGGTCCAGGCACTGCTGATAACGCGAAGCAATGGAATCGCAAACATCACGAAACATTTCGTTTGGTATTTGTGTGCATTCTCGTTCAATGGCTGCTCTCAATTCAGCGACTGTTGCAGGTTTTATAGCGTAGACTTTGTCTTTTAAGTATCCCCATAAAAAAAAGTCTAGTGGTGTGAGGTCTGGTGAACGCGGAGGGTATTCTACGAAACCCCTTCGTCCAATCCACATCCACATCGTGCCAAGTACCACTCGCAATACTCCACTCTTCGGTCCGGATCATCTTCATTAATAGCATGGACTAATCTTGGAATGTAACTTTTCCATTGACAGCGCTTCAAAATGCGTTGGACAGACGATTCTGAAATTCCTACCTCACGACTCGCTTGCCGCACAGATTTTCTTGGACTTTGGTGATACGTTTCCAGTACTCTTTCTTGCTTTGTGGGCTTGTCGATGTCCGTGGTCTTCCGGAACGCTTCTTGTGGACATTCTGAACAGTTCCATCGGCTTCAAACTTATCTCTAATTCGAGTGATGGTAAGTCGCGTTGGTGGATCTGTTTGAAACTCCCTCCTAAACTGTCTTTGCACTTCAACTGCGTTTTCACACTTCCAGTAGCATTTTAGAATGAATTTCCTTTGTTCAAAGCTTAGTCTGACTGCCATTATTAATTCTAATGGGTTTAACTTGGAAAGAAAGAAACATCAATTGAGCTATCAGCTGTTAAAGTGTGTATACATTTTTTTGGGACGCCCTGTATATGTGTGTGTGTGTGTGTGTTTGTGTGTGCCGTAATACGTAGCAAATGCGGAGCAATCTTTCTCTAAATTAAAACTTATCAAAACTTATCTACGAAGTACAATGAGACAAGAACGACTGCGGAACCTGGAATTATTGTCCATTGAAAACAACAGAGTACGCAAATTAAACCTACAAAACATTATAGATGAATTTGCTGAAAGAAAGACTCACAAAGTGAATTTTACATAGGTGAGTAGAGTAGACTCGTGTATATTAACTAATGAGTTCTATGAAAATGTCTTTCATGTGTACAGTCCATGTTCATACTACTAAGCACATTTAGGCGGCGACATGCTGTGTATATATATATATATATAATTTTTGCACCTGGGCCTGTGAGAGGCAAGCTCCGCCACTGCCTGGGAGGAGAGAAAATATTTGGAGACGGGTCGGCATTACCGGGTTTGCGCTACCGGGTTGGTTTTTATGGACACGTGTCATCAAGGTGACACATTCCTTCTTGGCTTCTAGTTCTTCAGCGTTGCCTTCACCATTATTTAATATTTATTGACTAAATATTATATAATATAATATTTATAATATTATATTATACTCATATAATATAATATAATATATAATATCTACTGACTAAATAAAAACATTTACAATGCCAACATGTTCAAATTCTAAGTAAATAATTGAATACACCAATTAATTAGTCCCTGACAATTATTCATACATATTGAATAAAGAATTTTAGCTATAATATATATATATAATATATATATATAATATATATATATATATATAGTGGTGGACCGGATGTCAGTTTTTCAACATCTGCGGATGCGGATCTTTAATTTCAATATCCGCGGATGCGGATGCGGATATTTAGTGAATTATGAATATATGACATAATTTTTCAAATTTCGTGATATTACTATTATGACAGGCAATGCATAAGAATTAAAATTAATATTAATGTTTTCATTATAAAAATAATAACTTTCTCGAGAGTTTCAGCCACAGAAAATTCAATGAAACAAGTTTCATTCAATTTTCTGTGTTACCACGTATTTATATTTTGAGGTTTATATATTTGTTTGTTCATTAATAAATAATTAATACTTTACATGAAATGTGCGTGACTGGGCCTTGTAAGCCACTTTATAAGCTAATTTAATTGTAAGTTGCATAAGTTATTAGAGCTAATATCCGCATAACATCCGGTCAGAAGTGCGGATGCGGATGTTAAAAATGATGCGGATGCGGATATCCGGTCCACCACTAAATTTATATCTATATATGAAAGAGAAAGAGAAACTTTGTGTATTGTATTGCAAATGACATTTTTAATATTAACATTTATATTATTAACTTTTTTATTAATATTTTTCTTTGTTAATCAATTAGAAAAAAAAATGAAATTTATTTTATATATTTATTATATATATCCTGCAGTTAATCAGTTTTAAGCAGCGCCAATACAGGGTGTTTATAAAGTCCCTATCTATTTCAGTGAAAACGTAGCAAAAAGGGTAAAATTCAATAACAATATAATAGAAGGCATACATTTAATGAATAGTTAAGCATATAATTTTACATGAGCACCATCAGTATCTCTACAGAGTTCGAATCTGTCAGCAGCATTGCGGAACACATTTTGGAGCATGACAGGGGTTATTTTTGTAATTGCTGTTATGATACGAGCACGTAAATCTTGCAGATCTGTAACCCTCGTTTGATAGACGTTTGATTTGATAAAACCCCATGCAAAGAAATCCAAGGGCGTTAGGTCAGGAGATCGAGCCGCCCAGGGCCTGTTGCATCCATGTCCGATCCACCGATTTGGAAATCGTTCATTTAGCTACTCCCGAACAATGTTTGCGTAATGACAAGGTGCCCCAACTTGTTGAAAGACGACGGTGTTTAAAATGCCATCTGAATGAAGCTGCGACATTTACGTGCTCGTATCGTAACAGCAGTTACAAAAGTTACCCCTGTCATGCTCCAAAATGTGTTCCGCAATGCTGCTGACAGATTCGAACTCTGTAGAGATACTGATGGTGCTCATGTAGAATCATATGCTTAAGTATTCATTAAATGTATGCCTTCTATTATATTGTTATTGAATTTTACCCTTTTTGCTACGTTTTCACTGAAATAGATAGGGACTTTATAAACACCCTGTATTTGAGTGAATATATAGTGCACAGTGGTATTCTCTTTAAGTAGTAAAATCGTGGCGTATGTCAAAAAAGGAGTAAATGAAAACGAAGCGAATTAATGTATACAGTATTTTTTCGAGTGTTTCTCTTTGAAGAAAATTAGCTGCCCATCGCTAGGCTGGAAAAATTCGTACAACTACCCCTAATTATCTCCCGCGGCCACACTCTCGAGCACCAGTCAGTGAGAATTATACAGCGTGCCACATCCCCCTACCCCGAAATAACGGAGAATACTTTCCCTCACTCAGTTGTAGTCAACCAGTACCTTCCATAGTACCCTTTTTGTGAATTTTATGCACCAGCTGCTACCTTCTATTGGTAACATGGCAATGGTAAATAAACTCCTGAAACTCTGTGGTTTCTGTAACAATGCAACGCCAACAGATTAGGCAAAGGCGATGAGTTGCGATCTCTGCCAATTGCTTTTCGATTTCAAATGCCTGGAATGGGAAGATGAAGAAATCTCTCTCATAACGAACGCGAAGCAATTTAATGGGATAAAGTTTTCCTGCGAAAACCGCATGACCGAACTAAACTCTTTTACGATATTTAAAGCAGAAAGGGACTATGAGGAGAAAGTAAAAGAGGGAAATGTAAATAAAGAACAGAGAAAAACGGAAGAAACGAAGAAAAGCGAAGTAGAACTAAATCAAATACCGTCACACAAAGGAGGTCAAAAGCATACAGGCAACAGATAGTATAAAGGCAACAAAGGACATTAGGCAAATAGCACAAATAAGAAAAAAACAAGCATGCAATTAAGAAAACAGAGTGAATCTGTCCCCCAATGAGGAGCGAAAAACAAAGGCCTCGCGTAAAAATAGGGAAGGAATTATATGCAGATATTATGTAAAAATTAATTGCAGATATAAGAGAAGACAATGTATATATGAACATCCACCAATATGTAATTCCTTGTACAATAATGGTCATTGTAAATTCGGAGACAGATGCAGATTCTTCCACCCGGACATTTGCAGGACTTACGCAAAATATGGAACCTGCAAATACGGGTCAAAGGACAATAGGAATAACATGAATAAACGTATGTACACAAATCGCGAACAAAATTTTTTCAACATCGCAGACACAATACGGCTGCTAAATGTTATACAACGCACGCAGTCGACACAGCTGGAAACCCCCGAGCCGAACCGTTTCCTGGCAAGAAGCTACCAGAACAGGTAGGCGGAAACGGATCTCTCTCAGAAGGACACGCGATACCGAAGGAAAGCGAACTTGAAATGCACAAGGGCAACGCAAAACAAAAAACAAATATTGTCCTGGCTAATATTCAAGGAATAAAACCAAACCACTCACTCAACAAAATTTCTAACCTGAAAGGATTTATGGACGAAACAAGGGCGGACATCGCATGCCTCACAGAAACTTATTTAAAAAAAATTGTGAAAACTGCGAACATTGTATTGATAATAAATAAATAAATATGGAGGGTTTGAACTTGCTTAGAGCTGATAGAACAGCGAGACGGAAAGGTGGCTGTGCTCTATATGTACATGAAAGTCATATGACAGAGACAGTAATAAGTAAATCAAACAGCTTTGTGGCACTCCTACCAGTGAAAATAGAAAAACTAAACGTGATACTAATAGTCATCTATAGACCTCCAAACACTCCAACCGAAAAATTCTCGGATGCCTTTGATGATATCAGAAACCAAATAAAGACCATAAACCCTCCATTCCCCAATATAATGCTCTGCGTAAACTTTAATTTCCCATTTATGAAATACAAAAAGATGGATTGGAATATATATCAGGACAAGGGGGCATAAGAGAAGACTAGGAGCAAGCAAAAATGTTGATGAATCTCACAAACGAATTTATGTTGACACCAAAAGAGATAATAGAAAATATCAGAAAAAATAACTCCTAAAATCTGGTATTGACGAATAACACGAACTTGATTGCTGATATAAAAATAACCCCAACTATTATCTCAGAGCACAATTTAATCGAGATATCAACAAATATGACGACACCATTAAAAGACAATACACATACTGAAGAAAGAAGCAAATTTGGGACTTTTAACTTAAAACTCCAAGACTATAAATTGGGAAGCAGTCAGATCACACATAGCCCAAATAAAATGGAGAACAGTTTTAGAGAATAAAATAAATGAAGAAATGCTTATAACGTTGGAAGAAAAGACCCTGAGAGTTTTAGAAAAATACGCTCTGAAAGCACAGCCAAAAGGAAAGATGAACTGGTTAGAGAGGCAAAAGAGAAGAATATTTCGCAAAAGAAAGAGAGTTGCGGCGAAGTTAGCTAATTGCAGAGACAACAATGGCAGGAAAGTAATACAAGAAAAATTGCAGTATCGATAGGGAAATACAAACCCTGATTAAGGGCCATACAGAGAAGGAAGAGGAAAAGGCGGTAGAAGCAATAAAGGAAAATCGAAAATATTTCTATAGCTATGCGAAAAGAAAAACAAAAACGCGCGCCGCATTTGGGCCCTTAAGGAGAGGAGATAATGAACTAACATACGATCTAAAAGAAATACCTGAAACATTGAGAGCCCAGTATGAATGAGTCTTCAGTACCCCAAAAAGTGACAAAGCGATACCTGACATACAGTAGATACTTTCTTTGAAGAGAAATTGCAAGGAGATTGTACAACAGATTTTGACTTTACCCCAGAAGATATAGCGCGAGCTATACGACAAATGAAATCACACTCAGCTGCAGGTCCGGACAAATTATTATTGATTAAACACTGTGAAAATGAAATAGCTACACCCTTTACTGGATATGGAGAAGATTCCTAGACACTGGGGAAACACCGAGCATCGTGAAAAGAGCAAGCATTGTCCCATTATATAAAGGAGGGGATAGCTTTCAAGCAAAGAACTATAGACCAGTGTCATTGACGACCCACCTCACCAAAGTATTTGAAAGAATAGTTAGAGAGAAAAATCTATGACTTCTTGGAGACACTGGAAAGATTCAACGAAAATCAGCACTGATTCAGATAAGAAAGATCATGCCTATCACAACCATAAACACTATACAATATCCTAGCTGCACTGGAAGGCAATGAAAACTACGATGTCATATATACTGATTTTGCTAAAGCTTTCGACAAATGTGACCATGGTATAATAGCACATAAAATGAAACATATGGGAATAACAGGCAAAGTGGAAAATGGATCTACAACTTCCTCAGCGAACGTCTACAAGTCGACAAAATTCAAAGTATATCATCATCAGAAACGGAAGTACACACTTCAGTAACAGAAGGTGCAGTAATGGCCCCACTCCTATTCATTATCATGCTAACAGACACAGACAACGAAGTAAACAGCAACAGTATAGTAACATCCTTTGCGGATGATACAAAGATCAGCAGAAAAATCAGCGATGTAAATGAAGTGGAGCCTTGCAGAAGGACACGAACAAAATATACAAATGGTCAGAAGACAGCATGACATTTAACACCGAGAAATTTCAGCCCTTGAGGTATGATAGAAATGAGGAACTTAAACAGACTGCATATTATACTCTAGTCGGCAGGAAATTCAGAGAAGCACAAAAGCGATCGATTTGGGGGTTATAATGACCGATCGTGCGAAATTCAAGACACAAAATCAGATAGCGATAAACAGAGCGAAAAGAGTCGCGGGGCAGGTACTAAGAATGTCCAAAAAGGAGGGACAAGACATTAATGATTCCCCTGCTGAAAACACTGATCATATCAAAACTTGAATTCCGCTAAGTCTTGACGTCCCCATATAGAAAGGAAGAAACTAATAAACTAGATGAAACGCAGAGACATTTCACAGCTAAGATTGATGGCTGCAAAGAACTCAACTACTGGGAAAGACTACGTAAACTAAATCTGTACTCCCGAAAGAAGAAGAGAGAGGTACATCATAATCTACATATGGAAAATGATCGAAAAACTGGTACCAAACCTAAAACTAAACCCAATTACTGTCCAAACAACGTTGGGAAAATAGGAAAGGCAGAATGTGTAGTGTTCCCAAATCAAAGACCCGACAAGGAACCTCCAACACTGAAGGAAAATAGTTTGGTTGTCAGGGGGCCAAGACTTTTTAACCAGCTTCCAAAGGACCTCAGAAACGTTACAGGGGTCAAAGTTGAAGTCTTCAAGAGAAGACTAGATGCCTGGCTCAGGACGGTACCAGATGAGCCGGGTGTACCTCGCTATGTGCGGTGGAGAACGCAAGAAGCAACTCGCTCCTCCACCAAGCCAGGCTTAGAGGCTGGGCCACCAGCTCGACCTTCGTGTGAAGAGAAACCAATGCACGGAACTACAACGCGGTTAACGTGGTATATATATATATATATATATATATATATATATATAATTTTGACCCTGACCTATTTGAGCATTCTGGTGTAAAATTTCTACTGTATATAATAAATTATTAAATTTGATGTGTATCTGTGGTTAAATCGAAATGAACAAGACTGTAGATAATGATAATAATATTTGCCTTATAAGATCGAAATACAAGTTTTCTAAAGTTTAAAAAAAATATATCATTATTATTTTTGATGCACCAACTCACCAACCCGGTAGCGCAAGCTCGTAAAACAAAAAATCCACGGAACCTACTCCAGATGTTTGTGTCCCTCCTAGGCTAGGCCTTATAACTCCAAAGTTCGCAGTATTAAAACTTGACAATTTTATAACTTTAAATTGATTCATAATTAATTTTAAACTGAATTATTTCAAATCACATAATACTTAAGGACGGGAGTCACGGGACCCGCAGTTTTCTCTTTAGGTCCTGCGTGATACCCCCCCCCCCCCCCCAAAAAAAATTAAACCAAAATAATTAAATCATTGTATCATTGTGTCGACTTCTTTGGACCACAACCGATGCAGGAGCCTTTTTGACCAGCCGTTCCTGTCTATTCGTCTGCATCGAGTCTTTTGCATTCTTGACACGCGTTTTTTGTAAGATCTTAGGACCCTCGATTCGGTTGTTCTCCTTTCATTTCATCGCGAACAAACTGTAACTTAGAAAAATCTTTCTCTTCTATAATTTATGATTCAACTGTAACTTTCGTCAACTGTAAATTTATCTATATTTGCCTATCTTTATAATAATAAAGATTAACAACGAGCTAAGATGGCGCGCGACGGTACTCGCGATGACTCACAATCTTATTTTGCGCGGGAAGAGAAATTTGGTGTTAAACATTTGTTCAATATTAGATTACACAGCTCAACAAAAAAAAATTTTTGTTTCGTTGCCAAGGAAATTCGTACGAATTTAGGGTATTTTGGGGTTGCTGAATTCCAAAATGAAAGTAGTTTTTCCGATTTGGCTCTAGTTCTTGAGATAATGAATACCTCAATTAATAGGAAACGTAACCATAACGCGTGCATATGGGAAACTACCGGAACATTCTAGATGGTGAGACACGCGAATATTCTTAGTGTTTACTCCCGGATCATTCTAGAATATTCTCCCTCCGTATATAAGTCATCGGCCACCCAACCAGTAGTCAGTTGACAGTTGGCAGTGGAGCGGTACGTGTAAAGATGGTAACTTCTTGCTTGGGCAGCAAAGTGGATATACGAAGTACCCTTGTTTCATCTGTTTATGGGATAGTAGGGCAAGGCAAGATCATTGGAAAAAAGTGACATGGCCTTCAAGAGAAAACATGACTGTAGTGCAGCGAACATCATTAACGAGCCTTTGGTTGACAGGGAAAAAATCATCCTCCCACCACTTCATATCAAGCTGGGACTAATGAAACAATTTGTTAAGGCCTTGGACAAAGATGGCGATTGCTTCAAATACATTTGTAGATCGTTCCCTGGACTAAGTATGGAAAAACTAAAACTGGAATCTTTGATGGCCCTCAATCCGTACACTTATCAAGGATTCTAATTTCACAAAATTTATGAATGGTGTTGAAGCTTCTGCCTGGTGCAGTTATGTCTCAGTTGTCAAGAACTTCTTGGGTAACCACAAAGCAGACAATTATGAAGAATGTGCAAAACATGCTCACAAACTTTGAAAAGTTGGGTACTAATATGAGCATAAAGGTACACTTTCTCCATAGCCACTTACACAAATTTCCGGATAATCTTGGTGATTTTAGCGAGGAACAAGGGGAGAGGTTTCATCAAGATATCAAGGTGATGGAGGAAAGGTATCAAGCAGATGGGACAGACACATGATGGCAGACTATTGCTGGAACCTCCAACGTGATTGTCCTGATACCCACATAAAAGAGAATCGTACAAACAGAGAATTTACTATACATTAATTGTAATTATGCGAATCAGCTTACTGTGTTTATCTGTTATTATACCGAATAAAATGCCATTATGTATTTCATGTGTTTACTTTTGTATGATTTGAGACAATTTTCAATGCGATTTGTAAGTAGGCTCCGCCTGAACATTAAATTTTTTGCATTTTTACGTGTTTCAATGGGGTACCAATTATCTCATAAATTAGAGCCAATCTAGCAAAACCGATGTCATATTCGGAATCAGCACCACAAAGTTACCCCAAAATCACTCTAATATGATTGGCAATAAAATGAGTGTTGACCAGTGTTATCTTTAGGGGTTGGGGGTGGGGGTGGGGCTTTTTGCTGCATGCTCTGTGAGGTACGACAACCAGTACATCTTTTCTTCGGTTATTTAAATGTAAATAAGATTTTGAGATTATTTTTCTGCTTGCAAACTGCTGAGGGGAAATTTATTTCTCCGGGTGGGAAATTATGCCCTGGCACACCCTCTGGATTCAGTACTGTATACAACCATTTTTTTTAAAAGTGCTGATATGTTCCATCTATCAAATAGGCATAAGACTTTATTGAGAACTTGTTTTTCGCAATTTGCACGTTGACTCTTTAAGTTCAGAGTTGGATGTAGTGGTGTTAACTTGTTAAGTGCAGGATTTAACCTTCCTACTTAAGCCCGAATCATATGAAAGAGAGGACCTACGGCTTCGCGTGGAATCCAAACTACGGATCACTACATCATCTGAACGAAAAGGACTGTCATCCATCCAACTATACTACCCAGATCCAATCTCGCTGATCTCCCGGGAAGCGATATTACATGTTTACGGTGTAACCTGAAATTCAGAGTGATCAATGGAAGTTCATTATGTCAAACAGCTGCAGTATGAATTTATAAATCTTTACTGTCACGTAACAGTGACTCTCGACGTGAAATGTAAAAGATCTAAAAGCTACTCCTTACGTTAATGCGGCGATTCCCAATTTTTTCTGGGTCAAGGCACCCCAGTGCTATCTTTTCTTCCTTCGCGGCAACCCGGAGGATTTCCGTCTCCCACTATTCAACCTTCAGACACTTCCCCTCCAACACCACGTAACTCAAAACTCAATATATATAGTTTCTGTATGGACGCAATAAATGGCGAATGTTTTACACTTTCATTTGAAATTTCAATTTTCAATTACTTATTTTTGGCATTTTCGTGGAACATCGCGGTACCTTTAAAAGAAGGCATCCTTACAAGGCATCTACGACACGGTCCGAGTTGGGAAACATCGCACCTAACTTTCAAAAGACCGATGCAATAAAGTTGGGAGGTTTTTCATAGCTGTGATACGTATGTTTATCAAAGTTCTAATAAGAAAGAAAATAAAGCGGGGGGACACAAAAAGTTCCGTGTACTTGTCTGGTCGTTATTGCGTCTACTTTTCTTATCTAATTGTTGCATTTATTTTGAACTATATAAATACCGAACGTTTAGTAACTATTACGTTGACCAATATTTAATATCTACTGTTAACAAAATTCATATTTCACGTAAACTACGAGTTCGTTTGCGTGTCCTAAACAGTTATACTCTATCTATAAACCTACAGATCTACAGATCTACAGAAGCTAAGGCTAACAAAGACCCTAAGATCCACTCTAAGGTTAGCCCGAGAGAAAGGAAAGAGTAGCGGGTTAAAAGAAGAGAAGAGAATAAGGGGTTAAGTAAGAGCAACACCTATCACTCATGGGTTAACATTCATTCAGAAAAAGAGGAAAAGTGTCTCACCATCATCATCCGCCGGCCACTGCCGACAAGTCAGAAAAATAGTCGGAGAGAATAGGAGAGGGGTGAAAGATGAAAAGAAGTAAAATAAGAACGCTTACAAACCATGCAAACACAGTCTTAACTCACTGTCATACCATGCAAACTACAAACATGCAAGAAAAGAGTTAGAAAATCGTAATTAATTAATCATATTTATATATATTTCCTAACCATAAATATGGAATTTGTTTTATATAATAATAATTAATCATATTATTTATACAATATGAAATGTTTTTATCTTATAATTAATCGGAGAGCCCAGTAAAGCCTAAAGTTTAACGGTGACGTTACTCAGGTAGAAATAAATAAATATATTCCGTAAAATAATATTGTAATGTCGTAAATTTTAGTACCGTAATATTTATTTTAGCTAATAATGATTTGTTATATTATTATTATTATCATTATTATTATTATTTAAAGCGAGATTTAAAATTAAACTAAATGAAATGAAATTGTAAGGAAAAACCTATTAAATATTAAATCATTTGGAACATTAAAAGTAATGGCTAATGTGTACCATATATATATATACATTATACATATATACTGTATGTGTGTATATATATATGGGCAGACGTTGTGTTAATAATAATTAATCTCAGAATATGTACAGATTCTAAAAAAAACTTTAAAATGTGTGTGGTGTGTGTGTATTTTGTAAAGTGTTTAGAATGCTTTGAAAGAATCAATGAACATCATTTGTCCAAACATTCTGCCTGAACATTCATCGGGCCTTTCATTTTTCACTAATTAATTAAATTATTCATCACGGGAAATGTTTGTAATCACTTAACCGCCTTTCCAAACGCGTTAAAAGGCATTTTGTTTCGGCAAACAAACTTTGCACTTTATTGATGATGTCTCGTTATAAGGTAACGGGTAACATTCGCAAACCCTATTTTCTCCCCACAGAGGGGTTGGTGGGTGGGAGTAAACTCCCTCGAGAGAGTTATCAAAGCCAAACTAAATAAGGCTTAGCTCCAAATCTCGTGTATTAAAACAATCGTAAAAGAAATTCCCCAAGTTAATACTTTTGGGATGTCCCCTCCTTCTTTTCATGCTTCGCTTTTAATATTTTAATATATTAAAATATATTTAATAAAATAATTTATATTTTGGATTTAAAATAATAAAAGTAAAATAAAAATATATATTAAAATTTTGTTATCGAAATTTCTAAAATGTTTTTGAATTTATTTTTCCACAATTTTATATTTCTTATATTACAAAAAATATTTATTTCCAATTGAAAAATAAATCGTTAGCCTATACCATAGTGTCTCCATGGTGTTATATAATAATACTACAGTCGCTCTATGTTGTGTGAACAGCAGACATGTCAACTCTCACGGATTTTCATACTTCAAACAAGGTTGACGTCTCGTCTCTGGTACAGTTGCTTATAGAAACCTGGATACGCCGGACCACAGTTATTCTACTTTACTTCCTAGCGTATGCCGACTTTTTCAACCGACAAACTACGTGTCTAACTGGAACAATAAATAAATAAATAAATAAATTTTTATATATTTAAGGCGTTCGTTCGCTACTTTGGTGAAATTATTATTATTATTATTATTATTATTATTATTATTATTGTTTCTATTATCATTATTTCAAATTTAATCACACTTCCTTTTTTTGTTGTTGACGAGAGGCGAAATCATCGTTCATGAGAGTGATTCGTTGCTCGTTAAGATGTAAAGGGAGAGAGTCTTCGCAGGCGTTTATTCATCACAAATTGTGTAAACAAAAACAAGGAAGAAGATAGCGAAAATAAGGAAGAAGGAAGTGGGGGAGAAAGGAATTAAGGAAGGAAAGCAAGAAGGAAGTGAGAATGAGGAGTTAGAGAAAGAGAGAAAAAGTGGGGGAGATTTATTTAATTTTAAACAAATGCGCGAAACGATAACATCAAACGCTGGTGGCAGCGATAACTAGATTGAGCAAGATTCACGTAAGCCTTCGAGAAGAGACAATGATCTGGCTTGGGAACAAGATAAGGAATACACCGGTGGAAATACGCAGTGAGTCCTCGTGATTCTTCTCTAAGAGAAGCGAATGTATATTAGTGTAGCCTATAATTTACATTAAACAATGTCTAAATAGTGAATTCATTGGAACGCTAGTTATTAAATAGGTTTAGATTAAAGCTAAAATTTGAGTAAACTTAACGTTAGGATAGTAAAGTTATAATCATGGCTTTGTTTACTTTTCGGAATTTAAATTTAATTTTGTTAATTTTTATGGGCCGAAGTCTAGAGCCTAAGTTACGTAACCATTTGTTTATATTTTAATTTGGGATCTTTTAAACTATTCCCCCTCTCCCAGCATACTCTTTTCAACAATCACCACCCAAGTGTTGATCTTTTCAACTACAGTATATCCCCCAAAGTTTAAACTCTGCAAATTAACCAAAATAAGATAAGAAAACAATAACAACAAATTTATTATTTATTGCAAACATAGGATCACCTGAAGATCAGGGCCCCCAGCCTTCTTTAGTTAGCCTTATGAGGCTAACTAACAAAAATATCACCACCTAACCTAACCAGTAACCAATCGTTAGGTCAACTGTACCACACTGACGATTGGTTAGGTTAGGTCGTGATATTTTCGTTAGTTAGCCTTAGAAAGCTAACTAAAAAAGGCTGGGGCCCCTGATCTTCAGGTGATCCCAAACATATAATAAATAGAGAACCATTATTTACATAGGATTAAATTTATCGCGCCACATAAATTCTTGCAGGTACCAGTGTAAGAAATCGCGCTTGCATGCCATCATTTCTTTAATGCGTTGTTTATGCTTGTGCCAGTAAGATTTTATCTTTGTGTGAAAATAATTAAATAAGACCTGACTCACGTTGCACTTGTATCGCAAAGGTGCATCGTCAAAACAACAATAAGCATCAGCACCTTTAATACAGTTCGACAAAGTATTTTCGCGACAGTTGATTCGCAAATATAAGAAAGTTGAGTGCAAACCCTGTAATATAATTTTTAAACCGGTAATATGATAGAATATAATAGAATTTTCAAGATATGTATCTTATATACATATCTTAAAAAGGACCACCTGAAGATCAGGGCCCCCAGCCTTCTTTAGTTAACTTTATAAGGCTAATTAACGAAAATATCACGACCTAACCTAACCAATCGTCAAGGGTGTACAGCTGACCTAACGATTGGTTAGGTTAGGTCGTGATATTTTCGTTAGTTAGCCTTATAAGGCTAACTACAGAAGGCTGGGGTCCCTGATCTTCAGGTGATCCCTTAAAAATTCAATTATGTAAATAAGATAAGTAAAACCTGTTAAATTATCTCCCACCACCTAATATTGAACTTTTAAACTATATCCCCCTTGGTTTGTTTATATGTTTAATAATGATAGTACGGAAAGGGTGTATAGTAAGTTACAGACACTGAAATGTAATTAGTAGTTATAGATTTTGTATATATATTCTTTAATGTAAATTTATGTTTAATTTATGATTTTATGTAAAATTGTTTCATCCGATCGATATAAATCTATTCCATATGAAATTTTCTTTCTTTCTTTGTAAGTTCGTTTGACTGAGGGATTTTCGTGAATGGGCCTAAACAAATCTTTCCCGTCCCTAATTAAATGTATTTTTCGGGTTTTGCCTAAATATGTTAGTGTTTTCTAGAAATTTGCGTTTAGTTTTAAGATAAATTTCTGCTTTGTTCAGCCTAAAACTTCTTTATTTTGTATTAATTTGTTTGGTGGGGTAAAACCATTCCATTTTGTACCAATTTCTGGTTCGTTTGGGATAAACCTGGGATCACCTGAAGATCAGGGCCCCCAGCCTTCTTTAGTTAGCCTTATAAGGCTAAATAACGAAAATATCACGACCTAACCTAAACAATCGTTAGGTCAACTGTACGCCCTTGACGATTGGTTAGGTTAGGTCGTTATGTTTTCGTTAGTTAGCCTTATAAAGCTAACTAAAAAAGACTGGGGGCCCTGATCTTCAGGTGATCCTAAACCTGCTCTGTTTCGTAAAAAGTCCTTTGTTCGGTGAGTATTTATGTTAATCTAACAAATTTGTTTTGGTGAATGAATACGTTCAGTTAAGAATGGCGTTTAACGTCGTGTTACTTTTTGTGCCTTTTTTTGGGTCGGGGGTAGGGTTGCCAAATCAACAGATCTTGAATAAAGGACACTTGCACGCTACCGTATATTCCATTGCTTATCATGATAAAAATTTACTTGTGCAATATTTTTTACAATTTCTTTATTATATTCATAGATAAAATGTCTAGAAAGTCGTACACTTGTAAAATCACACTACTGTATTGTATAATCTATACTATAATAATAAGAGAGCTGTCCGTCTGTCTGTCCGTCACACTTTCAGAAATTGTGAGAAAAAATTGTGAGAAAAAAATTCAGAAATTGTAAAAAAAATTCAGAAATTGTATTACGGGCGGCAATGTGAAGCTCAAGATCTTCATGACTGTGTTCTTTTCTGTAGTTTAGCAATGGGGGATGGGTGGGGTAATGGGGAGTGGTGGGGGTAATGGGGGAGGGGGTTAGCCCCGAGTTGTATGAATGGGGGTGAGGAGGTTTTGGGAGATACCAGATTCAGAAATGTTGACACAATGTGAAGCTCAAAATTTTCACGGCTGGGTTCTTTTTTTGTAGTTTAGCCTGTCTAACCGTCAGCGAAGCGACGGGAACTGTACTAGTTTGTATAATATTAGTAAAGAAATTGGAAATATTTGTTTTTTGGTCTTTTTTCTAAAAAATCACTAAAAAAAAGTCTTTCGTGAATTTTTCTAAAAAAGGCGCTAAGACATGCGTAATGAGTGAACGCTTTAATGCATAAGGTTATTAGAAAAAAAATTAGACACGAACAAGCCTTAACTTTCAGTAACGTGACATGTAAAATAATGTTTTCTAACTTTCTAAGAGAGGGAAACCTAGTATATAATTAAGTATTCTTACCTAAGTATTCATCTGAAGATATTCTTCAACTCATAAAAAATAGAATCACGTCAAAAACTCATGAAGCCGGTTTAATATGGCAATTTGGCAAAGCTCAAAAAATATGTTAGCGGGCGATGCCTTCCTCGTTCCTCTTCAGCAAGGATGACAATGGCAACAGGCAATGGGGGCAGGATTGCCAACTCTGATTTACTAGAAATCACATCTGAATGTTGAATCTCACTTCTCCCGATTAACGAATTAATTAAGTTTGAAACATCTCCGTCTCAAATTTTTAGTGATGAATAAAATTTTGAGAGTCAATTACTGAATTAAAGGACATATGGCGTCGTTTCCGAGTTTATCAAAGGACAAGGACACATGAGCTGAAATAAAGAACTGTCCTTTGAAATAAGGGACACTTGGCAACCCTAGTCGGGGAGAGTCGCTGATTTGAAGGGCTAAGGTTAAGAATAGTGGACGATGTTTTTGTTCTATTTTAAAAATATAAATTGCTTATTAAACTTTCAATAGAGCATACAACCACATGTAAGTGGGTTTTTTTCTGTAAGTTAGGTTAGGTTAGCTAAAGTAAGGTTAGGTTAGGTTAGAGTAATTACCTTAGAATTTTTGCTTAAACTTACTTACGATTTCGCCAAAATTGACTGCGATCTTAAACTTTATCGCTTTTAGCAATGCACGCATTTCAATCTATATCCATTACAGACGCCATTGTCAATAATTAAAAAGTTTCTCAAACTTTTATTTCTAAAAGGTCTTTCGCATAAAATACGATCTTTTAATACATTCATCTTTAGTAATTAATTAACTGAGTTCTTTTTTTTCCATAATTTTATGACATTTATAAAATTTGTCACATTTTCAAACGACATATTGACACCTTCCATAATAACAATTGACTAGCCTAGTCCTTGCGACTTGGAACGCATATCCAATACGCCTAAGTGAGGTGAAAACTTAATAAATAAAATACGCTACACCAACTAGTCCCATGTTTAACTATTGTTTATAGATTTATTTACAATTTCTATTTACCAAAATCACTTATTCATGGCATAAAAGGCTATTTGGAATTTATTGATCATTTTATTTTTTTAAATAAAACAAAACAATTTTTACTATTCTTAACGTTTACTGATTTCAAGTTCAACTCAGTGAGTTTAATTCATTACCCAAGTCATGCTGTAAACATTAAATTACAGGCACCAAGACGCAACTGTCTAAGCACGATGGACACATACATGCACATAATTTTTTTGTTCATATCTGTAGAGACGTTTGGTCCACATATGTCAGACATTAATATGTAACAATGTGACAGTGTGACAGGCGTAAAATTGTTCATTTATGTGAACCAAAGGCATTAAAAGATCAAAATAACTTATTTGAAACTGTTATAAAAAACAAAACATTCTCTCTCGTTACATGTCGTGGGAAGCGAAATGTTTCTTGTTTATGGCTGGGTTTGCGCTTAACAATATTTAAGCAAGTTTATTTATCCACAACTCTCTCTTCAACAACAACAACGGTTGTAACACGAAAATTTTTGGGTATGGCGTAATATGAATTTTGGAGAACTCCCGTGTTGGCTGAGTGGGTATCACCGTTTCCCTATAATTTGGTTATTTTTTTATTTATCTTTTGTTTTCGCATATCTTCATTTGTTTTCAGTGGGAATAAGGTCAGGGCTTTGAAATAGTCAGATCAAGATTTTTAGCTTGCCAAAGACGGTTTTTTCACAAAATGTTTGTTGTTCATTTTGGTCGTGTGTTTTGGGTAATTATCAGGCACAGATTCAAACTTTTGTCCAATTAGGCGACGTCCACTGGGCAGGGCATGTCTGCTCAATCTGTTAGAATACTGTTGCTTTTCATTATTCCATCAGTTTTTTTAGTATTTCCCACTGTATTGACAGAGATTGATCCTTAGATGATAGATTCACCTCCATGTTTTATGGTGCTCCCGACACACTCCTTGAACTTATTCTGAAATTGTCAAAAACCTCATTTTTCGGGTTCAATCAGCGAGAGTATATTTTTTTCACTCTTCGATATTCGTGTATTTTGCGTAGCAAATCTCCTTTTTCGAGTTATTGTTGCTGAATTTTTGGCTTTGTAGTTGCTACTTTGCCTTAATTCAAGAGCTTTACACCAACAAATGAGCTTTTTGACAATTCCAGGAGAATCGAATCATCAAGCTATTTTTTTTATTACATTCGATCAAGTTTCCAAAGTCAAAATCTGGATCTACGCGTTCCTCCAACCTCTTAAATTACAGATACTAGAAATACGCATTTATTTCGACCTTTTTGAAACCAGGCTTTACTGGGCTCTCGCATTAATTATAAGTTAAAACAAGTATTTCACATATAGGTTAGTTTAGTTTTCTTTTACAATGTCGATGTAATGCTCCATCGACCAAATGGCTGTAGGTCTGACATGTTCACATGCCCCATACATTCATGTTCTCCACCCCCAATATATATATATATATATTATTTATATATATATATATATATATATATAGAGAGAGAGAGAGAGAGAGAGAGAGAGAGAATGAAACCACTTAGAGAGTTCAATTATTCTAGACTTTGAATTATTTTGTGCGGAATTGCATTTGAATTTACGAGGGAAATTTGGTTGAAAATGAAGTAAGTCGAAATGAATTGGATAAAAAAAACTTTAAAATAAATTTCACCATTTCTTTCTGTCCCTTTTTTTTTGAAAAAAAAACAAAGATTTTTGCCTTAAAGTAAAAAAAAAAAAAGTAAAATAAATTCTTTTAGACTCGGTTCGATAAGTCTTTTAGTCTCGAGTTCGATCTGATAAATCAGAATTAAGTTTGGGAAAAAAATTTCTCCGGGAAAAATTTCTAAAAAGCATAAAAAATTACTAATTGGTAATTATCTGTTTTTCTTTGTATATTTTATTCTTTTTTTGGTGAAAGTAATAAAATTCCAAAAGCGAAACTCATTATTGATTTGTAATTTTTTGTTTTTTTAGAAATTGTTTTTAGGCGAACATTTTTCCGTAACTGTACAAGGAACCCAAATTTCCAGTCTCGTCAACTGGAAATTCCATCGACACTCCAATAACCTAACCGGGATTACGACATCTGATCGACTTTACATTCTACCCAAAATTATAGTGTAGGTTAGATTAAGTTAGGTTACGTTAACATAGGTTAGATTAGTTTAAGTTTGGTTGTTAAGTTTTTAGAGTGCTAATATTATGGTTTTGTGGATTCGATGGGTACATGTCCACCTGACCTAACCCAACCTAACCTAATCTAACAAACTTAACCTAACCTTAACTAACACTGAAACTAGAATTTCTGTTTTCACTCTTGAAAATACCTTTTTCTACTGATAGTTTTCGGTCTTTTGGTCTTCAAGATTTCTCTGTAATTATGGAATTATTTTTATGACCTGTTTTAGCAAAATTATGTCGTAATAGTAAAAATTTTCTTTAAATTTGCACATATTTCTTAACAATAACTATTTGAATGCGATTCAAGTAATTTAATGTACAGTAGCTACTTATTGGTCAATACATGTCGAATTAAGATATTGATATATTGTTATATACGAGGGTCTAGATCCAAAGTTTGTACTTTTCTGTTCTCAGATTATACGAAGTTAAAACAATGCTTAAGGGCCTATAAGTAGGGATTAACCCCCTTAAGGCCGGAATTTTTTGTAGGGTTAAATTGTGAATGCGTGTATTTGAAACGCTACCAATTTGTACTGAAAGGGTGAAAGGTCATTAAAAAAAGATTTGTAGTTACGTAACACCTTTACCCGTTATCACGAAGGAGGTTAAACAACCCCCATCAACCAACTTACTCTTACCATGATTACTGATGAAAACGATAAAACTTCATTGGATTGGAGTGAGGTATTTCACCTCACACCAAGAAGCAGCCATAAAGACTATATCTTCCGGCCGGAGGAGCTTCCTACCGAAACTCTTAAACCCGCATTGTAAAAACAGCGTTTTGAATTCATACACATTTTCAAATGCAATTTCGCCAGAACTTTTAAAATATATTTAAGGTTGAATAGGTTTTGAATTCTGATTTACTTCTGAACTCGTTCAGAGATTCAACATGTTTGATATAACAATACAGTTTGACCCATATGTGATATGACGTAAATCAAAGATAAACTTAAATTTTAGATCTTTACTGACGAAACAGAATACAAATATTTAAAATATTACAACGCAAAAACGTTATTTCACTAAATTTAAGAGTATCTTATCAGTTTGAGAAACCTAAATACAGATTTAGGAAATCCCTAATACGCTATAACGTTTACGCATGCGTACGTACATTCTTTATAAGTAATTAAATTAGATACGCGCCTATCATTTATTTCGGACGATCACTACGACTTTATCGAACGATTTTTTTTTATATAAAAGTTGCATAAAACGTAGTCGAGTAATTGGGCTACGTCGTAGCCACTGTCGTAACCATAAACGTAACACCGTTTCCCGTCGATCAGCGAAGTTAAGCGACGTTGTGTCTGGGTACTAATTGGATGGAGGACCGTCCTCCGCGTCCAAATAACGTAGCGACTATATATAGTTCAGTTACCAAGTAAAGCCGTAGGTCCCCTCCGTCATAAGATCTTAGATGTTACGAATGAGGTTGAACAACTCAATCAAACAAACTACAGTTAAGTAAATGTAATGCAAATAATATATTAATGAACTTGTTTTAAAGTTGAATTAATTTAACTTCGCTCCGTTTTTATAAAATTGTAAACTTCCTCTTTTTAGAAAAAGTTAAACCATCTTCAAATTTAAATTAAAAATTAGATCCTTTCTTGCTTTTTGAGAAATTACAAGCTTAATGTGTGTGTGTGTGTGTGTGTGTGTGTGTGTGTGTGTGTGTGTGTGTGTGTGTGTGTGTGTACTAAAAGTGAGTGAGCTGGGTGAAGCACTTAAATACTTATGTACAAGTTTCTTTAATGATGGATATTCTGCTATATGATTGTTCCACCAGGTTAAAGGATCTTTTTCTCTAGGTATTAATGGTAGTGTTAAATATTTATCTATAGATCTGCTTTATAAATATGAATTTTTTATCAACAAAATGTGATTAAATTGTTAATTCATTATCCGGTATCCGGCCGGATCATACTTGATGTCCGGTATCTGACCGGATACTAAAGAAGTGGCCGGATCGGCCGGATACAGGATCGTGATCCGGTATCCGGTGCATCCGTAATATATATATACGGTAGACGCCGTTTATAGTGTCCCACTCGGTGTCAAGTTTTGGTCTCTCGAGGGTTGCAAGGTTAAAAATAGTGAATATGTACTGTATATCAATATATTTGCAACATAAACACCTTTATTATGCAATTTCTCATTAAAATTGTTTTTACAATTCAAATGAAACATCAAAACTATGTCCATTTTACATTAAAACAAAACATTTTCCTTCCATGGCCATCTAGTAAGCCTGTAAACAGCACGGCATCACAAATACAAGTGTAAACTAGAGCTGCCAAGTACACTATACTAGCTGAAAAGAGACACTATAAGCGTAATCAGAGACACTATCCATAGCAATTACCATGCAAAAGTAACTGTTTCCTAGTTTTGAGACACTATAAGCGGCAGAGACAATATCCGGGGACACTAAATCCGGCGTCTACTGTATATATATATATATATATATATACACACACACTGTATAGTCTATCCTGTCTATATAATATATATGAAAATGAAATGAAAATGAAAAGGTTTATTGGCAGACTATAGTCCATATGACAAATATTATTAATACAATGACAGTTCATATACTAAGGATAGAAATATATACAATTGGTTAGAAATAATGCTGTAATGTCGAAGTTAAGTGGAGCTACAGACAACGTTTTCGTACCAAGAAGTCCATAGCTTGGAGGACAAATGGCAGGATTCATGGATAGCCTGGATGATCGGGTTGGTTGATTTTTTTTAATTCTTTGCATTAGACCAGTGGTTCTTAACCAGGGGGGCGCGCCCCCCTAGAAACAGGAATTTCTCTAATTGTATTTGTTATTCTCTTAACGAGAGCATGGGCTAATATTGAGAAGTTATTGAGAATGTTATTTTGATTGAAGGGGGGCGTGGAGGGAAGGACCAATTCCTAGAGGGGGCATGGTAGTAAAAAGGTTAAGAACCACTGCATTAGACTGGTATTGAGCACATCTTGTTACCTCTGGGAAGTCGGGACATTGCGGGTAGCAAACATTTGCGAAGCTGAGCATCTCGGAGGTAATTTATGTAAGAGTCTAAAAGACATATATATATATATATTACTATATATATATATATATATATATTCTACCTGTCTATATACACACACACACACATAGATATATATATATATATATAATATATATATATAATATATATATATAATATATATATATATATATATATATGGGATGAATTTCACAATTAAACACGTGAAATGAATGAATGCTACAAACCACAAGGAAAAAGAAAAAACGATTCCAAGGCATTTCGTGTATTCAGAGCTACACCTCGTCCCGACGAGTTGTAGCTCTGAATACACGAAAGGCCTTGGATGTGATATATATATATATATATATAATAATAAAAATCCTAAAGATAAAAGAAATTATTTAGACTCAGTTCGGAGTGCGCGTCATCTAAAAGTGAGAAAATCATTTCTGAATAAATTCCTTGGTAATAAGGTTATGCCGAAATCTATTTCACTCAAAAGAAGAAGAAAAAGGAGGAGTTTCTCCTTCAAATATCTAGTTATTTTAAATTTTTATTTCTTTTATACTGGGGATTTTAATGTTATTTATACAATACGGTGATTGTACTTATATATATATATATATACACAGGGTGTCCCATAAGTGACCATGTGACGCCACAACACCGGTTGGTAGTCATGGATGTGATGTTGAAAAGAGGAAGAAAGACCCGAGGAACAACAGTGAGGAGAATTAGGTGGTACAAACTGAGAGAGGAGGGGAAGAAACGGGAATTTAGAGAGAGAGTGTTGAGTGAAATCCATGTTGATGAACAGAATGTACAGGATTGGTGGGTACATAATGCGAATGTCATGAGAACGGCAGGTAGAGACATATTGGGGGAAACATCAGGTAAAGTGTGGGAAGATAAGGAGGATGGTGGTGGAGTGATGAGATCCAAAGGGCACTACGAAGTAAGAGGAAACTAAGAAGTTATGGGAAGAATCGAGGAGTGAAGAGTGTAAGGTGGTATATAAAGAAGCAAGAAACAGGCAAAGAGAGCAGTGGCGAGAGCAAAGGCAGAGCATATCGGCAGATGTATGAGGATTTAGAGGATCGTGAAGGACAAAAGAAGATATACAGATTGGCTAAGAGCAGAAATAGAGCGACAAAAGACTTTACACAGGTAAAACAAATTAAGGGAAGGGAGGGGGCGTGCTGCAAAGAGATGAAGAGATAAAGGATAGATGGAAGAATATTTGAGGAATTATAAATAAAGAAAAACCCAAGATCGTTCTATGAGGATGGATTACCAATGTAGCTATGACAGGACAAGTGGGGAGGATGGAAGTGAGTCGTGCTCTGAATAGGATGAAAAATAACAAGGCGACTGGCCCAGACGAGATACCAGCCGAGGCATGGAAGGCACTGGGAGATGATGGGGGTGGATCTGGTGTGGGATCTAATGCAGAAGTTGTTTGACCAGGAGTGATTCCGGATGAGTGGCGGACCAGGCATCATAGTGCCTATATTTTAAAGAGATGGGAGACGTACAAGATTGCACGAATTATAGAGGGATCAAGCTAATATCACATACAATGAGATATGGGAGCATAGTGGAGAGTAGGTGAGAGAAGAAGCGGAAGTGTCAGTGGAACAGTTTGGATTTATGCCGGGAAGGAGAACGACAGATGCAGTTTTTGCATTGAAACAGTTGGCAGAGGTACAGGGAGGGCAGAAGGCGTTGCACATGGTTTTTATTGACTTGGAGAAGGCATATGATAGGATACTACGACAGGAAGTTTGGAGATGCTTAAGGGAAAAGATGGTACCAGAGAGTATGTTAAACTGATCAAGGGAATGTACAGGGGAGTAACAACTAAGGTGAGGAGTAGTGTGGGTGTGTCAGAGAGCTTTGGGGTGGAAGTTGGTCTGCACCAAGGATCAGCTTTGAGCCCCTTCCTTTCAATGTGGTATCGATGGTTTGACGGACATGATTAGAGGGGAGGCGCCGTGGGTGCATGATGTATGCAGACGATGTTGTGAGTGGGGAGACGAAAGAGGAGGTGGAGCAGCAGTTGGAAAATTGGAGAGAGGCGTTGGAAAGTAGGGGATGAGAATTAACGAAAGAAGACCGAATATATGAGATGTGATGTGCAGCAGGACCGAGGAGGGAAGTGACATTGAGTGGAGAGCGTGTTAAGACGGTGAAGTATTTTAAATACTTGGGTCAACAGTGGATGCAGAGGGGGGAGCAGAGAGAGAGTAAACTGTAGAATACAGTCGGGGTGGAAAGAACTGAGAGAACGTATCAGGGTGCTCTGTGATAAGAGGTCCCAGTGAAACTGAAGGGAAAGGTATTCAAAACAGTGGTGAGGCCGGCAATGTTGTATGAATGGAGACTGTGCCAAGAAGAAGAGCAATGAAAGAAAATCGATGGGCTGAAATGAAGATGTTGAGATGGATGTGTGGAGTGACGAGGAGGGATAGGTCAGAATGAGCATATAAGGGGAACAGTGAAGGTGGCGGAAGCATCTAAGAAGGTGCAGGAGGCCAGGCTGAGGTGGTATGGACACGTCAGGAGAAGAGAGGAGGAGTATGGGGCGTAGAGTGCTGGAGATGGAGTTGCCGGGACGGAGAAGAGAGGAAGACCGAAGACGATGGAGGGACTGTGTGGTGGGGACATCAGGGAGAGGACTTGAGGAGGACGCGGTATACGACAGAGGAGAGTGGAGAAGACGAACAAAAAACAGCGACCCATGTAAAGATGGGATAATAAGCTGCGGAAGAAGAAGAAGGGTGTCCCATAAGTCTGGAACCATAGGGTAAAATAAGTAATTCATGTTTTTCCGTTTATGCAAGTTCCCATGATGTCTTTGAGTAAGGAAGAACGCATCCAGGTAATTCTGCTCGTAGGAAATCGGAGTCAGAAGGAGGTCGCTGAGGAATTTAACAGATTGCATCCGGACCGCGCGCCGATAACACACAGCTGTGTCGGCAAACTTGTAGCATAGTCCAGGGAAACGGGACCCATAGGAGATAAACCATGCAGTGGACCTCCGAGGGCATCCACCGACGATGACAGCCGCTACCATCCTCGCTCTTTTCACAAACAGTCCCCAAAAGTCTCTTCGGCGTTTTTATTGCCGTTTTTATCATTTTGCCCTATGGTTCCAGACTTACGGGACACCCTGTATATATACATATACCAGATATTCCCAAAAATGGCCCTATTTCTAAATAAATGCTGTAAGCTAACAAAAAAAAAGGAATTTGAACACACAGACAAACGCAATAGTACGTAAAACAGAGTTTATTATCTTTAATTAAACAATATGTTCAGTGTAATCGCCATTTTTTCTAACAATATTCAACCTTACACGAATGTTTGACATGATTTTTGGAAATAGCTCAGGTGGGATGTTGTTGATTACCTCATAGGTTTTGTATTTAGATCTTCAAATGTCTTAGACTTGATAGAATAGATCCTGTCTTTTATGTAACCCGACAAAAAAAGAGTCACGGGGTGTGAGGTCAGGTGAGTATGGGGGCCATTCCACTGGTTCATGAAGGGAGATTAGTTGCCGGAAAAATACTTCCTCAAAAATTGCGAGTTTCACAAGCAGTGTGTTGAGGTGTTCTATCCTGCTGAAACCACTGTGAATCTGGGTTGATTTGGACCTAGTAAGGCTTCCTATGGCCTTACAAGGCCATAGTCTATCGGTAGCAGTATCGTCTTTTCCTAATTTCGTAGAAATTAGAAGTTATTACTTCAAGTATGAAATGGTGAAAGAACGGGTTTAATATGCGATATTTATTCGTTATTAAGTAATGAATGATTAGAAATGTATAGGTATCCATCCATCCATCGTGTTTTGCCTATCAGGCAGGTCCAACTCATGTGTCCCGCCAAATTGTTCTATCCTGAGCTATCCTTTTCATCTCATGGTAGCTCCTGCCTGCCTTCAAATCATCCAACATTGCTTTGCTTTTCCTTCTCCTCGGCCTTCTACCTTCATATCTACCCTCTATCACCTCCTTCAATAATCCCTCTCCTCTCAACGCATGTCCGATCCATTTCTTCTGTCTTTCTCTTATCACCTTAATGAGTCTTCTTTCCTCCCTCACCTGTTGCAGTACTTCCTCATTTGGTATTCCCTCCAGCTTATCTTTAGCATTCTTCTTCAAATCCACATTTCAAAACTTTCCAGGAGTTTCTTTTCAGTTGTTTTCAGTGTCCATGTTTCTGCTCCATACAGTACTACACTCCATATCAAACTTTTTACTAACGTTTTCTTCAGCTTCAAGTTGAGTTTACCCGTAAGTAGTCTTCTCTGTCTCTCAAAAGCTACCTTACCCATACCAATTCTAGATCTTACTTCCTTATCGCAATTTCCATTGTTGGTTAATAAACTTCCCAGATATTTAAACTGCTCAGCTTCTTCTAAGGTCCGATTTCCTATCGTTAGGTTCATTTGTGCTCCTTTCCTTCTCGCAATTTTCATTACCTTTGTCTTGGTCTCATTAATTCTCATTCCGAATTCTTCCGCCGTTGTTGTCAAGGTATTGACCATGTATGCGGAATAAAAACCCTTGTCTGTTACCTTTTTGATGAAGAAACCCCAATAATAATAGAGGATTTACGGAAAAAATTTCAAAGCCAATTTTTCGAAAAACAAATCTTCGAAATAACAATTCTTCGACACAACAAATCTTCGACATAACAATTCTTCGACATAATAATTCTTAGAAATATTTTCAATTTTAAATTAAAATATTAAAATGGAAAATAAAAAAAAATATCAGAAAAGGGAAAATAAAACGAGGAAAGACATAAATATGTAAAATATGAGATATTTCATCAAAACAGACAATACTATTAAAATAATATTAAAATAGGTAAATTTATTCGTTTAAAAGTTAAGAAAAGTAAAAACTAAAAGTTTAAAAGAGTAAAAAAGTAAAAGTTTAAAAAAGTAAAAAAGTAAGAGTTTAAAAAGTAAAAAGTAAGAGTTTAGAAAAGTAAAAAAGTAACTTTAAAAAAGTAACTGTTTAAAAAGGTAAGAGCTTAAAAAGGTAAAAAAGTAAGAGTTTAAAAAAGTAAAAAAGTAAGAGTTTAAAAAAGTAAAAAAGTAAGAGCTTAAAAAAGTAAAAAAGTAAGAGTTTAGAAAAGTTAAAAAGTAAGTTTAGAAAAGTAAAAAAGTAAGTTTAAAAAAGTTAAAAAGTAAGAGTTTAAAAAAGTAAAAAAAGTAAGAGTTAAAAAAATAAAAAATAAACAAATTCGATAAAAAAAAACTTTAATGAGTCGCAAAAATATCCTATTTATTTGTTTAGTTCAAACATGTAATAATTAATAACAGTGGCCAACAAGCATTTTTCATCAGATATAATTATTAGTGGGTTAGATAGCTGTTGGGACGCTGATTCCAAATCTGTTTTCGGTTTTCCTCTAGCACGTCTAGTTTTCGAGATGAGACCGATCATAATGTACGAGGGCCACTCAATATATTTTGCCCCACCTTTTTTTATCTTTCCAAGGTTCCTTGTAAGTTCCAGAAATTTTGTAGACAAGTAGTTACATACGTTTTTTACAAGTTTTTATTTTTCCACATAGTCTCCATCCTTTTCTACGGCTTTCCTCCACCTCGAAACAAGGGCCTTTATTCCTTGCTGGTAAAAGTCCGCTGGGTTCCACTCGAGCCACCTCTTAACTTCTTCAACAACCACATCGTCACTCTGAAACATTCTTCCACGAATACCATCCTTCATTGGGTCAAACAAATGGAAGTCTGAAGGTGCCAGATCCGGGCTGTATGGAGGGTGGGGTAACACAGTCAAGCGCATTTTTGTGATGGCTTCTCTTGTTTGAAAACTGTTGTGTGGTCTTGCGTTATCGTGCAAAAGAAGGACGTCTTCCAGTTTTCTCTCCGGTCGAACTCGCTTTATGCGTCTCTGGAGTCTGTAGGATAGCAATATATGCCTCTGAGTTGATTGTGTGTCCTTTCTTTATAATGTCCGCCAGAATCACCCCTTTCATGTCCTAGAAGATGGTGGCCATAACCTTTCCTGCAGAGGGAGCCATTTTGAACTTTTTCTTGCGTAGGAAGTCTACGTGATGCCACTCCATAGATTGGCGTTTTGTTTCAGGTTAAAAGTGGTGTACCCAAGTCTCATCCCCAGTCACAATTCGTGAAAGGAAGTCATCCCCTTCTGTCTCGTATCGAACCAACGACTCAGAAGCAATTTCTTTTCTTGAGCTTTGTGATAGTCAGTTCGCGAGGAACAAACCGTGAACACACTTTTGAGTATCCCAGTTGCTGAATTATCGTATTCACACTTCTTTCACTAATTACTAGCTCCAGTGATAGCTCCTTGTATGTGACGCACCGATTTGATCGAATGATGCTGTTAGCACGTTGCACAGTGTGAGATGTGACAGCCGATGCCGGGCGACCGCTGTGTGGCTCATCATCAAGGCTGGCTGTCCCTCTCTCCGATGATCTCACACGTTTAGACCAGTATCCAACTGTGCTTCGATCAACAACAGCATCTCCGTAAACGTTTTGTAGACGTTTGTGAATATTTCCAACTGTTTCCTTCTCTGCGATTAAGAACTCGATAACAGTTCTCTGTTTACGACGCACATCACTGTCAGACACCATTTTCGAAACTGCGTTAACCATCGGTTTTATACAAAAGCGTTTAAAAGCGGTTTTATACAAGGATGGGAGGTTCAAACTGGAAAAATATGGTTATGTGAAGCGCAGAAAGTTCAAACTTACGGTCCAAAAGACATTTCAGCCCCATTGCCCATTATTCAGCTAAGAAAAAAGGGTGGGGCAAAATATATTGAGTGCCCCTAATATATAATAAATATAATATATATATAATATAATACTATATAAAATATATATAATATATTATATATAGTATTATATTATAATATATATATATATATATATATATATAATATATATATATATTATATATATATATAATATATATAATATATAATACTGTATAAACAATATATAATATGTGTCCTTTATACATGAAGCGGAGTATTTTGCGTTGCAGCTAGGTGTAGGTTTTTGCTTTACCGTCTCTGTACCCTCATGTATGGCATTTTGTCGTTCCAACTTAGGCTTTCCTCATGTTGTCTTGTGGTATTTTAGGTGAGAGCAGTTGCTGGCTGCAAATTTGCAAAGGTTGCACAATAAATGCACATGTACACCCTTTTATTCTTTGGCCTAACAGTCACATGTCTAGTTGTGTGTTGTGTTTTTTGTTTTGTGTCGCCCACTTACACATTTTATTTTTTTAGGTGATTTACATCAACCCACTCATCGATCATCATGCCTCGAAAATGTAAAAATCACCCCGACAATTTCTGTTACGTGTGCGGCTCGTTCGCGACTAAATCACAACGGCGTACAATCACGATGGATCTTCGGAAAACTTGTACTTCGGCTGTCCACTAAGCGACCAAGATAAGGCGTGGGCGCCACATGTTATCTGCACCGCTTGTTCGAATGAATTACGTGACTGGTTGAACCAAAGGAAAAAGTCGATGCCGTTCGCTATACCTATGATATGGAGGGAGCCGAGAGACCATCATGGCGAGTGTTACTTTTGTAATGTTAACATAACTGGATTCTCCGTGAAGAACAAGCATAACATCGTTTATCCGAACGTAGACTCCGCGATCAGACCGATTCCTCACGATGACACGATACCGATTCCGGTATCTCCACAGCATGGACTCGATTCTTCAGAAGACGAAAGGGAATCTGACGAAGGTGTGATTGGCGGAGATGCGGGACCTTCGGCCGATCTTGACTACACACCTGACGAAGAGCAATCGGAGCCGGAGAGGCTTACCCAAAATGAGTTGAACGACCTCATTAGAGACCTAGCTTTCTCTAAAGAGAAATCAGAACTTCTCTCCTCGAGACTCAAGCAGAAACACTTACTTGAGAAGAACGTCCGAGTGTGACTCTCGAAAACGAAACCATGATTTGGCGACATTCTTTACAGTAGACGGTCCGCTCTGCTATTGCTATGATATCAATGGACTTTTCGAGAACTTGTCACAGGTACACATGCCATCTGAGTGGCGCCTCTTCATTGATTCCTCACAGCGAAGCTTGAAAGCGGTTCTCATGCATAACCGGAACTTAAAGCCGTCCATCCCGCTCGCCCACTCCGTTCATCTAAAGGAGACGTACGATAACATGAATATACTACTCGAAGCAATCTAATACAGCACTCATCAATGGAATATCTGTGGTGATCTCAAAGTCATTGGTATGTTAATGGGCATGCAAGGAGGGTTCACGCAGAGCTGGGCAATAAATACATTGAATGTATTTAAATACTAAATACTAAATACATGGGAGAAATGTATTTAAATACTAAATACTAAATACATTTTACGAATGTATTTAGATACTAAATACAAAATACATCAATTGTATTTAAATACATTTGTAAATACATTTTAAATACATACAAATTTGCTTGTTGAAGTCATGACACGCACACGATAAAGAAATCAACCGCTTTCGACTAAGAGTGGCACACAACTGATTGAACTGACACGTTGAAACATGAACCATGCTGTACTACACTGTCGACGCGTCGTACTGTGCTAGTACAGAACGTGTATTAAACCAGTAAAAGTATTTACATTTTTATATTTTGAGTATTTAAATACATTGTATTTAAATACTCATTAAAGTATTTAAATACTATATTTAAATACATGAAAAACAATGTATTTATAAATACAGTTCTAAATACACAAATGTATTTAAATACGTATTTAAATACAAATGTATTTAAATACTGCCCAGCTCTGGGTTCACGAAATACTGTTTTTCCTATGCCTATAGGACAGCCATGCTACCGCGGATCATTACATCAGACGTGACTGGCATCAAAGAAACACATACGAGCCAGGAACGGGCAGTGTCCAGTGTGTTTCTTTAGTTGATCCAAAGAAGATTTTCCTGCCACCTCTCCACATTAAGCTCGGCTTAATGAAAAATTTCGTGAAAGCGATGGGTAAGGCGAATTCGAGAGGGTTTCGATACCTTGTTGAGAAATTTGCAAACATCAGTGCCTCGAAATTGAAGGAGGGAATCTTTGTGGGGCCCCAAATCAGGGAGGTTCTGCAGGATGAGGGCTTTGAAGAAAGCCTCAATGCCTTAGAACTAAAAGCATGGCAGGCTTTCAAATGGATTTGTGGAAACTTCTTGGGTGACGAGTCTCCCGCATACAAAGATGGAGTTCAGAAACTGCTCGATGCATATAAGAAATGGGCTGTCGCATGTCCTTGAAAATACATTTTTTACATTCGCATCTAGATTTCTTTCCCGAAAACCTTGGCGTGGTGTGACGAACAGGGGGAATGCTTCCATCAAGACATCCAATCAATGGAAAATCGCTACCAAGGTTTCTGGAACGAAAGTATGCTGGCAGACTACTGCTGGATGTTGTACCGCGACGATCCGGACAAGGTTTACAAAAGAAAATCGTACTCGCAACGTTTTTAGGTTGGTGTACATTTCTTTTTATGAATAAAGTTGTACTTTCACGATAAATTGTGCTGAAATTAACACCAGTCATATTTCGATAACTAGATGTGCTAGAGGGAAACCGAAAACAGCGTACAAAACTGATCTAGAAAAGTGTGTATACATCTTTGATCTACAGATCTACAGAAGCTAAGGCTAACAAAGACCCTAAGATCCACTCTAAGGTTAGCCCGAGAGAAGAAAGTAAGGGGTTAAAAGAAGAGAATGGGGTTAAGTAAGTAGCAAAACCTATCACTCGTGGGTTAAAATTCATTCAGTAAAAGAGAAAGAAGGACACCATCATCATCCGCCGGCCACTGCCGACAAGTCGGAAAAATAGTCGAAGAGAATAGTTCCAGATGTTGCAAACCGGTCCTCCACTCCATAGGGAAGTAGAGGACGCAGCCCACTCTGCCGGAAAGGGGTGAAAGATGAAAAGAAGTAAAATAAGAACGCATTACAAATCATGCAACACATTCTTAACTCAAAGCAACACATACCTCCAGCAGTTGCAGACCGGTCCTCCACTCCATAGGGAGGTAGAGGATGCGCCCACTCTGCCGGAAAGGGTGGAAGATGAAAAGAAGTAAAATAAGAACGCATTACAAACCATGCAAACATTCTTAACTCAAACACTATCATACCATGCAAACTACAGACATGCAATAAGAGAGTTACAGACATGCAAATAAGGAGAGAAGAAAAAAAAGAATAACAAAAAGTGGGTTAGTTTACGCTACGAGCCATCTAAGTTCGTGTTAGTCTAATTTTTTTTTTTTGCTGGCATATCACACACTGGCATGTCACAAGCTGGCATTAGTCGTCAACAGACTCATCCCCGATCACCACCCCAGAGCTCCTGTTGCTAATTGTTTTTTTTATTAAACAACGTTAATATTTTTAAAATGCCTATCTAAACGGTTCTTAAACACATTAACGCTGGTAGAGTTCACGACTGACGCGGGAAGATTATTCCATTTATCAATTACTTTAAACGTAAAGAAGTTTTTAGCGATATTAGTAATGAAACGTCTGCCACGCAACTTAAATCCGTTATTACGAGTATTGCTATTATCGAAAGTGAACAGTTTTCAAAATTTACGTTATCGATGTTATTAACGATTTTGAAAACTTCAATAAGCTCCCCCTTAATCTCCTAGTTTCGAGTGAATGCAAGTCTAACTCTTTAATCCTATCTTCATAAGGCTTGTTGCGCAATGACGGAATTAGTTTCGTGGCACGACGCTGAACCCTTTCTAACCTATCAATATCCTCACGCAAATACGGGCACCAAAACTGAACGGCATATTCTAAATGAGGCCTGACTAGGGACTTGTAAAGGGGCAATATAATATTTTCGATTTAAATTCGAAATTACGCGCTATGAAGCCTAACATCCTATTAGCTTTTGCGCAAGACTCCAGGCACTGGTTCCTAACTTTTAAATCCTTAGATACGCGTACGCCTAAATCTACTTCCTCGTCAACGCTCGCTAACTCTCTATCATCCATCGTGTACGTGTAATTATTGTTACGAGAACCTATATGCAAAACTTTACATTTGTCTACGTTAAATTGCATCTGCCACTTATCCGTCCACTCCATAATCCTATTTACATCGTCTTGGAGCCTATTTCTATCGTCCTCGTTAACAACCTTACCGCCTATTTTAGTATCGTCCGCGAATTTTGACACGTTACTAGTCAATCCTACATCTATGTCGTTAATGTAAATTACGAATAGCAATGGGCCTAACACTGAACCCTGTGGGACACCGCTACCTACATCCAACCACCCGATTCACTACCATTAACAACGACCCTCTGTCTCCTAGCACGAAGCCATTCCTCTAACCAGTTAGCTACCTGACCGCGTATACCGTGCGCTTTAACCTTCGCAATTAATCTTCTATGCGGAACTGTATCGAACGCCTTTTTAAAATCTAAATAAATAACGTCAGCCGCTCTATGCCTATCGTATTCGCGCACTATTTCGTTATAAAATTCTAACAAATTAGTTAAACAAGATCTATGGCGTCGAAACCCATGCTGACTACTATTAATCAAATCTCTACTTTCTAAGTGATCGATGATACGATCCCTAACTACGGATTCCAAAAGTTTACCGACAATTGACGTTAAGCTAATGGGCCTATAATTGCTAGCTACTGTGCGGTCGCCTTTTTTAAAAAGGCGTGACGTTAGCTAATTTGAAGTCTTCAGGAATAATCCCCGTTTCGAGTGACTGATTAAAAATCTTCGTTAAGGGGCCTACGATAACGTCTTTCAAATCTTTCAAATGTCTGGGATAAAAAGCGTCAGGGCCTGGAGCCTTGCTAACTTTTAGCCTATCGATATAATGCGCAATCTCACCCTCGTAAACAGTTATTTCATCCAAAATAGTCTCGCTACTAAATGGAACGATATCGTCCACGTCGGGGACATTATTTACGTCTTCTACGGTAAAAACTGTCGCAAAAAAGTTATTGAAAATACCCGCCATCGCCTGAGCGTCAGAAGCCAAAGCGCCGTTAACATCCACTAGAGGGCCTATGTTATCTTTTATCGGCTTACGATTATTGACGTATTCAAAAAACTTTTTTGGATTATGTTTACTATCCGCAGCTATAAGTATCTCTAAATTACGCTTAGCATTCCTAACTGATCTTTTAACCTGACGTCTAAGCTCGATATATCTATTAAAGTTAGCTGCCGTGCCATTGCGCTTATTAAGTCTATACGCTCTGTTACGCTCGTTTATGAACTCGCCTATTTCCCTAGTCCACCACTTGGGCCTACCATGATTTCTAGCGCGCTTGGGCCTACGAGGAATAAACTCCCTTTCAATATTCATAAAACTTTCTTTAAACGCCTCCCAATGCAAATTTGTGTCATTACCCATAAATAAGTTATCCCAGTCCACTACTCTCATCCTATCCGCAAAACTATCAAAATTGCCCTACGAAAATCAGGGACTTCTATTACGTTACTATCCTTAGTGTTTTCTATCAATAACTTAAACCTAAGAATTTGATGATCACTACATCCTAAACTCTCGCCTACTTCTAAACCTTCGACTATATTTTCGCCGTTCGTCATCACCATCTAAAATATTGTCACCGCGCGTTGGTTCGGTAACCATCTGTCGTAAAAAATTATCTTCCATGAACTCAATCAATCTCAAACTCCTCATTACCAGTAAAAGTCTCGTAATTAACATTAGGGCAGTTAAAGTCTCCGACAATTATACTATTCCGATTGTCAATAAAGTTACCAAGAAGTGAGTAAAATCTAGTATCGGTATCGAGGGGTTGAACGGGAGGTCTATAAACAACAACAAATTAAAACTAATACTACGCGCCCTAACTTCAACGCATATCGCATTAATTGCTGCCGGAAAATCTATCTTAACCTCGATAGCCCTAAGGGAATTACGAATGTACAGCAAAACGCCGCCACCAATCCTATGTAACCTATCATTAGTAAAGAGTTTAAAACCCGGTATATCAAGTTCCCCCAACAAGTCCCGAGTCACGGTATTTAACCACGTTTCAGTGATAGCAACTATATCGTAGTTGCCGGAATAAATTATCGCCTTAAATTCGTTTAATTTATTTCTAATACTACGCGCGTTACAATAAAAGACGTTTAAGTTATTTTTTACCACGGGCGGCGTTTTAAACTATTTTTCACGTCGGGCCGCGTTCCCCGGACCCACAACGTTTAAAGAAGGCTTCGACCTATACAGCTTTCGTACGTTTTCGTCAATTAACCTACCTAGCCTAGCATTACCTATTTCATTAAAATGCACCCCATCTTTTATAAAAAGGCTAGGATCACTGAATTCTGACCACAGCTTTACGAAGGGTACATTTTCCTCAGCACAAATCTCTTCTAATTTAGTATTCAAAAATATCGTTTTAGACGTAATCCTAAGACCCAAACCGTGCCTAGGGGTAATACCTAGAACTAAAGACCTATCTGACCTCGCCTTTAGGGACCTAATTAACCCCCTATATCTCTCCAAAAGGTCAGGCACTCTCGTATCGGGCCTATACGAGTCGTTGCCCCTACCATCGTCACCAACATCGAGTGACGGGAGGCAACGTCAATCCTATCCACTTCGTCTCTAACTCTGTCAACCCTGGCCCCTGGGAGACAGACCCTCCTCCTCTTGGTTGGATGCCGTTCAACGAACTCTGTGTCCATATGGCGCACTAAAGAGTCCCCAATTAAAATAGTTTCCCCCTCATTCACGTCCCTTTCCAAATGGGCGAAAGGGTTCGAAACCTCGATAGGGGGGGATTCCTATCACCTAACGTACGCGGCCTAGCTCCACCCTTAACTTCTCTAAATCCCTCCCCATCTACTAATCTCGGACCAACCTTAACCCCTTCCTCAACTCTATCCAACCTTCCCGATAAGCTACCTAAACTAGAAACTAGGTTACGCACCTCACCCTTCAAATTACTAACGTCTTCAACGTTAGTATTGGTTCGGCTTTCGTCAACCGTAGCCCTACCCCTGCCCTCATCAAGCGTTGCAAGTCTTTCCGTTACCTCACGTACACTGCGTTTTATGTCAACTATTTCCTCCCTTAAATCGCAAAAAAAAAACTGATCTCTCGGTAATCGCCATAGGACCGCCGTTATAATCTTTAAAATCCGATACCACCGGTTTACCCCACACCTAACACACGACGCTTTCTGCGACGGCATCGCGCAGTTAAATTAGTTTATAACCGTCACAAGTTTAAGTTAAATTAAGCCGGCACGCTATGAAAACTTCTAAATCGCTAAAAACCACTATATTCAATTACTTAACTATAACAATGTGAATATAAACGCAAGTATATAAAGTCAGAACTTTCCAAAAGTAAAGTTATTAGCAATATCCAAAAGTAGAAGCAATATCAGAGCTCAGGAAATGCGTCCGTTCAGTACAGAGTCTGGCTGATGAGAGAAAAAAGTTCGATTTTATCGACCAGTGTAATTAATGATATGCGCAATACCACGCGAGTAATCGTTCATGTTATTTGTCGGTTCAAACGCAGTGAAAAGTCTTTTTAGTCTTTCTGAAGAGTGGCGATATTTTTTTCCGACTGATCCAATGTTCCTGACCACTTAAAAGCTACTCTATCCGTAGTTTATTTACATTTTGTACCAGTTAACCCCCACTTAGCACATGGGCAGTGGGTCAGATATTCGAAGAATTCTATAGTCGAAGAATTGTTATGTCGAAGAATTGTTATTTCGAAGAATTGGTTTCAAAGAATTTACTGTATACGATAATGCTTGTATGTACATCCACTATAAAATAACGTCAAATAAAAATAAGGGGATTTTTTGGACACCCTATAAATCTTACTTGATGTCTTCGAACGACGATTCGGATCGATCCACGGTCGACCCCTCTGCCACATCCCGAATCATTTGCGGGGTTTGGGGGAGGAGTAAGGTGATTTCCATTCTCCTCCTGCCCTCGTGGTCAGGGGCTTTGGTTCTTGAAATTATTCAGGTTGGTGTGCTGGAGGTTCCTCAGTTCTTAATGGAGTTTTGGGCCACGTACTCTGAGGGTATTTTCCATCTTCGTTTTCATGGCCCCTGTCCCAACGCAGCTGAGACAGTACAGACCCTACAACTTTCCTCATTCCAGTGTGTTTCTATTTAATTTCTAAAGTTTGGAACAAGTCCCACAAATAATTTCCATATGTATATTATTGTGTATCGCTCACGCCTTCTTTCCAGGGAGTAGAGTTCTAAGTTTTTGGTCGAGACCAGTAGTCTTCATCTTTCATTTACTCTATCTTAGCCGTAAAAGTCCTTTGTATGGCCTCTATATGTTTGCAATATCTAATTTTCTCTATGGGCTTGTGAGTACTGACAATACTGTACTCAGTTATGGGTAGGATTAAACTCTTCCATAATATTAGCATGATGTCTGCTTTTCTGCTGCAGGTGTTTCTCCAGATAATTCCCATTTTTTCTAGTTGTAATTGAATGTTGTGGTATTCTGTGAATTCTGTATCCGATGACATTATTACTTCAAGCTCCTTGACTTGTGGGTTTGGTATTATCTAATAATTGTCTTGTAGTGTTTAGAATCCTTTATTTTGTAGCTCCTTTTTGTTACCGTATAAGCTGGAATTTTTCTCCGTTGAACTTCATATTGTTGTCTTCCGCCCATTTGAATAATGTTTCAGTATCGTTTTGCAATTTTTCTCTGTCACCCACACTTCATATTTCCTTGCATATCTTTGTTTCATCCGCGAAGTACGATACTGTCATTAATATCTGCATCAACGTCTGAAATCATTATGATAAACAGCAAGGGAGCTAATACTGTACCACGTGGAACAAAGTTGACGACTTCTAAAATTTCAGATTTAACTTTATTTACTACCACTCTTGTGTTTTTTGAGTCAGAAAATTAAATATCCATCATTCCAGTTTTCCAGTAATTCCTATATTCTTAAGTTTCTGTGGTATAATTCCCTGATCACATTTATTGAAAGCTTTAGCAAGATCGGTATATATTACAGATCCATTTTGACTTCAACACACTGTTTCTAGTATTTTCTTTTGGTGGTCTAATAACTGGTAGGCATGATTTCCAGCCCTGAAACTATGTTGGTTCGGATTTAATAAATTCTTTTCTCGTAGGTAGTAAGTACTTTTGTCTCTAATTACACGTTGAAAGAGTGATTTCCTTCAGAGTAAGTATCGTGGCTTGACTATACTTTCTTTGCATTTCATGAGAAACATTGCACTCCACGTGTCTAGTAGCCCTGGTGCTGAATTTTCTCTTGTTTGTGGGAGAGCCTTAATTATGTCCTCTTTCAAAAATTCAAAATTAATTAATACATTAATCTATGTCCGTATTTGTTTTTGACTAATTTGTATCCACTGTATGTCAAAGAATTCATGCAGATTTTCTAATTTCGTCTGGGGCTGAGGGGGGGATGAACACAGAGTTGAATTGTTCTTTAGGCAATTCCTCGCTCATCTGTTCTGGGTAATCTGTGTTGGTTCTTTTACTCTATCTTTTAACGGACCAATATCCTCTTTACACTTCATTTTTCTTTTCGCAAAGGCGTAAAAGTACTGTATGTTAGGTTATTTTTCGCTTTCTTCTACCTTATTTCCTCCTCGTTTGTCTTGTCGATGAATAATTGTTTTAGGTCCATTTCTATTTCAAACGAACGAACAAACAAAAAAACTTTAGTCAGAAAAAGAATACAACTTATATAATGTTTTACAATATTTTTCAATATTTTTCTGTAAACTTTAGCTATTTAATATGACATTAATATATTCACAGTATTCTAATCTGAATATGCCGTTGGAAGCATGGAAGCTTTTTAGGCAAAATTCTTGGGATTTACTTTGTTTATTACATAAGAGAAGTGAAAAATGGCAAGTAATAATAATAATAATAATAATAATAATAATTTTATTGTTCTTTGCTACATATATAAGGCATACAAAAAGTATACAGAGAGTAACATATAATACACATCTGTATATACATATGATAGTGCGACAGTTTATGCATTCCTAAGCGTATGTTGCGTAGTAGAATAGACAATATAAAACAAAAGCAACAACAACAACAATAATAATAATATCAATATTACAATTTATTATTATCTTTATACGAGTTGAAGGTGCAAATCAGATTTCTCCTAGTTTAAGAATTTTTAACTTGTAGAATATTTGATTTGTACTTTCTTTGTTTGTTCAAGTTATAATTTTTCCTAATTAATCTTTTTTGCAGTACTATCACTACTATAATAATAATGATAATAATAATAATAATAAATAATAATAATAATAATAATGAGTAAAAGGTAAGCATTTACAAAAGTAATGTGTGATTAATTTACACAGTTTCAAATAAAATGATCAGTTTTATATTTAGTAAAAAATAAATGATGCTTAATAAAAGAAATTAGGATAAATTATAAAATTAAAAGTACTTAATGAAATTAGCATATTTTAGATAGTTAATTATAAAATGGGAACTTAATTACTATGGTAATAATGACAGCAGTGAACTTATACGACAGTAGGAGCTAATGAAGTACTTCTTTAGTGATTTGTGAAATACATTTAGTGATGAGGCTGTCTGACATTTATGGGAATTGCATTCTATATATCTGCTCCTTTGAAAGAGAGTGCGTTTTCTGCAATTTTCATTGTGTATAAAATATCACATGATGATAAATGTGATGAGGGGTGATTGCCTTTTGAATGGATGATGTGTGTTGATTTTTATTGGTAACTTTGAAAAATTTTGACAACAACAAGTCATTTAAACTTTGGAGAAGTGTGACTTTGTTGTAATTATTTTTTCAAATACTTTACTTAAAGTTGTCAATACGGAAATGGGGCGATAATTAGATGGAGTGTTTGGTTTTCATAACTTAAATACAGAGCATACTCTGGCTTCCTATAGACCATTGATGGCGAACTGGCGGCCGGCGAAGGTGTTTTATCCGCCCCGGTAATTCACTCTTTAAAGTTGCATTTGTTTATTCGTACACGAGGATTTTTACATCAGTTATCACAATTTTTACACTAAAATTACAGGGTGGAGTTGCTTACGTTCTTTAATAGTTAGTTTACTACTGAAGAGTGATTTTAAAACGCAGAGAAAAAGCACCATAATAGCGAAATAAGAGTAGGATTCATGAGAGTCTCATTTAGATGTACTTAAAAGTATTACAACAATCAACCGACCTATGGGTGATCAAAGAGTGTAGACAGGAGGAATACAAATTTATATTAAGCATATATTCTAAACGTACTTTACCCGGTCATATAGTTTTCAGCCCCAGACTACAGTTTAGGTAAGAAACTGGCCCGCGAGCATAAGAAGTTGGTCATTCCTGCTTTAGACTGTAAGGGAATATACCTAGTGTTATTGATTGATTCATTAGTTCACTGAAGGGAATTGCAATTTCGTCCGATATTAATTTTATTTGTATATTTTTAGTGGGATCGTAATGATATCAGAATCTTTATTTTTCAGATTTTTTAATGATAAAAGATATCGTTCGGTAAGATTGGAAAGAAAAAAAAAGAGTCTGGAATAGGTTGTGGCATGTATTTCGTGTAGCCTTTTTCCTTGCCTCAGTTTTGCACCTGTGAATATTTTTTACGGTTTGTTTCCGTTGTCTGTCTGCCTGTCTGTCTGTCTCTCATTTTATCAGTTTCTCGGAGGCACGAGCATCGGACTTGCTTGTGTATGTGTGTGTATGTGTGTGTGTGTTCCTTTGTCGTAACCTGCCTGCAGTCTAATTTAATCAGTGACCTTTAATTAAGGAGAACATAAGAAGTAATATTGTGACTTCTTGCTTACAAGGCCTTCCGTATAGATGTAATAACGACTCTGGAACGGATAAGGTTCAACCCAATGGGCACCATATTGTAAATTCCAATTGAAAATTAATTTAATATGAATTCAACGTATGCATTGAAAATGCCACATCTTGAGAGAGAGAGAGAGAGAGAGAGAGAGAGAGAGAGAGAGAGAGAGAGAGAGAGAGAGAGAGGCTCTCATTAGATTCATACTGAGACCATAACTGAGTGTGACGAGACCACGAGGAGGTCATCAAAGACCTCGCCGCTCGCTTCGCTCAGTTCGCACGATGATGTTCTAAGGGGACTGCCTCGTGCGTTTACGATAGGTAAGCGAGGCCAATTGTGCCTCTTCTTCTCTTCTTGGTAAAGAATAAAAAAGAGTGTGACGCTTGTCGCGTTGGTTATGTGTGGGGAGGGAAAAGACGCTAAACCTTCCGAGTACTTACGAGTTTATTTAAAATTACCTTCATTTCTCAACCAATTATTTCTTCTACTTATATATACAGTATATAACTTAAATAATTTTTTATTGTTATATTGCTTTCATAATAATAATAATGATGATAATAACAATAATAATAATGATAATAATAATAACAACAATAATTTGTTTAACCACCTTCAAAACATCTATATAAAGTCACGTGATGGAGGGGCATAGGCGTATGGGATGGCACTTTACTAGGGGGCGGAAAAAAATTTGTCCTGAAAATTTTGAGGGTGCCCTGATTTCTGCATAAGCACTATGTGTAGCATAAAATAACACAAAGGTTAGAGTATGAGTAACATATATTAAAACCTTTTTGATATAAAAAACATTACAATTTACAAAAATTAGATAAAATTTTGCTACAACATTTCTAAATTTGCCCTGAAATTCCCTAGCCCTTGGGGGGGGGGGGGAACCTACAACTTGATGTGGTACCTGAACTACTACTACCCCGCATTAGGAGACTCAGAGAAACACCTTAATCTCTAAAATCTGAAGTCCGAGCCAAGATTCGAACCCAAGAACGTTAGCTTAATATCTCGGGACGCTTTACCACTAGACTACCCTGGGAGATCTGAGCTGGCAAGTGAATATTAAGGCAAAACGTTATTATAAAGTACAGGGTGGTCCAAAAAGTACCTATCTATTTTGCCGAAATAATAGTATTTTAGGATAAAAATGTAGTAACATAATTAGATGTATATTTATTTATCAAACTTAGGTCTAAGATTCGACGTGATCACCATCAGTGTCTCTGTAACTCTCAAATCTGTCCACTGCATTGCGGAACACATTCTCAAGCATCTCTGGGGTTGGTTATTTTAGCGATTGTCGCGACAATACGGGTTCGCAGATCCTGCAGGTCTGTAACTCTTGTTTTGTAAACCTCAGACTTTATAAAGCCCCACGCAAAGAAGTCTAATGGTATTAAATCCGGAGATCGTGCTGCCCAGTGCCTGTTTCCACTCCGTCCAATCCAGCGACTTGGTAAGAGTTCATTAAGGTACATCCAACGATGTTTGCATAGTGACATGGAGCTCCATCTTGTTGAAAGACAACAGTGTCGAGAATGCCATCTGAACAAAGCTAGGGTTCAAGAAACTGCTGAAGCATGTTAAGATAAATTGGCCCTGTTGCCGTAGCTTCTGTGAAGAATAAAGGTCCGTAAATCTTCGATCTTGTCATACCCAACCACACATTAACTTTAGGAGAATCTCTCTTTCATTTGTTGACCTTGAATGGGTTTTTAGCCCAGATACGGCAATTATGTCGATTAACCTTTCCGCATGTGTGGAATGTCACCTCATCGCTGAAGAGAATGTGATTTAATAAGTTTTCGGTATGAATTTTTCAATCAATTCCTCGCACATGGCGGCTCGTCTTAGATAATCCTCTTCGTGTAACTCGTGTAGCACTTGAATATGGCAACTTTTTTTAATGTTTATTTTAAAATCCTTAGAACAGTCGTTTTTGGTATATTCAGTCTACGTGATGCTGTGCGAGTTGGCATTCTAGGATTTGTTTCAAAGGCATCTCTTACCAATTCGATATTTTCTTGAGAGGTACCTGGACGTCCAGATCTTGCCTCATCATGAACAGATTTCTATTCTTTTAAATTTATTGACGAGCTCGCGAATTGCTCTGTCTCTAGGTCCTGGTTTGTGAAATCTTCTTTCGAATTTTTCTCGAATTTCTTTGCACTTCTTCTCTTGGATACGTAGTGTTACTACCATCACACGTTCTTGTACATCCATCATTATCTACGGCCTGTAGAACATAAAATAAAAATATAATTATTTCAGCAAAATATATGGGAACTTTTGGACCACCCTGTATAATAAAAAATTTGTCTATACAGCAGCATCTCCATTTGTAAGATTTACTGATAATGATGATAAATATTCGCGATGGAATTAAAAAATGATTCCAAGCGCTTTCGTATTTTTCTCTATATCTCGTTAGAAAAGTATACACGAAAGCATTTGGAATTAATGTTCCGTTTTCTTACACGTGTTTGTCATTAATTAATTCACGTTATTAACTGTGAATTACTCTTTACTAATTGATTTACATTAACCCTTTCATGCCTGACCTATGTTTAAGATTAAAACAATTTGGTACCTTATGTTATTCTCCATAAGGACTAAAATCTCGTAAAATTGTATGGTCACATTTACAATCATGGGCATGAAAGGGTTAACGGAGTTAGCAACGTTGGTTCTACTCACTAGTTGTATGGGAGATCGTTCTTCACGTTCATGTAATGTACAGAGTAACTCTCGTACCGTTCAGATCTCACATGAAACTGTTGGTCCCCTCCGTCACATGAACTTTGCCGATACGAAAGAAACTAAACAACTCTTGAGACAAATTTTGTATGATAATGATGTAGGAATATCCTTTAACGGACACAAAGTCTTTTTAAGGGCTTAATTTTGTTCTTTGCGAGCGTTTTATTGAACTTTATAAGTGGGAGATTCTCATCAATATTTGTTTATTCGAATTGTGGATAATGAACCAAGGTTAATCATATTAATAAACTGTATTTCAATCAATACTTAAGTTATAAACTTTGCCCACATTATACCCATTATACAGCATTATACCCATGTTAATAATTCTATTTACGTAAGTGAAATTAAATAACTTTAAAGGAGTTGTTAGTTCCTTAACCACGAGACCATATATATATATATATATATATATATATAGGTACCTATATATATCAATGGAGCAGTGTGGTGTTGCAAATTTAATAACGGTTGAATTGTAGGTGGATGTATAACTTGTGACATATAAAGACGTAGAAAAATGTGTCGAGAGTTTCCGACATCAAAGAGGGTAACTACAAAACTTGAAAATAGAAATGAAATATTGTAAAAATTCAGTTCAAGTAAACTTTTGCAGAGAGAGAGAGAGAGAGAGAGAGAGAGAGAGAGAGAGAGAGAGAGAGAGTCTGACTTTGATATGATAAATGGACATTGAAAGAACGAGTTTACCAATGCATTTATTTGTTAGGAAAAAATCGCCTTTTAAAACTTCGGTTCATTCTATGAATTTTGGGTAAAAGCAAAAATACATCGAAGGTCAAATGAAGATAATGGTTTCCTCGAAGCTTTTCACAACAACGATTTGGGACCACTTCCTTAAACAACTCTCTTAAAGGATTATTTTAAGGGAGGTTCCTCGACCTTTTTATAAGAAGATTTTCCACCAATCTTTTCACTCAATATTTATTTTAAGAAGAAAATAATTTTCAAAATTCACAACTTTCCTTTTAGAATATTTTGACTCGAAAACAAAAAATTTTAAGGCGGTAAATTTTAACTTCTTTTTTTCTTCAGACAATAAAAATACGGTGTGCCCATAAATTTCCTTTACAAATTCAATTTAAACTTAATTTGGAAAGGTAATTTATGAACACCCTGTATATTTATATAAATGGTAAACGAAAACTGGAGTAATTAAACAAAACTTCACACTTTGTATTTACTAATTAAAATTATAATAATTATCATTATAAGTTAATTAATTAATCCGCAAAATCTCCTTTCTCGCATTTTAATTATTTTCATTATTTTAAAAGAATGTTTATATTCTCGTATAAAATAATTTTTCTTCAACGCCAAAGGCAAACCAACCAACTGAATGGAACCTTTGTTTTAATCTCCGTATGACGCTCATTTCTAAATGCTTTTAAATTTAGTAAATTTGTAATGACAATCCTTTCCTCGTCTTCAAAGCGGTCCTCCTAAGTTATTTATATATATACACGCGAGGAGTGATCAAAAAGTATCGATAATTTTATTGCTACGGACAAATGAATGCAAATAAGAAATAACCGTTTACATATGTGAGTCTTCCTGCCCTCTGGCGTCTACAGTCTGAAGAAAAATCTGCTACCATGAGTCAGTAGTTGGTTGGAGCGCTTAAAGGGAGGGTGTGTGTTTGCAGTACGTCGAAATCTCGGAAATGGAGCAACGCGCGTGCCAAACTTGGAAAATCTGCATCGGAGACGAACGAAATGATTAAAACAGCTTTTGGATATGATGCTCTCAGTGTAGCTAACGTTTACAAATGGCACAAAAAGTTTAAAAATGGAGAAACATCGCTTGAAGACAAGGAACGCAGTGGCCGCCCTTCCACTTCTCATTATTGATGAAAATGTCCAACAGATTCGATTTCTGGTACGAGCGAGTGTTTCCCCATTTTTAAACTTTTTGTGCCATTTGTAAACGTTAGCTACACTGAGAACATCATTTTCAAAAGCTGTTTTAATCATTTCTTTCGTCTCCGAACGCGCGTTGCTCTATTCCTAAGATTTCAACGTACTGCAAAAACACACCCTCCCTTTAAACGCTCCAACCAACTACTGACTCATGGTAGCAGATTTTTCTTCAGACTGCAAACGCCAGAGGGCAGGAAGGCTCACATATATAAACGGTTATTTCTTATTTGCACTCATTTGTCCGTAGCAATAAAATTATCGATACTTATATATATATATATATATATATATACACAAACTCAGAATGGTTCCCTGAGAACATTATATGTTAAACACAAACCGTGCATGGAACAAGGAACTCTTCTGGGAAAAATTAAATCCACTATAGTCCGAATAAGTAATGGTAAATGACAAATACCATAGTTTTTTTTTTTCATGATTTTAGCCCGACGTGGGCAACGGGTCTCTCGCAAAGAGATCCCATAAATATAGCTTCCCTCACCAGCTATCTGCAAAGCAAACCCTAGATCCATGTCCCAAAGCTGGATCCTGTCTGCTTTGCAGATAGCTGGTGAGGGAAGCTATATTTATGGGATCTCTTTGCGAGAGACCCGTTGCCCACGTCGGGCTAAAATCATGAAAAAGAAAAAACTATGGTATTTGTCATTTACCATTACTTATTCGGACTATAGTGGATTTAATTTTCCCAGAAGAGTTCCTTGTTCCATGCACGGTTTGTGTTTAACATATATATATATATATATATATATATAGTTGTTAACCATTGCTTCACATACGTAATAATAATTATTTGTATAATTATTTAGATCAGAACGAATGCAGTTGGTAACCCTGAAATCTCACATTTTCTTTAGATGTCAAATAAAAAAATCTATTGTCTTTATCATCATCAAAGTAGTCTTAATATTTAAATTATAGTTATTAAACTTAAATTACTTTCTAAAAATAATAATTGTCTCTTAAAAATTTGAAATAAGTTTTAAATAAGTTAAATTTTACTTCCCAACTAAAATATTAAAATGAAACTGATTTGACTTCAAGAAAGAATAGCCGGAACACACGCGTATTACTCCATTTTTTTTAGTTGAACATCGACACCCGTGAAGGACTTCTTAAAAATTTGTGTGAGGCTAGATTATTTTTGACTTTTGAGTTTCATAAAGTGTGTGTGTGTGTGTTTTAGAATTCTAAGTTAGGAACACATACGTTGACTGTGTCTTATCGACGAATTGGTAGTAAGTTCGCTTAATCAAATATCGTAAAGTTTAGTATAGTTCAGTAACTTAACTCGACTCTTATTAGGATTAATTTAATTAGCCGTTTATTAATATTTTTGGATAATCTCTAGGAGCGCTCCATTTTTCAATATTAAACATACACTCATAAAACATATACCATTTGAAAACTCACATTTTTCTGAGTCTAAAAATGTAGTAATCCAAAAGTATCAATAGCAAATAAAAAGTAACGATTTAATTAATTGTTTGACGCGTGACGTTATTAACTACATTATAAAGGTTGGCTAAGTTATAAGTAGTGTGAACTACTCGCTTATTTACAATTTAAAAGCCAAATAAAGAATGAATTAACTTCGTGCTTCAATAAATATAAAATATACGACATAATAGTGAAAATATTTTATGCCAAATGTAACCAGCAAGAGAGTGGTTTGAAAACACGTTTGTTATAGTGAATCGTTGCTCATATGTGTGTGTGGACTTTTGCATAATAGGAGGAGGACCGCAAAGTAGTGGGAATTGATGGAAATTATTTAGCGGTCTATATATGTGGCATTCTACACAGGATTCGTCTGAGACATTTGTAGAAGAGGCAAGCCGTCCCTACTCTCCACAGAAGGTAAGAACGCTTTAACCAAATGTTTTCAGCTTTGTTACGGCTCCACCACGATCGCATGCGGCAGCACCAGCGGGTCTTCCGTCGGCAGAACCGACGAATGATGGATGCTGACAGCAGCTCCGTCGGTTTTATCGATGCAGCTGCGACAGTACTGTTGGTGAGCCGGGATCTTTTCGATTTTAGGTCCGGCATTGGATTTTTTTCATATTTTTGGTATAGACGTAGATTTTTACGCTGATTCCATTTCCGCAATCTGTTTCTTGGAGAAATAAACACGAAGAAAGTTATGTGCTAGTTTATTACGTTTACAGGTTTCCAGAACACAGAACGGAACACAAACCAAAGTTTGCTACTTGCCAAACTGCGCAATATCGTTCAGCATTTGGCGCACTAGATCTTTGCCTGCGTGTCGACGACGCCAGAGAAACTCGCAGAGATAAGAGTCGATCATGGAACGGTGCGTACCACACCAGCGCTTGTTACCGCGTTTGAGTTGGTTCCACGTCGACTCTATCCGTTGCGTGTGTGCTCCAGTTGAAGGGTCCACGAAGTTTTCGCTGTGGTTCACTGTTTTGTGACTGAAGTGTACCCTTCGAGCTGTTCGATGCATTCATACGCTTCCCATTTGTCAGGTTAGGTTAGGGTAGAGTAGGTTAGGTTAGGTTAAGTATAGGTGGATATTTGAATACAAGTTTTGGGCCATAACTTTTTCGTGTTTATTTCTCCAAGAAACTGATTGCAGAAATGGAATCTCCGTAAAAATCTACGTCTATACCAAAAACATGGAAAAAATCCAATGCCAGACATAAAACCGAAAAGACCCGTGAACCGAAACCGAAAGGGGGTTTCGTTTATTAAAAAATAATTATTCCTAATTTTTACATAATGCGATGTAGTTGGTTGTGTGTACGTACACACTCGTGTGTGAGCTTGGCTTCATATATATATTATAGGCGTGCACACTGGGTACGCAAGGTACGCAGTGCGTATCCAATTTTTTTTATTAAATTTAAAAATTTAAACTTTTTTAAATATTGGTAAAACGCTATTATAAATACCAATAAATTTTATAATTTATTCAGTATACTTAAGCAATACAAAGTAATATTAAGTGAAACTTCCTTGTTTTTTCATGTGCTGTCTTACAAGGTAGCTCTGAGCATAGAATGTACTTGCATAGTAATATGATCCTTAAGTGATGGGCGGGGCTTAACAAATACTGCCTTACTATTGGGCGAAAAATGTCCTGGGATACGCTGGAGTGTTACAGCGTAGTTTCAGAAAATGCGAAGTGGCTTTAATGATTGTGTGGCAAAGGGGAAATATCGCAGAACCAAAACGAATTAGGCTAGCACAAACTGATCGGCCAGATTTGGAAATGAAAAGACTTTATTTAAAAATCATAGATACAGTTTTGAAATCTGTCACAGTTGAAATTTTTGGAACTTTTGAATCCCGAAAATTTTCTAAAATTTAGACAAGCATTCCCTGTTGAAATTCTTAAAACCTTTGCGGAGTTACACAGTGGCTCTCTTGATTTTATGACTGAAAAATGAACTAAGTGTCCTATACTCATCTGAAGAATTTCAAGGAAACTATCCCCTGCCATATTGCAAAATTTTTGAGCCTGAACAACTTGAGTGAAAATGTGCCTGAACTTCAAAAACTCGTAGAGCTAGTACTAACCGTTCCCTCTACAACTTCATCAATAGAAAGATCATTTTCGGCTTTGAGGAGAATTCAAACGTATCTAAGAAGTACAATGGGCGAAGAAAGGCTGTCATACTTAGCCCTGATGAGCATCGAAAATGAGTTATTAGTCCAAATGAAATCTGACCCATCATTCTACGATTCAGTAAGATGAATATTCCACTAAGAATCGTAGGGTCGATCTGAAATATCGATAAAAATCGCGCTGTCGCATATAAATAGTTAAATATATACCGTATCCAGTGTTCATACCCATCATCCAGATTTGGTAAGTACTGTTACTACTGTACCAAGGTCATAATTTATTATAGTTTATATCATCGTTATTTCTTGAAAATTCTTGCATAATAAAATTTTTATATATATATATATTTTTTTATGCAAGAATATATATATATATATATATATAATATATATATATATATATATAATATATTTATTTATTTTATGCAAGAATATATATATATATATATATATATATATATATATTATCGGCAGCAGCGTGCCCCATCGCTAGCTTCCCCGCACGCGCCTGATATATATATATATATATATATATATATATATATCAGCAAACAACCACAGGGAAAAGGAAACACAAAGTCCGAGCGCTTTCGTGATATATTCACATTATCAAGAAGGAACAGAAAATATATATATATATATCTATCAAGTGGCCCATAAAAAAACGCCTTGAGATTTGAACATCAATAACTTCAAAAATATGCAGTTCACACTTCCAAAATTTACAGCGAATTTTAATGAAAATCGGTATACTAATGTAGTTTTGGTCACTGATTTCAAAAATAACTTTCTTTTTTTGGAGAAACGAAAAACAAACATGTTAGAGCACTTTCAATAATTAATGTTTTTTAACGAAAACATCATGACTTAACCTAACCAATCGTCAAGGGCGTACAGTTGACCTAACTCGGCATTAATTCTTGATTTTTTTCTGCTACTTTTACAGATCTGCCGGGATCCTTCAAAAAAATGTACCAGTATTCTTCGTTAGGGATAATTTAAAGTTGCACTTTTTACCGTTTGACCGACGCTTTTGGCAGCGAAAGAACAACTGTGTATTTTTACCAAAGGAACACACTTTCCCACACTTAGAGCACTTTTTCATAAACAGTAGCAGTTTGTGACTCTGGCTAAATTTAACACAATCCTCTGTAACTAGTTTAAGCTAGTTAAAACGCATATTAATTATTTAAAGTGCTCTAACATGTTTGTTTTTCATTTCCCCAAAAAAAGTTATTTTTTAAATCAGTGACCAAAACTACATTAGTATACCGATTTTCATTAAAATTCGCTGCTAGCCCCCAAACGGAAAAGACCCAAATACTTTTTCCACAGATGAGGGAACGATGAGGTGAGGTATGGTGAAGAAAACAAATATAATAAACTGAAAAAATTTGATTATTCACATCTTATCAACAAATATGATCAATATGTCTGCCGTTCTGTTTACAAACTAATCTTAACCTTTACTTCCACGATATGATACATTTTCTGATTTCTGTTAGTTATTTTGGCCCAACATTCTAGTATTTTTTTTCTTTAATTGCATTTCTGTAAACTTTTCTGTTTGGCCTTCATAAATCTTCTCTGCTAGAGTGTTCCATATGCAATAATCCATGGAATTGCAATCAGGTGATTGCGGGGGCCAGTCGTTTTTTCCAATGAAGTTGACTACATTCTTTTGTAGATAATCCTGTGTGAACTTGCTAGTATGAGCTGTAGCACCATCTTGTTGGAGTATGAAATCATTTCCATAATACAGACGCCGCCAATCGGGCAAAATATTCTTCTCTAAGAGATTTACGTAGGTTTCTGAATTTTTTTATTTTCCGAAATGAAATGAATTTTCGTTTTTCCATTCCACGATACACCTGCTAATACCATAATTTTTTTGGAAAACAGACTTGTCTGGTGGTAAAGTCTCGATGGAGGAACGTTTTTCTTAGCCGACCATAAACAACATCGTCCCGGGAGTTTCGAGCAATCTCGATGGTGAAATCTTTTTCATCTGTAAAAACTATTTTTTTTAACATCATTGGACGAAAATCTATCAAGCAATTTTCTACAACGAATTTTTCTTTCATTTCTTACATTGCTGTGACGTTCTTGAAATACGGATCCTTTTAAATGCTTTAAGTCCTACCGTTCTCTGCATTCTTTGTATGGAACTTCGACTGAGACCTAAATTTCTTGCAATTTTCCTCTGAGAGCAGTGTGACCCAGGTCGATCCTCTTGAGATAGGCTCATCATTTCGATCATTGCTATATTGTCTTGAGTGTAAACTGTTTTAGGTCGACCACTTCCACGCTTCCGTGCCGTCGAACCGGTTGCTTTAAGTTTTTTAATTATTCTATTCACAGACGTAACATTACAAGTTGTTCCTGGAAATTCCCTCAAAATTCTTGCCCCAGTCCATCTTTTTTCAAAGAAACGCTTTTCAGTCACCGCTTTTTCACCGTTAGTTAGAACCATAATTTGAAGGGTAAGTTTAAAAAACAATATTTAAGATGGGCGTAGCCTATATCATCTGACGTTTTTCAGAGACTAACAGATTATCCATAGGCTAAGGAAACTACTACAAGTCTTAGAATAGTTGCCAGGTACAGCTATACAGACTTAGGATTTATGATATTGGTTTTTTTCACCATATCTCATCGTTCCCTCAGCTGTGGAAAAAGTATTTTTGTAGAGGTCTGAAATTTTTATGATGGCTTATCAATAGATTGAAGCCGAAAGCCAGGTGATCTGGCTGGCCACTCGATGGGACCTCGTCGCCCATCCTCTCTCTCGATATGTCAAATGAAAAGAGTCCTGAATAACCAATGCACGCCCAAACTGTTAGTGTAGCCATTTTAATGGGTTTACCCAATCATATTTTTTTTTGTTTTTCGTCCAGTAGTGAATGTTGTGTTTGTTTCCTTTACTCGTTAAACCGAAGACACGTTCATCTGAAAATTTGGTCTTTCGAAGAAAATCTGGATCACTGTTGAACTTTTCTCATTGTTTCAGCAAACTACAGCCGTCTGTCAGAATCATCGTCGTATATGAGCTGAGTGCAAATGGGTTTGTAATCGTGGTACTCCTGCGATTTCAATATTTTTGCTACTGAGAATTTGAAAATACTCAATTTATCTGCAACTTTTCTCGTTGAAGTTGTTGGATCGACTTGAAAAGTGGCGAGGCCATTTTTTTGGTCGTTGTCTCCTGTCGCCGTTACTGGCCTTCCATTTCTTGGACGATCTTTCACCAGGTTCCCTGTTTCCAAAAGTTTGACCTTCCAGTATCGAAGAGTGGTTGCATTTGGTGGTGGTTTATCATATTTCTTGAAATAAATGCAAACTTTCTTCACATTTATTTTAAGAAATAGCCCACGATACAAGATACTTTTTCTTCATTGCTGTATTCCATCTTTACTGACATGACACTGACTGGGGATAGGACCTAGGGCCTTCCTGTTCTACCCTAGGGTCATTCCTGGCTTTATATAGTTGCTTTCAAAAAGTATTGCACACACTGCAGTGATATTATTGGGATTTATTTATTAACAAATTATAAATCCTTAGACTTTTCTCCCACCCTATATATACAGGGTATAACAAAAGTCCGTTCTCATAGGGAAATAAGATATAACAGAATGGATCGTGATGAGTTTGTATGTATGTATGTATTACGCGGCACTTGATCCCACTTGATTACTTCTTGTGGGACCACTTAAAGTCCGTTGTTTATGAGTCAAGACCTCGAACGATCCAGCAGTTAAAAGAAACAATTAGAGATCAATGTAATAGAATTAGTGGGGAAACAATTCAAAACGTGACTGACAGCTTACAAAGACGAGTAGAAATGTGTCAACGGCTTCATGGAATGCAATTTGAGCATGTACTGGATCAATTGGTAAGTTTATTGTATTGTTTGTAATGTATAGTTAAAACTATTTTCTCCTTCAATTCTCTTATCTTATTTCCTTATGAGAACGGACTTTTATAACATTATATATATATATATATATATATATTACACACACACACACACACGTGTGTATATATAAATATATACACACATATACATAATGGGGAAAGCAGATTCCCGTGATCCGCATATTTCACCCATCGGACCAATCACTGTGACTCTTACATCTGGGTTAGGTTACACTAAGTTAGATGGTGGATTTAGGTTGGCTAGTTATTTCTCACGAGACCAACTTTCGGTCAATCAGGATTCTTGTAACCAATTTCGAATGTCAAAAAACCAGTGTTCCTGAAACTATACCTCGTTAACCTCGTTGATGTTCCGTGTGTTGGTCTCTCTTCACACGAAGGTCAAGCTGGTGGCCCCGCCTTTAGGCCTGGCTTGGTGGAGGAGCGAGTTGCTTTCTTGCGCTCTCCACCGCACATAGCCAGGTACACCCGACTCGTCTGGTACCGTCCTGAGCCAGGCATCTAGTCTTCTCTTGAAGACTTCAACTTTGACCCCTGTAACGTTTGAGGTTTTTTGGAAGCTGGTTAAAAAGTCTTGGGCCATTGACAACCAAGCTATTTTCCTTCAGTGTTGGAGGTCCTTTATCGGCCCGACAAGGGAACACTACACATTCTGCCTTTCCTATTTTCCAGCGTTATTTGAATGGTAATTGGGTTTAATTTTAGGTTTGGTACCAGTTTTTCGATAATTTTCCATGTGTAGATTATGGTGTACCCCTCTTCTTTCCAGGGAGTACAGATTTAGTTTACTTAGTCTTTCCCAGGGGAGTCTGATATTACCGGAACTCCAAAAACTGGTAACTATTTTGTTTCTTGCACCATTGCCCACAACATTATCCCGTTGAACCATTAAAAATTTCAAACAGTGAAATTATGGACCACCCTAAATTATTGAGCAGTATTCAAGTATGATCGGTGTTCTCAGCAGGAGAATCATTACTGTCTTGTGCCTACTTTTGAACGTTCTTAGTACCTGTCCCGCGACTCTTTTTGCTATGTTTATTGCTATCTGATTTTTTTATCTCGAATTTGGCATCATTAGTTATTACCCCCTGATTGATCGCTTTCGTGCTTCTCTGAATTTCCTGTCTATCTGGAGCATAATATGCAGTCTAAATTCCTCATTTCTACCATCCCTCAAGAGCTGAAATTTCTCGGTGTTAAATGTCATATTGTTGTCTTCTGACCATGTGTATATTTTGTTATATACAGGAAAACCCCGATTATTGCGGTTAATGCTGCCAGGAAAAAACCGCAATAAGCGAATAACCTATGGGAAATAGGTTATTCTTGCCGAAATTTTCAAAATGATGATAAACTTTAATTATCGATTTTTTAAAAACATCCCATTCATGTACATATTTAAATAAAGGTAATAAATGAAACGCAGTTTTTAGTTTTAAAAGTTTATTGCAGTGCACCAGCATGTGCACAAAAAATGCATGAAATGTTTTATTTTTTGGCAAAATATTTTAGATTTGTTTGCTTCAAATTTTTCTTCTTCTTCTGTTGGTACATTACTCCATAACAGCGAATTGAATTTTCGGTGCTACTATAGCGTGATTCCTACCGGTGACTTCGATACTATAGGGTGGTTCCTACCCGTTTTGGTTCGAAACTACAGTACTGTAGTGTGATTCCTATCCAAGGTATAAATGAAAATATAATAAATATAAAATGCTATTTATTATTCAATTTTATTTATTTAAAAAATAGTTTCGGTGCTACTATCGTATGTGGTCTACCTACGATTGGTTAGGTTTAGTCACGATATTTTCGTTAAAATTAACGAAAATATCATGACTAAACCTAACCAATCGTCAAGGGCGATGGACATTGGAATGTAAACAAGCAATTAGTAAACAAGGTAAGAAGCTATAATTAAAAGGTAGACCGCCGAATCGAGGTAGGAATCACGCTATAGTAGCACCGAATTTTCTATTTCTCTGCGCACCTTCATTGCACGCTCGACATTAGGATCTCCATCCATTATTTTCTGCTTGAGAGATTCACAATCACGAAACATTTCATCAAGTTCTTTTAGCGTCAATTCTTTTGTTGCCGTTTCAATTTCATTTTCTTCAGCGTCGCCATCCTGAACATCGTACGCCCGCTCTTGTTCTACATTAATAAGGTCTTCATCATTAAGGTCATTATGGAAAACTGATGAGTGGGTAGTTGGGAGGTAACGAAAATGGTTCACTGAGTAGGTAGGTAGTTAATCTAACAATTATTAAATTCCTTTTATGTCAATAACTGGGTGGATGAAACCAATTGGCTGCTCACCAGAGTTATTCTCCACACTAGTATTTATATACTGTGTGACAAGAGCGTGCTCGGTAATAGATATACATTACCGATCAACCAACCGAGGAAAAAACCAAGACGACGCTGGTGGAAAAAGCCCCGCGAAAAGGAGAACAGAGGAGGACGAAAACGAGGAACGGGGCGAGAGGACGGAATTGGAGAAGGGACAAGAACAGAACGAAAAAGATCCCCACCAGCAAGTACGCTCTTAACAATTAAACAAGGACGGAAAAAGGGACTCTCTAATAACTAGCAGTAAGTGACTAATTGTGTTTTTAACCCAGTTTTACGTAGATTCATTAAATTAAGCTGGGTCAGACAACTTAGGCCTACATTGTGGCCTAAGACCCAGCATCAACTCATAGCTTAACAAAGGTAAAGGTAGATTGCCCTAACCTAGTTTGGTGAGGAATCCTACTGTGGACCTCAATTTATCTGCCCGCTCTGGACCATTTCCGGAATCTCTAGGCTGACCCCTCTAGGCTAGACTTGATCTACTCTATAGTTAGACTGGAGAAATAAGGGGTGGGTTAATTGTGGACCAATTCATACAGAGCATTTTTCACAGTCATTATCATGAGACTGGAGCAATTCTTGAACACTTCCATTATCTATTTCTGTTGTAGCTTCACTATTTCTTTTAGAACTCATTTTATATCAGGGGGGTTTCTTGTCAATAAAATAACACAGAATAAGCAGCGAAACTACAGTATATGCACGCTACGGAGGCAGCAGCGATACTGAAGCTTGCTTGAATTCAGCATGTATATACGTACGTACGAACATACATAGCGTTTGTAAATTTTTGGTTGGCGCGAAAATACCGCAATAACTCGAATTATTAGCGCAATAATCGGTTTTTTGGTATCAAATTGTAAACCGCAATAACTCGAAAACCGCAATAATCGGGGTTTCCCTGTATACACGTTATAATATATATATATATAATATATATATATATATATATATATATATATACACAGGGTGTCCCCAAAAAACTATATACTCTTTATAGCATCATATATTCTATAATTTAAAAAAAACCCAAACAATATATTGTTATCAATTGCCAATGAAAGGTAAATTAGTAATCTAAGTGATCAAAATGTTATAGCGAGTTGTTTGCATATAAAATTTAATTAACTACGCCAAGTGCTCAAAATGTTCTTCGGCGGCATGAATGCACTTTTGAATGCGTCGCCTAACTGATTCGCAGACATGGACTAATGTGGATGCTGTGATGGTCCCGCACTTTTCCCTAATTGCATCCTTAAGGTTTTCGAGTGTTGCAGGTCTTGTACCATAAACTGCATCCTTCAGGTAGCCCCACAAGTAAAAATCAAGTGGAGTCAAGTCTGGTGAACGTGGACGATACTCAACGCTTCCACTTCGTCCTATCCAACGGTTAGGCAACGTTTCATCGAGGTACCTTCTGACATCACAATGATAATGAGGGGGGCTCCATCTTGTTGAAAGTAAAAGTCGTCGTTTCCAAACAACTTCCGAACTGCAGGTATAATTTCTGTCCGCAGCATGTCGAGATATGCGGCACCGGTAACTGTCCCATTAAAGAAAAATGGTCCAACCAAACCCCTGGATGATAAACCACACCATGCTGTTAATCCTGGTAAATTAACATGTTTATCCACATAAACGTGTGGATTATCAAGTGACCAGTACCTGCAGTTGTGTCGATTTACTGTGCCATTCAGCTTGAAGGTAGCTTCATCAGACCACACGATTTTGTTGGCAAACTGTACGTCTTCGGCTTCCATTGACTGAAACCATTCACAAAATTCGAGTCTGCGATCAGGGTCATCTTCATTCATGGCGTGTAACAGACTTGGAATGTAGCTTTTCCATTTTGCCGACTTTAAAATCCGGTGAACACCTGATTTGCTGATTCCGGTCTCACGGGCGCATTGCCTAACTGATTTCTGTGGTGATTGATTAAATTTTTGCAACACTAAAATGGAGTTTTCATCACTCGCACTTGATTTGCGTCGTCCAGATCTTCGCTTGTGCATATCTTGAGCAGATCCCTCTGCCTCAAACTTGTCACGGATGCTTGTAATGGCGAGACGTGTCGGTGGTTTTGTACCAAATTCCCGGATCCATTGCCGCTGGACTTCGGACACATTCTCAAATTTCCAATACCATTTCAGAACACTTTTTCGTTGCTCCAGTGTCAAACGTTTACGCAACATGGGTTCTTTTGCTGAACTGAATAAAGTTGAATGCTGTAGAGTTTGTATCGTGGAATGAGTGCGTAGGCTAAGTCCGAAGCAAGCTAGTGAGTGACTAGACTACGTTCGGTCCATAGGCTTCGCCATTACAAGGCCTCTGATAAAACAAGGCCAGGCTTAGTCGACGGATTCAAAAGTGCATTCATGCCGCCGGAGAACATTTTGAGCACTTGGCGTAGTTAATTAAATTTTATATGCAAACAACTCGCTATAACATTTTGATCACTTAGATTACTAATTTACCTTTCATTGGCAATTGCTATAACCAGGGCTGTGGAGTAGGAGTCAGGAGTCAGGAGTCGTGGAGTCGGTCAATTTTGAGTGGAGTCGGAGTCGGAAGTGCATAGTTGGATGGAGTCGGAGTCGATGCAAATCCTTCAACTATAACCATAGCAGCCTAGGCCTAGGCCTAGCTCAATTTTATGAATAAAATAGATTTAACCTAATGTTTTAATATACAGGGTGTCCCAGAATTAACTATCTATTTCAATGAAATCGGACAAATTTTTTAAAAACACTTTTATTTATGTTTATCATGTTTAATATGTGTTAAAAATGTATAAATTTCTAAATTTTTTTCATAATTTTATTTTCATAATTTTTTCATTATCTGGTCCAATGAAAGACCGTCTGAAGTCATAGAATGGCAGAGAGACTCTCCAAAAGTTAACGTGTGGCTTGGAATGACCAAATCCAAAATTTATGGCCCATTCTTCTTTGCGGAAGCAACTGTAACAGGTACCGTCTACCTTGATATGCTTCAGCAGTTTCTCGAACCACAGCTTCTTGATGATGATGTGTTTCAACAAGATGGAGCACCATGTCATTATGCTCTAATTGTTCGAGAATACCTCAACAGACGCCTTCCGAATCGGTGGATTGGACGTGGAGGACCTCGACCTTGGCTTCCGCGTTCTCCGGATTTGACACCCCTGGATTTCTTTGCATGGGGTTTCATAAAAACAAAGGTTTATCGCCAAAAGATCAATGCTTCTTGTTGAAACACAACATTATCAAGAATGCCATCATCAAGAAGCTGTGGTTCGAGAAACTGCTGAAGCATATCAAGGTAGACGGTACCTGTTACAGTTGCTTCCGCAAAGAAGAATGGGCCATAAATGTTGGATTTGGTCATTCCAAGTCACACGTTAACTTTTGGAGAGTCTCTTTGCCATTCTATGACTTCAGACGGTCTTTCATTGGACCAGATAATGAAAAAATGATGAAAATAAAATTATGAAAAAAATTTAGAAATTTATACATTTTTAACACATTAAACATGATAAACATCAATAAGTGTGTTTTAAAAAAAATTGTCCTATTTCATTGAAATAGATAGTTAATTCTGGGACACCCTGTATAATATAATATATAAATATAGTTGTTTCTAATAAATAAGGATCATAATTAATTAATTAACTTAATTAATTAACATAATTAATAAAAGGACATTTAAAAATTTTGTACAAGCAACCCTAAATCTTTTTCAGATTTTTAGATTTCAATTTGATAAGTAATGATAACAGCGTAATGTCACATCAAAAGTATAAATCTGCTGTTTTTGAATATTTTTCACTCACTGCTGATGGAAAATATTACGTATTACGGATGTTTATAATACAAAAACATCTTATTAATTTGCTAAACCAATAATAATCTTATTTTGTTTAAGCTTCAATCAGTTTGTATTTTGGGATTTATTGTAATTTTTTAATAAAGAGAAAAAAGCCATTAAGGCATTGTTACAGCCACTAAGTAACTGATGAGTCATGTGGTGGTGACGAAATGCCTTGTTTATGAATCTCCATTGGCCTAATAAAGCTAATCGTAATCAATTTGGCCTTAACATTCCGTCGGAGTCGTAATTATACAAGTCAGATTTCTGGAGTCGGAGTCGGAATGTTAACATTTTTGGAGTCGGAGTTGGAGTCGGCAAATTTTATCACGGACTCCACAGCCCTGGCTATAACAATATATTGTTTGGTTTTTTTAAATTATAAAATATATGATGCTATAAAGAGTATATAGTTTTTTTGGGACACCATATATATATATATATATATATATATATATATATATATATATATATATAAGCAAACAACCACAAGGAAAAGGAAACACAAAGTCCGAGCGCTTTCGTGATATATTCACATTATCAAGGAGGAACAGAAAATAGACGGAGATTACAAAGTAAATGAGTTAAATAGACAAGCAAAAAATTCACAATTGGCACCTCAAATTAAAGGCCTTAAAGCCCTCTAAAGATTTTTTCAATTGATAACATAATCTGTAGGCAGCTAAATTACTGAATATAAAAAATATATACTGTATAGATGAAATTAGACAAAAAGAAAACCAATACAGAGAACAAAAATTATTATAATGGTTATTTACACTAATATTTAATTAAAACAGGCAATTAATTGGCAAGAATTTAATGAAAAACAAATAGATAACGTAGATAACAAATAGAAAACATAATCTGTGGGCTGCTTAATTACTATACAGATGAAATTAGACAAAACCCCAGTACAGAGAACCAAAAAATTATTATAATGGTTATTAACACTAATATTTAATTGAAGTAGGAAAAATTAAGAGGCCCGAAATTAATGAAAACAAAGGGAAAGTTGCCATATATATTATATATATATATATATATATATATATATATATATATATATATTATATATATATATAATATATATATATATATATATATATATATATATGGGGTGTCTGTCTGTTGATGATAAGGTCTGTCCGTTTATATACTCCTAAATGTCTTGGGTAGTCTGCACCAAATTTAGTATACACATTAAGGGAGAACAAGGGAAGGTTTTGGTGACACACTCGCCTCTCCCAGTTCCCCGTTAGTTGTTTGGTGGCTTTTGCTGCGAAAGACGCAGCGGTATTCTAGTATAATATATATATATATATATGTGTGTGTGTGTGTGGGATTGAACTCAGAATGGTCCCCTGAGGTTTTTTCATGATACACACAGACCGTGCATGGAACAAGGAACTCTTCTGGGAAAATGAAATCCATTATAGTCCTAATAAGTAATGGTAAATATGACAAACACTATAGTTTTTTCTTTTTCATGATGCTAGCCAGACGTGGGCAACGGGTCACTCGCAAAGAAGCTCCACAAATATAGCTTCCCTCACCAAGCAGATAGGATCCAGCTTTGGAACAGGTGACGCGTTGCCCACGTCGGGCTAACATCATGAAAAAGAAAAAACTATATAGTGTTTGTCATTTACCATTACTTATTCGGACTATAGTGGATTTCATTTTCCCAGAAGAGTTCCTTGTTCCATGCACGGTGTGTGTATCATATATATATATATATATATATATATCTATATATATATATATATATATGTGTGTGTGTGTGTAAAAAAAATGAACCACGCATATTTGCAAAAATATTCAAAATTTATCCTTCACCACGATTCGAACCCGGGGTCTCTGACTTCGAGATGCGGGTGTTGATCACTAGGCTACTACGGGATAAACGTTAACAACTTTGGGACATTTCTTCACCCGAGGAAACGCAAAAATTTCGTGACAGTAGGTGTTTTACACGTTAACGCCCTGCACTCGAGCAATGAACATTTAATTCAAATCTATCTGGTAAACGCGTTCTCCTCTCTGAATCATCGGATCCAGGTTCAAATCCCGATAGGAAATAAATGTTATATATATATATATATATGGTGTCCCATAAGTCCGGCATCATAGGAAAAATAATAAAAAAAGACAAAACAAAAGCTTTTATTTACAGAACGTGCTCAATATATCCACCATTGTTTTCAATACACAAATTCAGACGTGATACCCAGTCAGCAAGCACACGGTGAATGATGTCAGGAGTAATGGTGTTACATGCCCCAATAATGCGCTGCCGCAAATGTTCAACACTCCTAATTTTATCTGCGTATACCAGCGCTTTCAAGTGGCCCCAGAGATAAAAATCTAGTGGCGGGAGATCCGGGCTTCTAGCTGGCCATTCCACAGGCCCTCGACGTCCTATCCAATGACCAGGGAATTGTTGGTACAGGTATTCCCTTACTTGGGTGCTGTAATGTGTTCCTTCTTCGTTCAAGACACTGGGAAATGCTTCTTCCTTGAGCATACGTAGGTAGGTGCCTCCAGTGACATGTTCATGGAAAAAGAGGGGGCCTCTGATGCGATCCTTCCAAATGCCACACCATACCATCACCCGAGATGCACCTTCTTCCTTTGAAGAGGTATACCAGTGAGGGTTGTTTTGAGACCAGTAGCGGGTGTTCTGTCGATTTACCTCACCATTTCCATAAAAAACAGCCTCGTCACTGAACAGAATGGTGGACGGGGAATTGGCATCCCGAGCATAAAAAAAAAAATGAATTATGGTTTGTAGAAATAGAAAAATATGAATTTCTCCTATGATGCCGGACTTATGGGACACCCTGTATATATATATATATATATATATATATATATATATATTTTGTGTGTGTGCCGTTCAGACTTAAGGCGTGTGTACGATAGGCTACGTCTATACTGTAGGTACTCCTGCTACAGACTTCGGAGCCAGTTTCCGAACGCGGAGCTGGAGCCGAGCTGAGTAATTTTCTTAATTGTTTTTCGGAGCGGGGCTGGAGTTAGGGCTACCAGATCTAGCGTCCGTAGTTCAGTAGGGAATAGTTTCCGTATAAGCGAAGTGAAGACACCGAGGTCGGGGGTTTGACTCCCGATGGTGCTGGTTCATAATAATCCAGAAGTTAGAGCGATGGGCCACAATAGTTGGCCTCATCGCTGTGCCAGTTTCTGGCCCTTCTGACTGATTATTAGGGTCATTATTAACTCTCCGGAGCTAGGAGCCAGAGGTGGGCTTCTGGGGCTGCTGCACCCTGCAGGTTATAAAAAAGGAAATATATGTATGACCCTAAATTTAAACAAATAAATATCGTTGTTTTCTACCTTAATTTATCTAAGGGTGTGGTTATTGCACTTATCTTCATAACAAATGAAACCAAACAAAAGATGAATGCAAGGTCATACTACTATATATATATATAATATTATATATATATATATATATATATATAGAGAGAGAGAGAGAGAGACTCAAAAGGCCTTGCGGCCCATACAGAGGAGGTACCGATGGCAACGGGTGCCAGGGAAAATTTCCTACACCTTCAAATAGTGTGCAAGATTCGGTCTAACCTTTTTTTGAACTGATCCACAGAGGAACTGTTCACAACTTCTGAAGGTGGCCTGTTCCACGTGTCACAGATTTTATAGGTAAAGTAATTCCCACACACACTATTCCTAAACCGTTTTAAATCCAACGTCCAACCATTGTTGCGAGTTGGGTTATCATTTAAACTAAACATGCTTCTAAAATTGATATCGTCGAACCCATGTAAGAGCTTGAAAACCTCAATGAGTTGACTGCGCAGCCTCCGAGTTTCCAGCAAAAACAAATTCAAGCAGCATAAGCGTCGATTGTAGCCCATATGCCTAACAGAAGGGATTAACTTAGTGGCCCTCACCTGGACTCGCTCAAGCCTGTCAATATCTTTCCTGAGGGTGGGCGACCAGAAGTGCACAGCGTACTTCAGGTGCGGCCGAACCAGAGAATTGTACAGAGAGAGAGAGAGCACAATCTCCTTGTTCCGAAATCGAAATTGCCTCCTCATATAACCCAACAGCTTCTTTCTTGGCTTTCTTTTCCACCTCTATGCACTGTTTGGTAAACTTAAGGTCGCTGCTAATTAGCACGCCCAAGTCCTTTTCCAAATCAGTGGCCTCGATATTACTCCCCAACATGGAGTAGGTAGTCCGACTTGAGATAGGCGTAGCCAATGTGCATCACCTTGCATTTACCAGAGCTGGGCACTTCCGCAAACCGCAAATTCCGCAATTGCGGAAGTATGTTTTTCGTTTGCGGATTTGCGTTTGCGGCAAAGTCATCGCAAATTAGTGAATTTGCGTTGCGGAACTAAGACCGCAAACGCAAATCTTTCCGCAAATTCTCCCATGGGTCAGATATAATGAAGCCCAAAAGGGCCAGCCTGACCTCTGACAACTTCCAACGTCTCGTGTTCATGAAGGGGAACATGGACTTATTAAAACTGGATTTGGCTCAGTTACTGGAGGAGGACGACTGAACTTGTTGACAAAGCCAGAGGCGTACACTTGTAGAGGCTAGAGGGGTTGAGTTGTACAGTGAGTTCAAGTTGTGTACAGTCACAGTGTTAACTTAATTTAACTTGTGTAATGTAATGTGTGTACAGTTACTACAGTTACAGTACAGTCTTCTCTAACGTGTCTAAGTCTCAAAATTTATGAAATTCAAATGATTAAATTTATTATTTAATTTATTTACTATTTACTTGCAGGAGGTGTTTTTGTTCAATATAATATATCAATATATGTAGTATTTTTATTTCTTCTACAATAGTGATTTACTGTAATAAATTATTTAGCCTTGTTTTTAATAAAAACAAGGCTAAAACATTAAACATTAAAAAGATATAAAAACTTTTTATACCTCTTTAATGTTTTGGATACTTTTTAGTTAAAATTGCGATTGCGGAATTTGCGGTTTGCGGAAGTGTTTGCGGAAGTGCCCAGCACTGTAAAAATTGGAAATATGGTTTGCGTTTGCGGATTTGCGTTTGCGGCACCAAAAATGGCAAGCAGTTTGCGGATTTGCGGTTGCGGAAGGTAAGGTCTGAGTTTGCGGATTTGCGATTGCGGAAGTGATTTTGAGTTTGCGGTGCCCAGCTCTGGCATTTACCCAAGTTGAACGGCATTTACCATTTTTCGGACCACTCTCCTGTACTACGTAGGTCTGCACGCAGTTGCTCGATCGCTTCGAGCGTCCGAACATTGCTCCCAAGCTTGGTGTCATTAGCGAATTTGGCGATCCTACAGTACTGACGATGCCAGCGTCGATATCAGTTATGTAAATGATAAACAACAGTGGCCCCAAAACGGAACCCTGAGGAACCCCGCTAGTGACTGAGGACCAACCCGAGGTAGCCCCCTTAATTACAACCCTCTGCCGCCTATTCTTCAGCCAGTTTCCAATCCAGCTATCTACTTTTCCATCGATACCCAGCGCGCGGACTTTGGCCATTAGCCAGTGGTGAGGTACCTTATCAAAGGCTTTTTGAAAGTCAGATAAAGTATATCAATCGTCCTACTCTCATCGTACTCACTCCAAATAACGTGGAAAAACTCGAGCAGGTTGGTGAGACACGACCTATGCCGCCTAAACCCATGTTGGGAGTCCCCAAGCAGCTTGTAGGAATCCAAATGGTCAACGATCCTATCCGCTATTATACCCTCTAATAATTTGCCTACAACTGAAGTGAGACTAATGGGACGATAGTTCCCTGGACTTTCGTGATCCCCTTTCTTAAAGATAGGGGTCACGTTGGCTTCCCTCCGGTCACCAGGCTCCTGACCCGTCTCCAACGATTTGTTGAAGACTGTAGCCAGGTGGTGAACCACCTGGTCGTGCACTTCCCGCAAGACACTGGGGAGGAACTGGTCTGGCCCAGGAGTCTTAAACGCATTCAGTTTGTCTATTCTATCAGCAACGTCTGTCGCGGTACACCGAACCGTATCCAGGCGAGCATTGTCGTGCCTGACGCCTGGCTCGGGAATGACGCTGGTGTCCTCCCTGGTGAACACTCCCGCAAAGTACTCCAGCACATTAGCAATGTTCCCGTCGGAGGTCCGCTGAGGTCCTTTAACGGGCCAGAGAGAGAGAGAGAGAGAGTTACAAGGAAAATAAATACATCAAAAGGCCTTGCGGCCCATACCGAGGAGGTACCAATGGCAAAGAGTGCTACGGAAAATTTTCTACACACTCAAATAGTGTGCAAGATTTCGTCTAACCTTTTCTTGAAATGATCCACAGAGGAACTGTTCACAACTTCTGAAAGTAACCTGTTCCGTTCCACGTGTCACAGATCTTAAACGTAAAGTAATTCCCACACACACACTATTCCTAAACCGTTTCAAATCCAACTTCCAACCATTGTTGCGAGTTGGGTTATCATTTAAACTAAACATGCTACTAAAATCGACATCGTTCAACCCGTGTAAGAACTTGAAAACCTCGATGAGTTGACCGCGCAGCCTCTGAGTTTCCAGCAAAAACAAGTTCAGGGCGCGTAAGCGTCGATTGTAGCCCATATGCCTAACGGAAGGGATTAACTTTGTGACCCTAGCCTGTACTCGCTCCAGCTTCTCAATATCTTTCCTGAGGGTGGGCGACCAGAACTGCACAGCATACTCCAGGTGCCGCCGACCCAGGGAATTGTACAGAGAGCACAATCACCTTGTTCCGAAACTAAATTGCCTCCTGATATAACCCAACAGCTTCTGGGCTTTCTTTTCCACCTCTACGGACTGTTTGGTAAACTTAAGGTCGCTGCTAATTAGCACACCCAAGTCCTTTTCCAAATCAGTCGCCTCGATATTACTCTCCAACATGAGTAGTCCGACTTAGGATTGGCGTAGCCAATGTGCATCACTTTACATTTACCAAAGTTAAACGGCATTTGCCATTTTTCGGACCACTCTCCTATGCTACCTAGGTCCGCACGCAGTTGCTCGATCACTTCGAGCGTCGTCCCAACATTGGCCCCAAGCTTGGTGTCATCAGCGAATTTGGCGATCCTACTGACGATGCCACCGTCGATATCATTTATGTAAATGATAAACAACAGCGTCCCCAAAACGGAACACTGAGGAACCCCACTAGTGACCGAGGCCCAACCCGAACTAACCCCCTTTAATTACAACCCTCTGCCGCCTATTCTTCAGCAAGTTTTCAATCCACCTACCTACTTCCCCACCGATACCCAGCGCGCGCACTTTCGCCATTAGCCGGCGGTGAGGTACCTTATCCAAGGCTTTCTGAAAGTCGAGATAAAGTATATCAATCGCCCTACTCTTATCATACTCACCCAACATGACGTGGAAAAACTCGAGCAAGTTGGTGAGACACGACCTGTGCCGTCTAAATCCATGTTGGGAGTCCCCAAGCAGCTTGGAAGAATCCAAATGGTCAACGATCCTATCCGCTATTATCCCCTCTAATAATTTGCCTACAACTGAAGTGAGACTAATGGGACGATAGTTCCCTGGACTTTCGTGATCCCCTTTCATAAAGATAGGAGTCACGTTGTCTTCCCTCCAGTCACCAGGCACCTGGCCCGTCTCCAACGATTTATTGAAGACTGTACCCAGGTGAGGAGCCACCTGGTCGCGCACCTCCCGCAACGCTCTGGGGAGAAGCTGGTCTGGCCCAGGAGCCTTAAACGCGCTCAGTTTGTCTATTCTATCGGCATCGACTGTCGCGGTACATCGAACACTATCCAGGCCAGCACCTTCGTGCCTGACGCCTGGCTCGGGGATGACGCGGGTGTCCTCCCTGGTGAACACTCCCGCAAAGTACTCATTCAGCACATTAGCGATGTCCGCGTCGGAGGTCCGCAGAACGCCTCTTCGGTCCTTTAACGGACTTGTCATGCTTCTAATGGGCTTTCTACTATTAACATAACTGAAGAACTCCTAAGGGTTCCCCTTGCACAGGCTTGCCACCCGTAGTTCTTCGTTACGCTTCGCTAGCCTAACCTTCGCCTTCACTTCCCTACACAGGCGGACATACGCTTCAGTGTTCTCATGGGAACGATTGGCCTTCGCCCTCCTATACGCTACTTTCCTATTTCGGATAGCCGAAGCGATGTCACGATTGAACCACTTAGGCTGCGTTGAAGCAGTGGTGACCAGTTTTGAGGGTATGGCAGCAGACTGCAGCACCATAAACTGGTCCCGGAATGCACTCCACACTCCCTCAACATCGCCGCCGACCTCTAACCCCATCTCACCTACGCTATCCCTGAGGCTAACAAAGTCCGCCCGCCGGAGATCGAGCTTACTGCCTCTCGAGTTACTACGCTTCACCCGAGGGACGCGCACACGGAACCTTATCAGACCGTGATCACTCCCGCCCAACGATTCGTCAACGGTGAGGCTAGTGACGAGGTTGTCTTCGGTCGTGAATACTAAGTCTAGAACGCTTTCGCCTCGTGTAGGCTCATTGACCCACTGAGTGAGGAAGTTCTCATCAGCAAAGTCAACTAGTTTCCTCCCTTCAGCATCAGCAGTCCTGTCTTCTCACTTTATGCCGCGACAGTTGAAGTCTCCTAAAACTACACACACACCCTATCCCCTAGCAGGCTACGGAGTTCGGTGTACAGGGCTGTATCCTCCTCGAGGAGGAGATGCGGAGGTCTGTACACCAAGATTAACCTATAGTTCGTCCTTCCCACATTCAGATCGACGCCAAGCAGCTCCCTCAACATCGCCGCCGACCTCTAACCCCATCTCACCTACGCTATCCCTGAGGCTAACAAAGTCCGCCCGCCGGAGATCGAGCTTACTGCCTCTCGAGTTACTACGCTTCACCCGAGGGATGCGCACACGGAACCTTATCAGACCGTGATCACTCCCGCCCAACGATTCGTCAACGGTGAGGCCAGTGATGAGGTTGTCTTCGGTCGTGAATACTAAGTCTAGAACGCTTTCGCCTCGTGTAGGCTCATTGACCCACTGAGTGAGGAAGTTCTCATCAGCAAAGTCAACTAGTTTCCTCCCTTCAGCATCAGCAGTCCTGTCTTCTCACTTTATGCCGCGACAGTTGAAGTCTCCTAAAACTACACACACCCTATCCCCTAGCAGGCTACGGAGTTCGGTGTACAGGGCTGTATCCTCCTCGAGGAGGAGATGCGGAGGTCTGTACACCAAGATTAACCTATAGTTCGTCCTTCCCACATTCAGATCGACGCCAAGCAGCTCCCGTTCCGACCGGAACTGGCAGTTAACCGGACTCAACGTGTCCCTGACATATATTAGTACCCAGTGGCGGCTCGTGACTTTGTTATGTGGGTGCTGCCTCAGAATTTGCGAACAATTGTGTCGATTATATATATAAATGAGAGAGAGAGAAAGTCGAATAGATAAATAGATAACTACTCACTACTCAGTCATAAAAATAAGTAAAATAGTATCAAAATCAATTATAGGGTACTTACGCTTAACGGTAATTTTGAATTTGCCAAAAATTTTATTTATAAACAAATTCCATTCTTCTGTTTTTATTCTGAGCGAAAAAATATTCTAAGACATGAAAGCTATATATTGTAAATAATCCAATTATTATATAATTAACTTCAATCTCACGACAAAAAATAAATGATAACGAATCATTGATAAATGCAATTCGGAAATTAAATTCCGAATTAGCAAACGATACAGCAACACAACTACCACGTCAAACAAACAAATCGGCACTGCTCTGTCCACAATGCTTTGGATCCTCTTAAACCCGCGATTCTGACTTGCTCTTCGTCCGTCCGCCACTCGTCCGTCCGCCACCGAGGTTTCAAGCGTTTCGAACAAAATCTGGAACTGTTAAGTACGCAGTTCCACGGGAAGGCTGAAGCTACTTTCGTGATTCATTCGTTCGGCATTACCTTTAAGGAAAAAAGGATATAATCTGATTTAAAAACTCAAAGTTCATTGAAAAAAACAATCAGAGGCTATTTTAAATATTTAAATATAAAGATCATAAGATCATGGGGGTGCTGCAGTTCCACAGTGCCTACCTGCGAGCCGCTCCTGTTAGTACCCCACCCCCCTCCTCACGGGTGCGGTCTCTGCGAAACATTCTATACCCGGGAATTTCGAACTCCCCAACATAGTCCTTACGATCAGTATGAATCCAGGACTCGGTGATAGCAACGATGTCCTGGTATTCTGATGCTAAGAGCGCCCGTAGCTCGCAAAACTTGTTCCTAATCGACCTAGCATTAAAAATCATTGCGTGGAGGGAGCCTTCCCTATTCTGACTGCCCCCTAGCACGACCCGTTTCCCGAACAGCCAGGGCTGTCGTGAGTTGAAGAGCCCCTTACTAACGAGGGGGCAACTTCCGCAGGAGCAGAGCCCCCTCCAACGTGGAAGGAGGGTCACCCACCTGTACCTGGACGCACCCTTCAGTTGAAGGTACGTCCGCCACCGGCTCATCATCATCTCTTCCCGGTGGGGGTCCATCATCTCTCCCCGGACTCGACCTCACCATTCTGTATAGGTGCCGGTCGAGCAGCGCGCCTAGCACACCTTTACCCTTGTTACTGACTGTCTGACTGTCTGACTGTCCCCCCTCGTTTTTGTTTTTCGGAACCGAGTTAGATAAAAATTATCGAAGCTGAAGCGGTGATAAGTCGCTTCTGAGAAGCTGTGGAGCCTGAGCAAGGGTTGCTGGAGCTGGGAGTTTTTAATACCTCCGGGGCAAGCTGGAACCGGTGCTGAATCCTTGGAACAGCTGTTGAGCCGAAGGAACTGAACTCAAATCAGTGCTATTCCTAATTTTGTTATTATGCGGAATATGAGAACGTCTCTGATTGGTTAATGGAAAAAGAATTTCATTTTTTTTTTTAGACCAATCAGAGAATTCGAAAGGAAAACTCGTCCGAACACTTTCTTGAAATATTTCGACCCGACTTCGAATATAAACTAAAATCTTCATTTTAGGATAATTAAATGAGAATATTAAAATTTGTATGCCTGAGAACATTCAATCGAAATCGAATGATCCAAAAAATGAGAATTCTCTGTAGTTTTCGCATATGTTACGCTGCTAATATAATCCAATCAAAATTTTATTTGTACCAAAAAGAGATGTAAAAGGAACGCTATCTTCGAGATTGTGTCTTCAGTTATAACTGTGTGTGTGTGTGTAACCTCCTTCGCAACATCTAAGGTCATTTCACGGAGGAGATCTATAGCTTTGCGCGGTATCTGAACCATGGGTCACTACATCATCTGGAAACAGGACGGTCACCCATCCATCTACTAACGTCGCTTAACTTTGCCTATCTAGCGGGAAGTAGATATGGTCACTCGATGTCATTTCCATTTCATTCTTGGTTAAAGGTTAGGTTTGAAATATTAGTTATCATTTCACGACTTTAGCACGAGTGCAAATGGGAGACATTCTCAAATCGAGGAACTTTTTCTCAAATTTGGATTTGAATGGCATTGAGTGAGACGTAATCTGAAGGAGAAATCGCGTCTACAAAATTCCACCATCTTTTTCCCTCGGTATAAAAACGGTTTCAAAATGGTATTTTAATTAAGGCGATCAATAATCAGGCATTCGAGTTGCGGGCAATCGGATTAATATCTCGTGAACATCTTTATTATTTCTGAACGAGAATTTTACCTCCTAACTTTATATGAATTATTACAGTGTAGATTGTAGATTAATTTTGTAAATAAGGATTTTTATTTATGGTTTCGTAGTTTGAAACTAGTATTCAGGCTACAAAACCCCGGGTTCGACTTCCCACCTCCATCTACGCTGTAATTGTTCAGAGTCTAGTAACGCTCCCTGGAGCTCACCTCATCTCCCTTCCTTGGGGATAATACGGGTTCCAGATTTTTTTTCACATTCCCGAAATATAATTTCGAAGGGTGCCATTCTCAAGGGCAAAATATACGTTATGGGGATGGTACCCTCTATTCTATATAAACCTCGGATTATTCATGGATACGGTCCTTATCCGGGTCTTTATTTTTTTTTCCTCGGATTAGGATTACCATATGTTTGATCGGATAATTTGGATGATGTAAACAAATTTTGTCTCGTAAGATTGTATACAATTAAGATTGTAAACCTTAGACGGATGAATCGTTAAGTTCAACAAACGAGTGGATGATGTGGCTTACTGAAAAGCTCGTATAATGTCATCCATAGTGGATGAAAAGCGGAGACCACTTTTGCGCGTCTGCATCAACCATTGTTGTGCAGTCAGGAAAAAAGTAACTTCCCTTTATGTAATTTCGTGGTAGCTGCATGTAGTACTGTAAAAGGAAGAGTCATACGACTTATAGATTTTCTGTGTAGGTTTTCGCATGTCCTTCATTTGCACGACGATCCGTAGTGACACGATAAATACCTACTGACCATTTTCGAAATAGATTTTACAGTTCATACATCTCGCTTGATTTATACCGGTTTTCCAAAATTATCAGGGGGGGGGAATTCTCTTATTTATGGCTATAGAGAGAGAACACCCGTGGTTCCATAGGTTTACTTATAGGTGAAGTGAAGTTACTGAGGTCTGGGGTTCGACTCCCGATGATGCTAGTTATAATCCGGAAGTTACCGTTATCAGCCGCGTTTATCTGGCATGACCGCTGTGTCAGTTCTTTTTAACAAATTGGGAGATTTTTTTGGTCAAAATTGACGTCTCATTACGAGTCAGATCAAACAAATTTATTTATTCTGTACCTTAACATCCTTAAGAATTGAGTTAATTCAATTTTTGTGTACGTAATCGTGGCCATGTCGCAACACCACTTCCCGTTAGATCAGCGAGGTTAAGCGACGTTGTGTCTGTTCCGTAATTGGACGAGGGACCCCTACTCCGCCTTCAGATGATGTAGCGACCCTTAAATAGTACGATTCCCACGTGAAGTTGTATAGATCCTTTTCGTCAAATGACCTTTGTCATTAAAAGGAGTTAAACGATCTCCATTAATATAAGGTACATAAACCCTCGTAGAATTGGGCATTTAGGATTTGATTCCTCGGTCAAACTTTTAGAAGAGGAAATATCTGGAGAGGATGAGGAGAAACGTGATACTATAATGATGTGGAAGGATAAAAGGCACGAGAACATTGAATAAACAAGGAATTGAGAAAAGTAATCAAAGATGGGGAGGTAATAAAATCCAAAAATTATTTTGAGAAGTTTCGGGAGAAAGAACTGTAGAGGAAAGTTAGTTGGTTTTATTAATGAAGGGTAAACAGAGAGAGAAAGAAAGATGACTGTACAAAGAAGTGGCAGGTAAAATCATGCAGGGATAAAGATTTCATGCATTTTATAGCTTGAAGGAGTACCGTTAAATAGGGTGACTCCGAACAGCCTTACGATATTCATGAAAAATCTATCGCTTTATTATGTTTATTGGTTCAACTGTAATGAATAATTTTGGCCAATTTTTGTTTCACCAACGTCGATAGTTTAAGTTGTGGTACTGCTACAACAATAAAATTTTCATCACAGCGTCCGGAGTCACCCCGTTTTAGGGGATGAAATTTCGAAGGGTTTGGAGGGGAAGTGCCAGTAATATTTCACTTCTCGACAGTGAATATGAAAAGATAATCGAACCAAAAACCGAGAGAATTTCGAAAATTGATAGGTCATTATATATTCTCCAGAAGATGGTACTTTGTACGTTTACCAAAACTACCGACGTGTAGTCGCGTATATATATATATATAATATATATATATATATATTATATATATACATACACACACACCGGGTGGCCCATAATTCAGGAACCATAGGAATAATTGTATTTTTTTCTAATAATTCTTGTACTTTGTAATGTTTTTATTTTCTTTATTTTCTTTTTGATGAATTACCTGGATGACGTACCGATAAACAAACGACGTCGCATGTTTTTTCAGCAAGACGGTGCACCTCCTCATTTTGCCATGCAAGTTCTCAAATACCTTGATAAAACGTTCCCCAACAGATGGATTAGCCGAAGAGGTCCTATCGAATGGCCACCCAGGTCACCAGATATCACTCCACTCGATTTTTTTTGTCAAAGAAAATAAAGAAAAAAAACATTTAGAAAGTACAAAAATTATTAGAAAAAATACAATTATTCCTATGGTTCCTGAATTATGGGCCACCCGAGTGATGCAAACCCACAAGGAAAAAGAAAAAGGATTCCAAAGCCTTTCGTGTATTCAGAAGTACACCTCGTCAGGGAATGACGAGGTGTACTTCTGAATACACGAAAGGCCTTGGAATCATTTTTTTCCTTGTGGGTTTGCATTATATACAGTATATCAGTGGCGTACAGTCAGGATAAGCGAGGCATCCGCCGCCAACCCAGTTAAAGGTCAAATTACAAAAAGGTGGTATATTACGAGTGTAATCGAAAACTAATATAAAGTTGTGTGTAAAGGGTGTCCCAGAAGTCTTGGAGGGGTTTTTAGTTGGCTATAACTTTTTTGTTTGGGGATCAAATAAAAAAGGTTTATAACACTTGAAAATATATTTATTGCGATTTTAATTACAAATTTAATATCTGGTGAAAATCTTCATTTTCATTGCGTAAATCTAAAATCGCATTAGCGTACGTTATCCGACTCCGACGATCTTGTGGTTTAATTTCTTGAGTATTTTGAATTTTGTACGGGTAAAGATTGATATCCTCTTAAAATTCGATGTAAGGAACTTCTTGAAATGTTTAATTCCTGGCTGCGTTGTCGGACTGATGTGGATTTTCCTCAACGCTTTCACGAACCATCTCAACCCAAGTTAGACTTCGGCTTGTCCGAGGACGCCCAGTCCGTGGTTCGTCTCCCTGACCTTTTCCCATACAAAATTTAGCGACGTACCGTCGAATAGCGCGGTTAGAAGGAGCAGAACGTGTGTTGAATTTTAATCGAAAAGCTCTTTGAGCGGCAACGATGGAAGAGTTGTTTGTCAAATAAAGTTCCACAATAGCCACTCTTTGTTGCACTGTCCAGGATTCCATTTTCATTAATCGCAGCAAGGGTACTTTAATTGAAAAATAAAAATAAATAAATTAATCAAAGAAGAAAAAAGTTACAGCCAAATAAAACCCCTCCAAGACTTCTGGGACACCCTGTATATATATTTGCAGCTACCGCTTACCCTGTGGACACACCCACCACACGCCACTGATTATAATATATATATATATATATACACGCCTCGGTGGTGTAGTGGTTAGCATCGCTGACTACGAATCCATCGGTCTCGGGATCGAGATTCGGTGACGGCAGGCAGCGCGCAGCAAAACCCAACTGTTCATCCTTCCACACAATAAAAATTGGTTGGTTAGGGTAGATAAATGGGTACCCTGAGTAGGCAAGCGGCCAACCCTGATAACAGGCCATATTTTTTTAGTTTAATACAGAAATGTACATGTCCTAAAATGATCTGCACCATCTGGACATATAAGTTTGGCATGTTGTTCTCCATTCTGAGTGTGCTAAGATAGTAAAATCAGCCATTAACTTCAGCCATGTACATTGTACAGGTACTCTTGTATTATTGTTAGACCCAAAAACTAAATTCGAGCACAATAACTCAGGTATTTTGATACTCCAAGCATTAATACACTATGTTGAACAAAATGGATGCCATATTAAAATGATGAATCACCATACAAAGTACTGTGCCTACGTGGATTAATAATGGAGACCTCTGTTCGCATGCCAGCAGAAAGGTTTATCGTTGTTATGAAAAACAGGCAAATGTTGGCATGATTACAATACATATATAATAATGTTGCACTTGAAAATAAAGTTTGAATTGTTAACTGTGTGAAAGGACCGATATTGAGATTTGAAGAACGTCAATTTTGTAAAAATAAAATTAAGTTACTATACGTATATCGATGTACATAACACAAAATTAACTAAATCAACTAAAAACAATTAAACCACCTAAATTTTAACAATTCTTAGCTATAATATGGTTATTCATCTAGCTCATCCAGCGGTGGTTTGTGATGGGTTTGTTCATTCATGCAGTGCTCAGTAGCCTTGCAGACGCATTCTTCTGTGCATGCCATATCATTCGTTGCACAACTGCAGTTCCTACTACATTGTCTGCATTTTCAATGCCTTGCATCATTACAGTCGAGAGACAATGACTTTTCTTTGCCAATCTTCTCTGTTGACCAGGCCAGTCCCAACTGTAACAATAGCCTTTTCCTGAAATACAACGGGCCGTGGAATGAAATGTTCCCTTTCCATCAATGGTTGCACAGTTGATATCAATATTGTCGTCACCTTCTTGAATCAGCTTTCCTCCATGTTGTCGTGAGACTAAACCATGTGGTATGTATATGCGATCTTGCATTCTTTTAAGCTCATCTTTTCCTAGGGCAATTAAAAAACGTCGATGATTGATGATCATAGCTTATGGTGAAACCATGGACATGGAGAGTGTCTGTTATATCGCGTTTTCCATGATCAAGATGGAGTTGCGCTGCAAGTCTTAGATGAAGGGGGGGGGGTTATAATATTGCTGTCACTGCTATGAATAACACTTTCTGCAAGAGCTAAGACTCTACGTTGTAATTTTTCTGCTGGCTTGTAATTTGAATCACACGATTCAAATGCATCTTTGCTCAGCAACCAGAGAAACGCCTTCTGTGAAAGTGCTGGAACAAATTCTTCAGATGCTTTCAGGCCGATTTCAGCAGCTGTGTAGTACTCAGTTGGCTCTTCAATTTGTGCTATTTCTTGTCTAAGTATACCAATGGCAGAATGAAGTAAGCTTTCTGAATTCATTGGAACATTTGATTGTTCTTCAGCAGAACCAAGTGTCATCTCAGAGTTGAAATCTTCCTTCAGTTGATCAAAGGCTCTGACAGCATCTCCTAAGCTGACACTGCTACTGACAACAATGCTTGACTTGGACTGTCCTCGCTGGGCATGAATAACAATGTTATCACCATAATGCTTCATGAGACTGCGCTGAAGTTTTTCTGCACGGTATGCTTGGGTGTCAATGTGGTCAGGTAACAGCTGTTGGAATTTGTCTAGCAGGGTTTTCAACTTATAAGCTTTTCCTTGTTGTAGATTAACATCTATTTCTCCTACTAGTGCCATAAATGCCTTCTCGTATATGTTTTCTCCTTCTTCCATTTTCCTTGAAGCATTGATGTTATGCTTGCTTTTATAGTTTGCTATGCAGGATTTGTGGTAAACAGCATCAGCTGCAATGAGGTCTTCTTCAATTTTGGCAAGCATAGAAATGTCCTTCCGAGCTTGTGCTGCTTGATAGAGATTACTTTGACACGTCGTTGTTTGCAAAGCTGGGCACAAACCGTTAATCCGTTACTCGTTAATTAACGAAGTTAACTTTTTCGTTAACGATTTAACTTTTAAGTTAACTTTGAAAATCATTATCGGACTAATTAACTTCCGTTACATTTAACTTCCGTTAACTCAAGTCCGTTAACCCAAAAAATTCATAAATAAACGTTTAAAAGTTTCTATTATTTTCAGTGCTGAGCAGGTGCGCAATTAATCCGCCACTGTTAATAGTGATGAACGAATTTCCATTTCCGCAGTGCAAAATCAGGCGATATATTTGTTTCCGTCGCCACAATTTGTGTCTTACCAAATATGGTAGTTATTTATGGCATTGGTTTGAGCAAAACATGGTCGACTGTAAAATCAGGCGGAAAGATTTGCCATTTGAGTTGAATGTTTCAACTTCTTTCAAGAAATATCACGAGCATTTTAAGGCACTTTCAATAATAATATATATGTAACAATTACAACAAATAACTACATTCGTTTCATTTGCAGTCTGTCTCTTGCGCAACATGTTTGTGCTAGTGAATATTTAAAAATAATCGTTGTCAAGTAAGTCATGTATATTTATAATATGTCTGTGAGTACCTTATTAGTAGTCTCCTTGATACATTTCAAGAACCATAAAACTGATCAGGTAAGATTTCAATTCTCATGTCACTTTGATGACATAAATTAAGTCAATTGATGTCTTACAATGGGAGCGTTTTCACCTTAACCCTTTATGTCCTGGCGGTACTTCTAGGTACCACATCTTTAAAATCTCCATAATTATTTTCTACCCGGTTTTTCCAGGGTGAGGAAAAGCATGGAGGGTACAGTCGAGGAGGCCATGAAGCAGCAGTCCAACGAAGTGGGCAGCAACAGTGGAGGCAGCAACAACGAGGAGGAGGAGGAGGATGACTTCTTCAGTGCTGTCATCCAGACAAAAGAGAGCAGCAGAAGCCACAGGTCACTCAAGGGCAAGGCCCAGAACTTGGTCAAGACCTGGCTGGAGACCAACTCCAAGGACTTGCTGACAGATGCTGCCGCCTTGGGTGAGCAAGTGTTGGTGGACTTGTTCATCAAGTTCAACACAGCCATCCCCTCCAGTGCTGCAGTGGAGCGTTTGTTCTCTATGGGCAAGGACATCCTGAGGGCCAAGAGATCATCCCTGTCTGATGAAAACTTTGATATGCTAATTTTCATGAAGGGCAACATGCATCTCATGGACAAAATGGAGAACGAGAAGAAGAGGGAAAATTAAATTATACAGTATATATATTGTGTTTTTCATTTTTTTATAATAAAAGTTAACGTTAACGGTTTATCGGTAACTTCCGTTACATGTTTAACGGATTAACGGTTAACGAAGTTAACTTTTTGGTTAACGGATTAATGGTTAACGAAGTTAACTTTTTGGTTAACGGATTAGCGGTTAACGAAGTTAACTTTTTGGTTAACGGTGCCCACCACTGGTTGTTTGTACCTTACGTATGCTGTTCCTCTTTCGCGCGTTGCATATTAAACACATTGACAAATCTGTAAGCTTGGATGTTTGTGCTCGTGTGCGAACACTTCGTTCTTAGTATCATGTGATGCAGAATCATGTGTGCTACATTTTGTACTAACATGAGAAATGTTTTTCTTACTCGTAAATGATTGATAACAGCTACGATGATATGTAATAGACATACTATGTCATTTTATAAGGTAATCACACTCAGATTCAAGTCTGTAAAAGGTTATCCTGCCGTAACAATGATGTTGACAATGTTTCAATACTCACTTTTGTGGGTACAACCAGTTTTTCTTTGCGATTCTGCTAACACATAAAGGCACTTCTCCCAATTTGTTGACAGCCTCTGTTTCTTCGCTTGTACAAATTTTAATGGACTAGAGTAGGTTCTGCCATGCTTCATATAGATGATCGTCTGAAATAAAAATAACAATAATTAAGCTGTGGTTTTCAACAATACCACACATTTGCACAATATTTGTCACAGCACACATTTGTCTTAGTCTAATATTGTGGTGATAAAAGGAGGAAGTAAAATTAAAACTGGGCCTAACCTATAACAATACATGATTGTATTACGTTTTAGTATAATGTGATAATTCAATTGTGCATCTAGATAGTAAACACTTATAATAAAGAATATATGTAGGTTGATTAGTTAACAGTATTTCAGTTCGAAACTAAAACAAATTATCATCTGGATAAAGTTTCAAGTATTTTCTAGGTGTTTGTTTATATTGGCGTTTCCATGGCAACTGCACATGAAAAAAACGGGACAACACTTAAAAATGTGTTCACTGAACACTAAGGCCTTATAAAAAACATATTACAAGGAGCCTAGTGGTTAAGACGCCGGGCTGCTGATCGGGAGGTTGAGAGATTAAGTCCTGGCGAGGACTTTGTAATTTGTGACCGCCCGTGGTGGGGCGTGGTTCGGACTCCACGTTAAACTGTCGGTCTAAGGTGGAGTGACAAGCTTGACCTTCGTCAGGATGAGCAATTCCGGCGGAAGCAAAACAAAGTTTAACCAAGGTTTTATATATATATATATATATATATAATATATATATATATATTATATATATATAATTAATGAACACTTATAATTAAGCCGTCATCTATTCGTTAATGATACCCCCCAATCACGAATCCTTTGATTGCGATCAAACATCTAAAGCAATCAAACGCAGTCATGATTGTGACATATAAATGACTGCTTTGATATAATCCCTTAATATAAATCTCTCATGCTTGGTAACAGTTAAAAGAAAGAGAGGTTGGAACCCTGTTTCCAGATACTTTTTGTATATTTATATTTTACTGAAATTCTATATATCGTTACATCAAATGTACTGTATATTGTTACGTACGTAGAGTGCAGTACGACAAAAAACTTCAAAAAGACGGATGTAAAATGTTATAGTACAGACAGGTTGACACGAATCTTTTTAAACAATGTACAGGGTGGGCCGTAAGTCGCTTTACCGAAGTAAATTCGTTGTTTATTTTTCCGGTAAGGCGACTTTTATGGTCCATCCTGTAGTTCTAGAGCGAGGATCGGAAACCTGATGCTCCGAGACCCATTACTTTTTTTTCTTAAATTATATAGCTAATAATAAAATTGCTTTAAAAATATTAAATGAAATAAGTAGGAATAATACAATACTGTATATATGAGTAAAATATTATTATTATTATTATATTATTATCATTATTATCATCATCATTATTAGCTTTTTATTTGTATTATTCTTAATAATAAATGAGATACAGGTTTCTTATGCTAATTTAATTATGTATTTATGGCTAGCCATACAAATGTGTTTATTGTATTTTTGTATTATAAAACGATGAAAGTATTTATACCTGCGACTCTATTCCTGTTTTATTATATGACCTAATGTGGCTCTAGAGCTGTTAAAGGTTACCGACCCCTGTTCTGGAGTAAACGGCTCAAAATGAAGACGGGTAGAGGAGAATGCAATGGAGTACGTACAACTGAAAACATTTTATCAATGCCTTTAAAGAATTACCTCTCCCAACCTTGGGGGACTTCAAAGAGCAACATCTACTTATGGGATTCGATATGCGAAGTTTCTCTCTGTAGGATTATGAGACATAATTGACGGTTTTAATTTGCATTCAAATATTTTAAAATGTCACGCAATCCGTGTGTTTTCTTCTCATCTCAAATTTAGATTTGTTAAACGTTTTGTAATTAAACAAAATTGTTCACGTTCTAAAAATTTCGTACATGTTTTTTGAAAGATTTATGATCCCCAAAGACAAACCAATTCTGGGTTTTGAAAATGGAATATTTTTCCAATCTCGAAAATAAACTTCGTCCGAAATAGGAATTTAATTAAAGTGTTTTCTAACAGCGAGATGGAAAATTATAAATCACGAGCTAAATTCTCATTGGTATAAAGCCATAAATTTATTATATATCGATTACTGACCAATCACGATTGATTTTTCAAATGTTTAAGGGTCTTTTTTGCTCCAAATAAAATCTCATTTTTCGGATAAAAAAAAAGGAATGGATTAAAAATATAAAAAATGGATACGTGGATAATTGGAACATAGTTTCCATTGTCACCTTGCCAGCATTCCTTTTGTAGATATTGTAAATAACTTGGCGTTTTCTGTTAGGAAAAGTATGCAAGATATTTAGTGTAATTAAGGTTTATTATGTAAATTATAAATATTGTACAGATGTTAACAAAAAATGGATAATAAATTAATAAGTATCAATAATTTGTCTATATTTTTCTCCGAGACACTTTCGGGGCTACAGAACTCGTACAAGAAAAAGCAATTCATTACGAGTGAAATCTATAATCACAGATTAGAGGAAAATAACCAGATAAAACCTGGCTAACTGATGAACGTGACATAAAATCAACAAGTTATTGCGGGTTAGATTAAATTAGGTTAGGATTGGCTAAGTTAGCGCATATTAGGTTAGGTTAAATTTAGGTTAGGCTAGTTTGGGATAATTTAGTTTTTTAGTCTCTCTATAATATGCATGGGCGTAGCCAGACATTCAAAAAGTATAAACATGAGGTTGTGAAACTCTAAAATAAATCAAACGTCGCAAGAAAGTGTGTTAAAACTATTTATAAGCAAATAAACAAAAAAATAAATAGATAAATTAATACACGCATGAATGGAACGTAGAATACTGGAATTAATTCAAAATTTTAACAATAATTCTGAAATTAAAAGATGACCCAAATAGTTTTTTTAGGTAGCGTGCAATTATCAATTATATAAAACAATATGCAATAATTAATATTTATTAATTAATGAGGATCAAAGTTGATTGCAATATTTCACGTTCTCGCGTATTACTATTAATGCTGTGATAAGAATTAGTGATACGGGCAAGGCACGCACCAACCGTTATTGTGAGAATGTTTTGATTACTGGAGTTTATGCATGTTTGTATAAAACGATAGAAATGATACGCAGATATTGTCAATACTATAATATAAATGAGAAGGTATTATCCGGTAACGTGTCGCGAAGTTGTTTGTTTTTAAACTATACGCACGTGCGTATAATGCGTATGCCTAGTTACGCCACCGATATGTTACGTCGACAAATGGGTATAGGTTCAATGAAATACTAAGTAAGATAAAGTTTTGTCTCGCAACAAGACGTTCCTTGGAAATAATTAATCTTTAATTCATATAATGTACAAATGAATGAATGCAAAAAGTTCTTAGCAACTAGCGGTTGCTAAGCAAATTAGTTTTTTTGGGTGACCTTTCTGGTCTTTACTTAAACTACGATATAATTGGTTTCTTATGCCAGCATCAAAGCGATTATAATAACGGGCGTCTCAGAAAAACTTTCACGTTTCTGCAATGTGATCCTTATTTCTTCTTACCTAAGGTTTAAAATCCCATCCAGAATCGAGAGCTTACAGTTTGACGGGAATTTAGACCTTTTGTAGAAAGAAATAGAGATCATATCTCAAAAGAATTAAAACACTTGTTACTGTAACGACTTTGACCAGTGTGATGATATTGACAGTGGAAGTATGAGTATTCTAACGAGAACATCAAGTGAAATAAAGATGATGCGATAATTTTAACATAAATAATAAATTATGAAATACTGGAATGCAGAATGTTCTAGAACCACGCTTCTCAAACTAGGGGTCGCGTAAATATTATTGGGGGTCGCAGAAACATTTGAAAATATTATTTTTTTCATAAATATACAGTGTTAGTACCTATTGCTTTTATGACATTGAGTGAAGGGTCGCGAAAAAATTTGTCTGATCCAAAGGGGTCGCAAGTGAAAAAAAGTTTGAGAAGCCCTGTTCTAGAACGATGATCAATGACATTCTAAAGAAGAAGAATAATTGAAGCTTTGAACAAAACCCGAAAGATGTAAAGTTAAAATCAGTTTGTGAATTTGGGAACTTAAACAGTGTAAACACTTAATCAAAATGACTTCTCATATATATATATATATATATATATATATATATATATATATATATATATATATGTATGTATGTATGTATGTATGTATGTATGTTAACCCCTCCGTCTATGGCCCTGGAGTAGTTCGAAGTCGACGGGGGTTCTAGTTAGGAGGCAGCAACGGATATTTCTTCTATAACATTCTAATTCTTTTCTCTCGCTTTATGGGGTCGACACTCTGTTAAACTCTTGGCTACAGACTCGCCAGACTGTTATGCCAATATCTATGGTGCTTGGGTTGTCTTTCTTAATTTGGGCAAAGGGTCGCCAGTGTTTAATTCTTCTCTTTCTATAATACTCTGATACTTTCTCTGATACTAAAATTATCGACTTTTCTTTTATAACTTATCGACTTTACTGACTAAATTCCTGAAGAGAACAAGGCTCGAAGGAAAAGCTAAAAACTTTTTACTCTAGTTTACTTCTCAAAATGTACAGGAAGTGCTCTGAATTTACAGGGGTAGAGGTTCGACCTCTTTCGACCATGGCTCAGGCCGGAATCTAAAAATTAAGGAGGCAAGGGGCCTCTGCCCCCTCCCCGCAGCGAAGCTGCTAACAAGGGAGTCTCGTAATGAAGTGCCGTTCATTTTACAAACACATGTATAATATAAACCTAAATGTTGGGGGAAGGCAGTTGAAGGTTAAGTTTCCCCCCTTTTAAACACATGATCAGATGTTTGAAAGATTCCAAATAAAAAAAAAAAAAAAAAAAAAAAAAACTAATCGTATATTTTTGGCCGAGTCTTCATTTGTGAAGACGATATCATTTCGTAATAGTACATAGGTACAATTTAAGTACACCACTGAGCACATTTTCGTTTTGGTCTATTACAATTATGATTACAATTACCAATTAATTCATATTCACTTATTGTTTAATTACACTTCCATTTTAAAGTACATTCTTACATTACCGTATATATTAAATCATTACATTTAATTAGTTAAACAGTTACTATAACTTTTTGTTTTTTTACAGTGTTTCATATTAATAGACAATTAAGATGTTAGAATAATACAAAGTACATGGGCACATACGGTATGGATTTATAAACAACATAATATGTTATAATATGTTATAACATGTTATAAATTTGAAATCAAAGCGAGAGGAGATATTTTTATCTTTGAAGCGTTAAATTCGGCAATAGTTAGCGGAATTTGATAACTTAACTAAGCATTTTTGAGTTCAATGCGGGAGGTGATATAATTAAAAATAAAAATGAAAAAAATAATATGAGAACGTATTTATGCGTTTTCGAACGAATGCATGAAGTTTTGCGTTTCATAGATTGACACGAGTAAAAATGAATATTAATAAAATTTATATAGGATAATGATCAAGGGAAATTAATGACGTATAGATGAATAATAATATTTATACTACATAACACCACAACATTATTATTAAAGAATTTACCATACATTGAATACGGAAGATGTCCAAATACTAAGCACATGATTCAGTGTACAAGGTATGGGAAACGTAAAGAGAATTAAGTTATTTTATGACGTCATAGTGTATAAGTCATTATTAGAAAAGATGAATTAGAGAAATACAGTAATGAATAAAGAAGTACAAATCGAAATTCTATCCAAAACTCGCTTAGGCGATTTTGGTTTCTCATGTAAAAATGAATATGGGTTATTCATTGTTCATTTTTACAGTGTTCCCCCTCTAAAATGATATTGACAATAATAATACAATTAATACAATACAATTGAGAAAATAACATCTAACGAATTCAAATTAGATGATGACGAATTTTTCTTTACATTACAAATTTTTATACAGAACAAGTGTTATTATATAATATAAAAAAAATTCAAAGATTAATACTTTAATTTAGACAAACATTTAAGTTAGACAAACAATGATATGGTTAAAATTTTTTTACCAAATTTTATTTTTTCTGTGGGATGAATTACATACATAATGAATAGTAGATAAAAGGGAAAAATATAAATTTTAAAGTTCATGGATTTTCAAGGTTACCATGATAGTACAATTCATAACTAATTTTATTGACTATTGTAGGTAAAAATAGAATTACGTAATGGATGATGTATAGACCTGTGGTCAAGTGTGTATTTGGGTGTACTAGGTACAAAGTGTGTATCTTACAATTTCGAGGGACAGATTAGTTGAGAGGATTGTTCAATTAACTGAATAAATGCATGAGCAAGATATATTTGAAAGCAAAAATGATTAAGACTAAATAGCATAGTTAGCACTTACACGCAATGAAATAGTTTGTGATATCCAATGATTTTAGCATAAGGTTTGTCTATATAGTATATATAGTGTGCATACATGCGTGTGTATGTGTAGGATTTGGAAGGTTTTTGAATTAACAAAGTTTTAAAAATAATGTATAATAATTTAAGATGGGTTTAGGGTTATAAATCTTTTAAGTTTAAGTCAGTTATTGTTATTATTATTATCATTATTATTATTATATAAAATCCTTTAAGCTCAAGGTCAATTATTATAAAATTCTAAATTACAGGTAGTATTAATGATGGTGTATGCATATGAGTTTAATGTGAAAGTGACTTGAGGTACGGAAAGAAAATGAATTCGAATATGTGTCAAAAGTAATAGAATTCAATTAGGATTATCGATTGCACGTAATTAAATCAGTTACACGTATATTAAGGTAATAAAAAAACGTACTTAGAAGAACTTACAATTAATGAAAGTAAATCTCACGGTTTTAAAATTGAATTTTGACACACAATTAATTAAATTCGACTACGACAATTACTCAGTATTAATCGAATAAAAAAAATATAAAAAATATAAAAATTGAAGATAGAAATAAATTATAACTATAATGAACTAAACATATACTGAAATATTCTTAAAAATATAAAAACACAACTTAACATAAATTGAGGTTGTTCCATCGTACCAAAGAGGAATTAACCATGGTTGAACCATTTCTCTGGTTGACAGTTCAACTGGGGTTGGGGGTGTTAAAATAAAATAAAATAAAATAAAAAGACAAAGTTTGGAGTACGACATTCGGGGAATTGAGTGACTCAGCAGGGGGTATAAGTCTGAAATTGACAATTACATCTTTTCGTGAGCACTTTGCTCTTTTTTAAAGATTGCTTGTCACACTACTTAGAACAAAAATTAATAGAGTTGAAAGAAAACGGAGGGACGGCATGTTCCTCATATACATTACAATAATTACCAAAATCGTTACAACCTTTGTAAAAACGGTTTTGTTACAAATAATAAAATACATAACTATATTTATATACGCAACAATGGCATGAAAAGAAAAGACAAATCGGTCAATTTCCTTCTTACAAACAAACAAAAAAGGTTAAACTAAAGACGCAAACCGGTCAATTCAGGTTGAATTTAATTCTCTTTTACAACAAAAAAAGGTTGAATTAAATTCTCTTAAACAACCAAAAAAAAGGTTGAATTAAATTTGTAAATTACATTTTCATAAATTAAATTCTCTTAAATTACAAAGAAAAAGTTGAATTCAATTGACTGCATTGAAATGACTTGGGAATGAGAGCTGTCTGACTTGGGAATGAGAGCTGTCTGACTTGGGAATGAGAGCTGCCTGACTTGGGAATGAGAGCTGCCTGACTTGGGAATGAGAAGCTGCCTGACTTGGGAATGAGAGCTGCCTGACTTGGGAATGAGAGCTGCCTGACTTGGGAATGAGAGCTGCCTGACTTGGGAATGAGAGCTGCCTGACTTGGGAATGAGAGCTGCCTGACTTGGGAATGAGAGCTGCCTGACTTGGGAATGAGAGCTGCCTGACTTGGGAATGGAAGTTGAAACTCTCACTCTCTTAATTTGCAAACAAAAATAAAAAATGTAAACAATATTTCACTCTAATGTACGCGAAGGTACTGTACTATTATGTTTGGTACATAAAATAAAATTATTCTATACTGAATATAATAGTGAAAATAACTGAAATTAACTCTCTTGAAATTAACTTCTGTTACTTTTAACTTCTGTTACTTTTAACTTCTGTTACTTTTAACTTCTGTTACTTTTAACTTCTGTTACTTTTAACTTCTGTTACTTTTAACTTCTGTTACTTTAACTTCTGTTACTTTTAACTTCTGTTACTTTTAACTTCTGTTACTTTTAACTTCTGTTACTTTTAACTTCTGTTACTTTTAACTTCTGTTACTTTTAACTTCTGTTACTTTTAACTTCTGTTACTTTTAACTTCTGTTACTTTTAACTTCTGTTACTTTTAACTTCTGTTACTTTTAACTTCTGTTACTTTTAACTTCTGTTACTTTTAACTTCTGTTACTTTTAACTTCTGTTACTTTTAACTTCTGTTACTTTTAACTTCTGTTACTTTTAACTTCTGTTACTTTTAACTTCTGTTACTTTTAACTTCTGTTACTTTTAACTTCTGTTACTTTTAACTTCTGTTACTTTAACTTCTGTTACTTTTAACTTCTGTTACTTTTAACTTCTGTTACTTTTAACTTCTGTTACTTTTAACTTCTGTTACTTTTAACTTCTGTTACTTTTAACTTCTGTTACTTTTAACTTCTGTTACTTTTAACTTCTGTTACTTTTAACTTCTGTTACTTTTAACTTCTGTTACTTTTAACTTCTGTTACTTTTAACTTCTGTTACTTTTAACTTCTGTTACTTTTAACTTCTGTTACTTTTAACTTCTGTTACTTTTAACTTCTGTGAAAATTACTGTTTCACTAAAAAAAATGTATCACTGGTGTTTGAAGTGTTCACTGTGTTTTGTGTTAATTCTGGCTCAATACTAAATATTAACTGTTAATAATACTGACTTTTCAAATGTTTATAAATTTCTTAAAAAAAACAAACTCTGTACTTAACAAAATTTTCTATGGCGAAATCCTCAGAGACGTGTCCTGAAGACGTCTTGCTGGCTACTTCTTGGATGAAAACTAGGCGTGGGGAACTTGGAGTCGTGACACACCGGTTCAAGGGTGGATGTTACGAACTAGAAGTCGTGACACGCCGGTCAAATGGTTTTATCCTGATGCAGGGTAATTTCTATCCTGGCCAAAGAGTGGCCACTTGTTAAAATCCTCCTCTTAAAATCTTCTTCTAATCTTGGTAGTAGGGTCGCCAAATGTTTATCCTGGCTATAGGGTCGCCAATTTGTTGGTTCTGGTTCCAGGGTCTGGAAGAATCCTGGAGTCGTGAAGATCCTGGTTAAAGGGTCGCCAAACTGTTAACCCCTCCGTCTATGGCCCTGGGGTGGTTCGAAGTCGACGGTGGTTCTAGTTAGGAGGCAGCAACGGATATTTCTTCTTTAACATTCTAATTCTTTTCTCTCGCTTTATGGGGTCGAGACACTGTTAAACTCTTGGCTACAGACTCGCCAGACTGTTATGCCAATATCTTCTATGGTGCTTGGGTTGTCTCTTTCTTAATTTGGGCAAAGGGTCGCCAGTGTTTAATTCGTCTCTCTATAATACTCTGATACTTTCTCTGATACTAAAAGTATCGACTTTTCTTTTATAACTTATCGACTTTACTGACTAAATTCCTGAAGAGAACAAGGCTCGAAGGAAAAGATAAAAACTTCTTTTACTCTAGTTTACTTCTCAAAATGTACAGGTAGTGCTCTGAATTTACAGGGGTAGAGGTTCGACCTCTTTCGACCATGGCTCAGGCCGGAATCTAAAAATTAAGGAGGCAAGGGGCCTCTGCCCCCTCCCCGCAGCGAAGCTGCTAACAAGGGAGTCTCGTAATGAAGTGCCGTTCATTTTACAAATACATGTATAATATAAACCTAAATGTTGGGGGAAGGCAGTTGAAGGTTAAGTTTCCCCCCTTTTAAACACATGATCAGATGTTTGAAAGATTCCAAATAAAAAAAAAAAAAAAAAAAAAAAAAACTAATCGTACATTTTTGCCGAGTCTTCATTTGTGAAGACGATATCATTTCGTAATAGTACATAGGTACAATTTAAGTACACCACTGAGCACATTTTCGTTTTGGTCTATTACAATTATGATTACAATTACCAATTAATTCATATTCACTTATTGTTTAATTACACTTCCATTTTAAAGTACGTTCTTACATTACCGTATACAGGGTGAGTCAAAAGTAGCGCCCGATTTCTGTCAGTTGATTGTTTGTTTGCCATTTGTATTACAGTGTACAAGAAGGTAGAAATAAATGAATGACATGTTTATCTAACCATTTATTCGGGGGAAAATTATTACGGAACTGTACCAAGCTGTTTTACTTGGAATTTCAAAGTGCCCTCCCTCGTGATCGATGCACAATTGCAGCCGAGCAGGCACAGAGTGGCACACCACGCCTGCAGAGTTCGATATCAATTTCCTCAAACTTTGCAGTGATTTGAGCCTTCAAATCCTGAATGGTACGAGGCTTTTCACGATAAACAAGGTCTTTCATGAGCCCCCAAAGAAAGAAATCTGGAGGTGTAAGGTCTGGGGAGCGTGCCGGCCACTCGATCGGACCGCGGCGGCCAATCCACTTTCCGGGAAAGTTTTCATCAAGCCACTGACGAACATGACGTCCATAATGAGGTGGAGCTCCATCTTGCTGGAAATAACAGTCCTGATCTTGTACCCTGGGCCAAAAGAAGGTTTGCAGCATATCCAGGTAAATTTCTGCAGTGACAGATCCCTCAAAGAAAAAGGGTCCAATTATCCCTAATGGAGATATGGCTGCCCAAACTGTCACGCCAGGTAAATTTACCCTTCTCAACTGTCACTCTTGGGTTCTCCGCAGCCCAGTAGACACAATTGTGTCTGTTAATGTGCCGTTAAGCTTAAAACATGCCTCATCTGACCACCAGATGTTGTCTAGCATTGTGTCCTCTTCGTCAAGTTTAGCTAAGAACTCTTCGCAAATTGAAGACGGCGGTCGTCATCTCCATCATGAAGGGCATGCAGTAAGCGTGGAATGTAAGGTTTCCATTTTTTCTGGTGAAGGATACGGATAACACTTGATTGGCTCACTTCCAACTCTGCAGATAAACGGCGAGTTGACTTTTGCGGACTTTGTTCCAGTCTCCTGATGGCTTCTTCAGCCTTAGCTACATTCGTTGCCGTTTTCGGACGACCGGACTTCTTTGCAGTGGCTACCGACCCTGTTGCTTCAAATTTCTCGACAATCAATCGTATGTTTCTTCCCTGGGTGGGTTAATATCGAATTCCTGTGCCAAACGGCGTGCCGCCATCGTTGGTTGTTCATTACATTTGTAGTAATGTTTCACGGCCGCAATGCGTTGATTCATTGAAAGGTAATTCATGGTTCAATTTGGTGCAAATTCAGTAACTTTCCAAACTCTCAGCAATAACCTGCAAAACAAAAACAAAAATAAATAAACTAAGAAAATTAATAATCTGCAAGACAATTATGAACAACATGACTTCCCAGAAAGAATCTGACAGCCGAAAAAACAGAAATCGGGCGCTACTTTTGACTCACCCATTAAATCATTACATTTAATTACAGTTAAACATTTACTATAACTTTTTGTTTTTTTACAGTGTTTCATATTAATAGACAATTAAGATGCTAGAAATATAATACAAAGTACATGGGCACATACGGTATGGATTTATATACAACATATGTTATAATATGTTATAACATGTTATAAATTTGAAATCAGAGCGAGAGGAGATATTTTTATCTTTGAAGCGTTCAATTCTGCAATAGTTAGCGGAATTTGATAACTTAACTAAGCATTTTTGAGTTCAATGCGGGAGGTGATATAATTAAAAATAAAAATGAAAAAATAATACGAGAACGTATTTATGCGTTTTCGAACGAATGCATGAAGTTTTGCGTTTCATAGATTAACACGAGTAAAAATGAATATTTAATACAATTTATATAGGATAATGATCAAGGGAAATTAATGACGTATAGATGAATAATAATATTTATACTACATAACACCACAACATTATTATTAAAGAATTTACCATACATTGAATACGGAAGATGTCCAAATACTAAGCACATGATTCAGTGTACAAGGTATGGGAAACGTAAAGAGAATTAAGTTATTTTATGACGTCATAGTGTATAAGTCATTATTAGAAAAGATGAATTAGAGAAATACAGTAATGAATAAAGAAGTACAAATCGAAATTCTATCCAAAACTCGCTTAGGCGATTTTGGTTTCTCATGTAAAAATGAATATGGATTATTCATTGTTCATTTTTACACACACACACATATATATATATATATATATATATATATATATAGATATATATATATATATATATATATATATACATATACATATACATATACCCACATTCAGTGTTTAGTCATATATCTTTGCGTAGTTTCGGTAAAAAGTTCGCCTAGAAACCTGAAGTCTCTGAAACATGAAAAATAAAAAAAAAAAAAAATAAAGAAAAATGTATTGCTGTCACCAAAAGGAATATACTAACCAAAGAAAAACAAACGATTACCATTTAGTAATTTTCTATGCGTTTTAAAAAAAATTTTAGACGAACTTTTTTCCTAAACTGTGCGTATAATAATAACCTAACAGTTGAGCTCGTAGAGTCGATGCTAATGGTGAAATTAAGAATGAATTTTTCTCTTAATTAAACATATGTTTGCTGATAATTCCGAGTGGTCCAAAAATTAAATCTAAAAACAAAATTTTCTTATAAAGGGTCTACATTAGAAACGAAAAGCCAGTCGTTGCTCTACCTTTTGTAACGCAAAACTTCCGCAGTTTCGGCAATGGTTCATTCAAGGTTGAATCATTCTTCATGGAAAACTTCGCCACGATAACTTCACTCTGTACATGACTTGTACATAATAAATAAAATAAATCCTTCAAAATTCCATGGTGTAGATTAGATTAAGTAGTTTAGTATTCATGCTATCCTTTATGTTCCGTTGTCTTCTAATGCGTAACTGTGTACACGAGATAAGTGTACGTATGGTGTGAATGAACTCTGAAGCTATTCTTTTCATTATACTTTTTCCTACTTTCCTTTATATCTTCTTTCATCACTATTTTCTGTGAGCAGTGGCTGGCGGAGGAGGGAGAGAGCTTTGTCTGTTCTATACTTTACTATTACTAATATTCCTGTGTGAACGCTTTGCGTGTCTATAAGCGTAAGCATAATACAAGTTTTTAGTGTTCCTTTTCTTATTGCTATTTCTAACTTTTCTACTTCCTTCTTGGGCTAGCTTGGAGTGGAGCTTAGGTTCTTTGTTAGCCTGTAACTCTGTAACGTCCTGGCGTGTGCAGTGTATTGTGATAATCATAAAAAAAACCGTTTAATGATATTCCATGAAGAGTAATTGAAATATGAGCTTCAAAGTCCTAAGATTTATAACACTAGAAAATATGAATAATTGGAGTTGATAGAATAGATAGTTCCACATTATATATATATATATATATATATATATATATATATATATATATATATATATATATATATATATATATATATATATATATATATATACACACGTGTAAAGTTTAATGGGTACCAATCGCATCTGTTGTGAGTACGGCTCTGCTGAGGGTCAACATATGTCGCGGCGGAGCTCATATACATAGGCGTACGGCACCTAATCTTTTTGGGGGGCTGATACAAATTTGTCCGAATTTTTAAGTTACAACAAAGAATGCCCGAAATTAGATAGTTAATGTAATTAACTGTGTGTGTGTGTGTGTGTGTGTGTGTGTGTATTTATTTAGAAAATTAGGATCATTACAGGCTCAGGCAGCAGCTTAGCAAACCCAAACTGGCTATATAGGCTACATGCTTTTTGCAATGGGTACCAGGCAGCTACGGTACCACATCTAGAAAAAGAGACCCACTCACAAAGAAAAATCTCAAGCCAAAGGCTATATGACGCGTTCGGTGGAGAAGGGGCGAACGCCACAAAATTCGAAAAATGAGTTTTTTGTCGTATAATTATCCTTTAAAACCTTTGCTTTACCTATGCAAAAAATTAGATGTTAGTCTGCACTCTTTCACGGTAAAATTTAAGTTTTAATGTATCTCAGAGAAATTCACTCCGCATCATTGCTTCACATTTGAACACATCTATCTACTTTCTGGTCACTCGACAATGCCCTGTGATGCTCAATTTGGCCAAATTGAACAAAATATAAAAAATAATTACAGCAATATTATTTCACCAAAAAAGATTATGTTACGGCCATAACTACAGCCGTTTCGCAGCGCTTCCTAGTTGTAGAAATGAAACAGGCTGATTTTCTCGATTTTGACGTCCTAAAAACGTGCATTGTCATTAGGAAATCAACAACTATTAAATTTACAGATGCAAGAAAGTTAATATTTGACTTTCAACACAAAGAAGGCTACGTAATATCTACTGCATACCGCACAACCCCAGATAATAGCCATCCGTCAGACTGCAGAAAGGGAAAAAATCCCACAGTGTCAGTTTATTCAATCTAGCCTAGCAGACACTGCAACCAAAGTATTCCCAATTGCTGCCAAAAACTAAGGAAAAAATAAAAGATCTCAAAGAATTATCAGACCTAATGTCTGCAACTGCAGTGAACTATTATACAAGATTGTTAAAGGAACTGGGAAGAAACCGAAACAGTTGAAGCAGGTAATACAACATTCGACGAAGAGGACCAAAAATGGATTACACAGTTAACATCAGAAGCTATCAATAAATAATATTGTAAAATTTCTTGGCGTTTTATTATATCGACATATTACACAACAATATTTTACTCAAATATGTGTTCAAATTCATACAACATTTCAATAAACCGGAAAAATACAAAGGTTTAAAGTTTACAAACTTTAACTGCATTTTGTGGCATAATTCGAAAATGTTGCGTTCGCCCCTTCTCCACCGAACGCGTCATATACACTGTAGGGTGGAGCGAAAAATACTTTTTTTCTAGTATGAAGTTCTAATAGTGATTAAAAGTTGCATTTAGTAGACTATATATACCTGCCAAAATATGAGTTCATTTTTGTAATATTTTCAGCTGCCACCAGGGGGCTAAATTTAACACAATTTTGGGTAAAAAGGAAAAAAATGCTTCCATTTTAGGTTCATCAAACTATTATAAAATTTTATCTTAGAATTATCTAATAGTTTGATTAAGATTCGTAAATGATAAGAATTCGTTTTGTAAAAATGCCTTTTCATATGCTTAATATCTTCAGCTGCCACAAGAGGGCTGAATTTAACTTAAAAATGACAATTAAGTATGATTCTGTATTTACTTGAAAAGGAACAGTAATAAATTAGGATGTCTCCTCCTTTATACTGGCTTGAAACAGTTAAGAAACGTTATTTCGTGCCTTAGCGGAGTTACCACCCTTTCCCCAACCAACCTCCCTCTAGAAAGGGTTCTTGCTGAAGACTATTTAGTAATTTGCTTTTGTGTCAAATTTTGGCTGTTTTTTCCTTGATTCTAATGTAGCACGAATCCAACCGTCTCTGTTTGTAGGTCCGCAGACTGATCCAGCAGCGTCTGTAACGAGCTTGACGCATCTCTCTACGGCTTGTGTATGACATGGAAACTGAAATAATTGAATGAAGAGTAGTACCATGTTTGATGCATGATTCAATATCATCGAGAGAAACTCCTTTGGTTATCGGTGGTTCTGCTATCTGAAAATATTGCACATAATGAGATCTGATAGTCTTTGGCATAAAAAATTTATTTCTGGCACCTTAAAATACCTGATAACATCTGTTCTTGAATGCATGCCCTTGCTTTTATGATACGCCTAAATCCAAACTGACGCACATGCTCCCTTTCATCAGCTATCATTGCAATGAGAATGTTTCTTGATTTGTGTAATATGCATTTCGCTGAATGACTGAGTCATGTACTCTCCTAAGCTCTTCACGGAGATACCGGCTTCTTGCAATCATATCCCACATATGTTTAGCACCATATTGGCATAATGGTTTACGCTTTATCTGAAACCACATTGGTGCGTATACCCTAACAATGAAAGTAGCTAATTCTTGTAAATTGCCTGAAGGATTCTCTGTGCTTGCATATAACCGCAGAGTCCTGTTTGCTGTGGTGAGCCACCTTGAATGTGATATATTGCCTGGACTCTTATGACTAAGACTCTTTGAGAATGTTCCACTTGATATAGCCTTGTGAATTTCAAGAAGGTATTTCTGGTCAGTACTTATGTCGTCTACATCAACTTCACACATGTCCTCTTGAATTTCAATGGGTTTGAAGTTAACTATGGGAAGCTTTTCACAGTCTGAAAGTGCTCGGCCAATTTCTCCTGAAAATGCTCTTGGTCCAGTAGTGGTACCATCCAAGTGATGAAACAGATGGCGCAATGGAAGTTCATTAAGGTGTAAAAGGCATATCAGCCACAGCAATGGCTTATTAAAGGCTTCTTCCAGTAATCTTATTGTGCCTCCAATACTACCAGTGTTAACCACTGTCGAATCACAGCCAACTGCAACGATGTTCCCTATATCAACATTCCTTTCTTTCAAGTAATTCACTAGCGCTGTGCAAATGTATTTAGCTTTGCCACTGGAAGGTGTCACATGTGCAAAGTACAGAGAGTGTGGTTCAGATATTATGCAGATATGCTCTTCGCGTTTGGTTCTTTGGTGGTTAGAGCCATCACTCTCCTGGACTTGAATCATTGTTTTATCCTTTCTGCCATCAAAGTATAATCCCCGCATGGTTTTTGGCTCTCCTATCTGTTGTAGTTCCTTTCTGTTTTTGTCTTTCACGTCTTAGCTTACTTCTGTCTATAATATTCCCTTTGTCTTCGGGAGTAACAATTTTAAGATCTGCCAATACTGCAGAAGCAATAGCAGCCCCAGCTCTGTCCGACATTTTAAATCTATCACAAGTAATTGCTAATGAAGGCAGTGGCTCACGCATCTGTTGTTCTGATATTACATATTGAGTCGAGGTTGTATCTTCCTCATTATCTTCAGATATCTCTTCTAGTTGTTGAAGTTCACTTGTCTCTGTTTCGATTTGTAAGTTGGACGTATTGGTTATAGCAGCACTAGTTGTTTGTGAGGATTCCAGACGTGCTTTTTCCATTTCCTTTCGATGTTCTCTTGCTTGTAATCGTCTTGTGTGTGCTATGTCAATGCTTCCTATCACCATTATTCTGCGTGTTCGTTGGTCATTTAAAAAATCCTGCTCTTTTGGAGGGACTTTCTTACTCTTTTCACATGAGCATCTCCTAAACTCCTTACATTTGCAGGTGCAGATGTCAAACAAAGTGCATTTTGAAGAGTTTTCAAATTCTTCAAGCTGATTTTTGTACTTAGGCTGATCCTTGCGTGACTTGTATGGCTTTAATAAGGACTTGTATTTATCATGGTACACTCGCATCATCTGTAAAACGCGTGTATGTGAAACTATTGGCAAAGAGGCCTTCTTCCAAATATTTTCTACCTTTTTGGAAACTGCCTCTGCTATTTCAGAAAATGAAGGCTCCTTGTTATTCATCTGCTCCTTCACTAAATGTTTTGTGAACAGGTAATCTTTCATAATGCAGTTATAAGTTGGTAGTTGCATATCACTCATCTCACAAGGTACTTCAAATATGGCACACTTCATATGTTCTCTAGTGAAATGTTTATATTTAGTATTTGATGCCATAATATTTTTAAGAAAAATTCACAATCACAAAATATCCTGTAACATGAAAACATTATATAATTAATATATATAATATACTTTATAAGTATATATAATATATTATGTAAATATATAATATATTATATAAATAAACTAAAATTATATACCTAATACATTATAACAAGCATTTTATAATAAAATCAATATTATCTCTATATAAATCACTTTAAAATAAAGTTTTATAATATTCCGATCATATTAAAAAACTCCGATCAACTGAGCGACTAGGCCTACTACCTAAGAAGACAAGTGTTAACACACTGTTCTAATGACTCACAGAAAGAAATTCCTTCACACCAAAACCCTCCCCCACAACCCTCCCCAAACCCTCCCCCACAACATTCAGTGCAGTCTCAACATGACCCCGTTACTCTAAATTGTGTTAACTTCAGCTCTCTTGTGGCAGCTGAAGATATTAAGCATATGAAAAGGCATTTTTACAAAACGAATTTCTATCATTTAAGAATCTTAATCAATCTATTAGATAATTCTAAGATAAAATTTTATAATAGTTTGACAAACCTAAATAGAAGCATTTTTTTTCCTTTTTACACAAAATTGTGTTAACTTTAGCCCCCTGGTGGCAGCTGAAATTTTAAACAAATGAACTCATATTTTGGCAGGCATATTTCGTCCACTAAATGCAACTTATAATCACTATTAGAACTTCATACTAGAAAAAACGTATTTTTCGCTCCACCCTAAATTATACAGGTTGCTCAGCTCATCTAAAATTGGTGTCCATTCCGCAAACATATTAAAATCAAGCATTAAGCACCTAGCTTAAAAAGTGACCCTAATGGAAATCTCGAGTAATTAGTATCAAGCTAATCATGTCACTAATTAGCTAAATAATAATATACAGCATGTCATTTATAAGGTTAGACTTAATTTACTCGAGTTTGATAAAAGTTTGACCTAGCCTAAATGTAATTATACTAGCAAGTTTAAAGGAATAGACCTAGGGGCTAGGGCTTTACCTGTTTAATTTGGCTAATAAGGTAGTAGTACTTACTTATAAAAATGTCAACTTACCAAGTAATTCAATATTCATGATAAGCTTAGAAAGCAATTAACTCACGACAAGGATTAGATATTCTTTTGAATGTTTAAGCTAAGTCTTATAGCCCCTATTTGGGCTAAATACCATAGTAAAATGTAGATTAAACCTGGAATAAAAAATAGCCAATAAGTACTTAATAACAGCTAATAAATAAAAATATGAAATTCTTATAATTTTCTGAGCCTGAATTTATAATATAATATAAGGTTAGCATTTCTCCAACTTTTACGAGCTATTATTTTTTTCATTTTGCCCGAATGCAGACACAGTTTGCCCGAATTCAGCCCCCCAGTCCCCCCGGCTCGTACGCCAATGCTCATATATATATATATATATATATATATATATATATATATATATATATATATAGGTTCCCATGTACATATATTTATTGAAATTTTGGTATTCCACCAATCTTTTACCGTTAGGTGGGGCAATGTACTATCCGAATGTTTTGGCTCTTGCGGGGTGAGACAAGGCTCCTTGCTCTCCCCTATGCTGTTTAATGTGTCTATCGACGGATTAATTGCTTCACTTAATGAGGCAACGGTGGGATGTTGTATAGATAACACAAGGATAAATAACTTAGTTTATGCCGATGATATGGTGTTAATAAGTCCCTCTGTTAAAGGTCTGGATCGGCTACTAAAAGTCTGCGAAACATATTCTTTTTAATGTTACAGAAACTAAGGTTATGCAATTTCATCCTAAAAGCTGTAATCAGCCAGCTGATATTAGGTTTAAAATGTTATAATAATAATGTAATGTTTCAGACCAACAAAGACCATAGGATCCACTCATGGCTGGTCTACCTAACTGTGTTCGTAATTGTGTATTGTGTATGTCCTCCGTGGTGGCGGAGGGGACCTACAATTTTACGTGGGTTCCGAACCACAAGAACATATGAAATTTATGTCACATCTGCCTGTACATTCGCAACGACCAATTTTTTCAAAACTAAATAATTATCAATTAAAAACTAATTAATTATCGATTTAAAACTAAAGATAGAATTTCTGCATCCAGAGGATCAAGTCATAATAGACTACTATCCACAAATATGTTACACTCTATATCTATTTATAACCGACATGCAAATATATCAGATCCAAAGAATCCAGTCAATTTCATTACGGTATCCATCAATACTAGTACCTTGCCAACGAAATATAAGTCATGGTCCATATCGATTGCGGACCAAGTCAAAATTTACAACCATATACATTACAATATATTTACTTAGGAGGAAAAGTGTAGGTGTGGCTGTAAAGACTGTACAGTAATGTAGAAATGTGTGTGCACCCATTTTGGGTCTCTCATTTAAAGGTGTTTGTGGGGCAACTGAAGATCATGAGTTTTTCAATGCCTCACAGTATTATGGGGGGTACCGCTCGGCAGAGGAATCTCTTTAAATGGGGTGTGTAAGGACAGAGAGTATCCCCTAACCCAAGATGCTGCCTCCCTATATCCCACAACACTTGTGTTGAGCTGTGGGATCTATCACCACAAAGCCTTAATTTTACTACCTTAAACTATACCCATTCTATCAACATATGCGTCTAATCGATTTTTAAAGATGTTTATAGACGTGCTACTAATTACTTCTACCGGCAAACTATTCCAGCTATTTACTATTATATGCGTAAAAAAGTTTTTGGCAACTGCTGTCCGAACCTTCTACTTGTCAACTTACACCCGTTATTTCTAGTCCTATTATATTGAGATATTTCGAAAAAGCTATCTCTATCTACGTTATCGAACCCATTCATAATTTTGAAAACCTGGATTAGATCACCCCTTAGCCTCCTAGTCTCGAGTGTAGTCAATTTTAACTCCTGAAGCCTATCCTCGTACGACTTTGACCTAAGCGACGGAATCATCTTAGTTGCTCGTCTTTGAACTCTTTCGATGTTGTCTATATCTTTGCGCATATACGGATTCCAAAATTGGACCGCGTACTCCAAATGGGGTCTAACATGATTTATAAAGAGGAACTATAATATCGCGCGATTTGTACTCAAAATTTCGAGCTATAAAACCTAACACTTTGTTCGCCTTATTGACCGCTGCTGTACTTTGGTTCGCTACTTTTAAATCACCAGTGACTATAACTCCTAAATCTTTTTCCTGCTCTACGCTTGTTAAATCTTTCCCTGACATACTATACGCAAAATTACCGTTACGCGAACCTATATGCAAAATTTTGCACTTATCCACGTTAAATCTCATTTGCCATGTGACTGACCAATCAACGATTTTTAGATCTTCCTGGATTTTACCTCTATCTTCGTCATTAATCGCCCTACCACCCAGCTTCGTGTCATCCGCAAACTTTGAAACTGTACTGACTAGGCCGTCATCTAAATCGTTAATAGATATAAGAAAAAGCAAGGGGTCCAATACAGAACCCTGAGGAACACCACTCGCTACATTAGCCTAACACGACTCGCTCCATCAACAACCACCCTCTGTTTCCTACCTCGCAACCACTCTTCTAGCCAATTTATTACTACACCCCTGATTCCATGAGCCTTAGTTTTTTCAATGAGTCTTTTGTGCGGCACGGTGTCAAACGCTTTTTGAAAATCTAAATACACTACATCAACCGCCCGATGTCTATCGTTAACGTCCACCACGCTTCGAAAAAATTCTAAAAGATTACTTAAGCAAGATTTGTTTCGCTTAAAATTGTGCTGCGTATTTCTAACTAGTTTATGCTATTCTAAGTGTTCGACTATACGATCCCTAATTATTGATTCCAGTAGCTTACCTACAACAGACGTCAAACTGATTGGCCTATAATTTCCCGCCGCACCTTTATCGCCTTTCTTAAAGATAGGTGTTACGTTTGCTAACTTGAAATTATCTGGTACGACCCCTCAGAAATAGACGCATTAAAAATCTTTGTTAGCGGCACAACAATGCTATCTTTTAATTCTTTTAGTTGTATGGGATATATGGAATCCGGCCCCGGTGATTTACGCGTTTTCATTTTATCAATATAACGCATTACTTCCCCTTCACTAACCACGATATTATCCAAAATATTACCATTATCAAAAGGTATTATGTCTATGACCGTAGGGATGTTCGTTACATCTTCTATAGTAAAAACTGACGTAAAAAATTCTTTTAGCAAGGTAGCAATTTCCTTGTTTTCAGAAACTAGATCTCCATTTACATTTTTCAAAGGCCCCAAGACACTTTTTACTGGATTTCTATCGTTGACGTATTAAAAGAATTGCTTGGAGTTTTCTTTACCGTCACGAGCTATGGAGATTTCAAATTCGCGCTTAGACTTTTTTATTACACTTTTCGCTTCACGCCTTAGAGATATGTCGTTGTTTCGTAACCACAGATTGTCTTTATCGCACTTATATAGCCTATAAGCCCTATCTCTACTCTTTATGATGTCTCCTACTCTCGAAGTAAACCACAAGGGCTTGTTGTTTACTTTCGCACGCTTAATTTTGTACGGTACACATTCCTCATTTATAGTACTAAGTACCGTTTCGAACGATTCCCACATTAGTTTTGCGTTGGAGTTCCCCATTACGTTTTCCCAATTGACGTGTGACAATTTATTTCGAAATTTACTAAAGTCTGCGTGCTGGAAGTTAGGAATTTTAATCGAGTTAGTTGGTTTCGAGTGACTTACTGAGAGGACAAACTCTACCATATTGTGATCGCTATTGCTTAACGGTTCTATTACTTGAAGATCAGTAACACTGGGGAACAAATTTTAAATTTTTTTTGTTTCTTGGACGTGAACAGGTCGGTCGTATAGGATTTTTTCCGCTGATTCCGTATATAGCTGTAGAATTTCTCTATCACCCAAGGTTACTGAGAAATTTGTATTTTAATATTTATTAAAAAAGTGTATAGAAGTTAGTAAAAATACTTCATAAAAATTATATTAGTGGCAGATTGGCATTTAAAATATTCTTCTTAAAATTTCCTTGTCACTGATTTTCTCTTGTAGTTTTCATTAGGAGCTTCTCGCATCAATGTCCAGCAGTAATCAGCTAACATTGCCGGATCCCACCTCCCTTGGTAGCGTTTCTCCATAGTAGCTATATCTTGGTGGAACCTTTCTCCATGCTCATTGCTTACGTCGCCGAGGTTTTCAGGGAAGAAATCTAAATGGGAGTGCAAGAAATGGATTTTTAGTGACATATTACATCCCAATAACCTATATGCTTCAATCATGTCTTGCACTATTTTTTCATAGTTAGAGGCTTTGATGTACCCTAGAAAATTTGTGACAACATTCTTCATGGCCTCCCATGCCACTTTTTCTTTTCCTCTCAAGGCATCATCAAACTTTTGATCTTTCATGAGCTCTCTGATTTGGGGACCAACAAAGATCCCTTCTTTTATCTTTGCATCGCTAAGTCGTGAAAACTTTTTCTTCAAATATTTGAATGCCTCATCTTCCTTGTTCATTGCTTTGACAAAATTTTTCATGATGCCAAGTTTGATGTGAAGTGGCGGTAAGTATATTTTTTGGGGGTCAACTAAGGGTTCATGAGACACATTCTTCAGTCCTGGGATACATTTTTGACGAAGTGGCCAATCCTTTACAAAATAATGCGAATCTCTGGCTCTGCTGTCCCATTCACAAAGGAAGCAGCAGAACTTCGTATAACCGAGCTGCATTCCCAGAAGAAGCGCGACGACTTTTAAATCCCCACATATATACCAACGAAACTGGTCATAATTAATCTGCTGAAGGATGAGTTTCATATTTTCGTAAGATTCCTTCATGTGGACAGCGTGCCCTACAGGAATGGAAGGGTATTTATTTCCATTGTGAAGTAGTACAACCTTGAGGCTTAGCTTCGAAGAGTCAATAAATAAACGCCAATCTTCAGATTTGTGCTCATGACCGAGAGCTAACAGCAGTCCATTTACATTATTACAGTAGCATAAACCACCTGACGAGGAGAAATACTGCATCAGATCTTTTTGGCGAGTGCGGAACGCCGATATGCTTGTATCTTTTGCCAGCAAATTCCATTCGCGCAACCTGGAGCCCAATAATTCCGCTTTCTTTTTCGGAAGGTCCAAATCTCTCACGAGATCATTCAGCATAACCTGCGTTATCATACGTGATTTATTTGATTCAGGTTGCTGAAAGTCTGTATCTTTAGTATCATCAATTTCCATTGGTTCAACTTCAGACTCTTCATCCAGTGTCCATGACTTTGGGGGAGTTGGAATTGGGTTATCATCGTCATGTAGTACTGGTCTCATGGCAGATGCAAGATTTGGGTATTGAATTTTATGTTTATTTTTGGCAGAGAATCCTGAAACGTTAGTCATACAAAAATAGCAATCCGTTAGGTGATCCTTGGGCTCTCTCCAAATCATTGGTATGGCAAATGGCATAGATTTGCGGGTACCTTTAATCCAACCCTAAGAGTGACGGCACAGGAAATGCATGAGATATGAGGTGCCCAGGATTTGTCTTGGTCGCCTACCTTACATCCAAAATAAAGTTCGTAAGCCTTCTTCACGAGTGGGGTAATTGTCTTCCTCTGTGCCATTATGGTCAGTTCTCCACATACGTAGCAAAATGTATCTCTGGGATTAATAGTTTCGATTCATGCTGGCGGAAAATTATTGAAATCACGGAAAACTTTTTGGAATGAAAAACCAATTTTTTCTACTATGAAAAATTTTAAAATTTGAGCAAAACTTGAAAAAAAATTCTTTTTATTAAAAATCTGTTTGTTTAAATAGCTATATTTTTTTAATGCAAAAAATAGTATTAAATATAGTTAACCTGGAAAAAAAAAAGTAAAATTAAATTAGTACACTTAATTTTAACTAATATTTTGGGAAAACTCTGAGTAAATGGAAATATTTTCTCGAAAACTATGGGTGATAGAAAGTTCTGAAACCATATTTGGAATCAGCATCAAAAGTTTTATAAGAAACACCACATAGTTTTCAAGAAACAAAAATGTTGTTCCCTAGTGTAATTAGCCTATCATCCATAGTTATTACTAAATCTAAAATACTGTCCAACCTCGTAGGTTCCCCAACCTTTTGAATAAGAAAGCTATCCTCGAGAAAATTAACTAAACGATTACCTTCCGCGTCTCCCTGCATTGTATCGTAATTCACGTTGGCGCAATTAAAGTCACCCATAACTAAAGCCTGCTCACTACCGATTATTCTCTTTAGTTCACGATATAACGCCTCGTCCGTATCAGCTGTTTAATGAAAGGTGAAGTAAGTGAGGAAGTACAAGAGTTTTAAGTATTTGGGTCAAACTATTACCAGCTCCTTGAGTGATGACTCAGATATAAGAAAACAATTTCGAAGCCTTTGTGCTAAAGCGAATATGACTATAAGGAACTTTAGGTTCTGTACAAGTGAAGCTAAAAACACACACACTCACTTTCTGCAGTAATATATATGGACAGCAACTCTGGGTGAATTATAAAAAAGGTTCTGCCAGAACCCTAAATTTGCTATACAACAGGTCTCTTAGACGCTTACATAATTACCCCCGAGATGCTCAGTTTCGCAAATGTTTGCTACCTGCAATGTCCCGAGCTTTTCGGAGGTAACAAGACGTGCTTAATACAGTCTAATGCAAAAAATTAAAAAATCAACCAACCCGATTATCCAAGCTATCCATGAGTCCTGCCGTTTATCCTTTAAGCTCTGGAATTCTTGGTACGAAAATGTGTCTGTAGCTCCATTTAATTTCGACATTACTGTATTATTTTTAATCAACTGTGTATATTTTTATCCTTAGTATGTGAACTGTCATTGTATTAATAATATTTGTCATACGGACTATAGTCTGCCAATAAACCTTTTCATTTTTATTTTATATTATATATATATATATATATATATATATATATATATATGTAAAAATTAACAATGAATAATTCTTATATTCATTTTTGCATATAGAGTCCAAACTCGCATAAAGCTGTCTGTATATGAAAAGCAAGTTCGGATAAAATTTTTGATTTTCTTTCTATTTTATTTTTGCTGAATAATTAATGAATTATTTCTTTTTAAATTACTTAATCATTCTTTTAGATTTAGCTTAATAATGTAATCTTTTTAATTCTGCAATGTTCATTTTCATTATACATTCTCTCTCCGTTGTAAAAGATGAAGTAATGTCTTGCTTAACACCTAATTTTAAATTTTAAGCATTTAAATTTTGCTCATATGCATGTTTAATTGTAATTCATAATAAAATGCATATTTCAATTTCCATTTTTAGTTAACTCGCCAGATCATAACATCGGATCTGTCAATTTGCGGTTTAAAATAAAAATATGGCTTCATCTTCAAATATATTGCTCATCTGTCTAGGCATTGCTACAGCTAAAATATTTACCTTATCTTCAAATATTTTGCAAAATAATTCAGCCTATTGAAAATAAAAAACAAAACAGGTCAACATTAAATAATAATGTCACCAAAATTAGGTATATAAAGTCAAACAATTTTTCAAATTATCATTGATTTGTCTGAGCTGACTCAGAGGCTGAGCATTACCTGTAACATTTTAGCAGCAAACTACAGTAAGAGAATATCTTTGTCTTCTACTTCGAGCCTTGCTTTCTTCTGAGAACTTAGTCTTAAAATAGAGAGAAGTAAGTTCTCGATATGCTACAAGAAGAATCGGGGAACCCTTAGAGAATTTATTAAGCTTCACAGTATCCTCCGATCCCCTACAAGAAGAAATCGGAGAGTAATATAAGAGAAATTACTGCGATTTCCTACACGGTACCAGCTCTCTAAGGTAACAATCCGTTGCTGCCATCTAACCAGAACCCCCTTCAACCTCGAACCGCCCAAGGCCATAGACGGAGAGGGTAACATATATATACAGGGTGATCCGTTTGGGTATGGATAAAATAAAATTGATGTGAAATGAAAACAGTAACATTGTATAGTTTAATATTTGGCAAATAATGCCCACAAAGATGGTAGATTGTGACAAACCTAATTAGTCTAAAACATGACCCCCCTTCCGGACACATCAGAGGTCATAACGAGAGGCTAATTCTTACGACCACCTGCATGTGGTTTAGCGATAGACCCCGTTTCTTCATATGTATGCACCAGGACAAGGGGGGCACACGGGAAGACCAGGAGCAGGTAAAGATGCTACTAGCTCTAGCTGACGAATTTATGTTAACACAAGAAATAACAGAAAACACAATAAAAACAACTTTCTAGATTTGGTATTTGCAAACAGCAGCAACCTAATTAATAATGTAGAAATATCCTCAACTATAATATCGGACCACAACATTATTGAAATAACCAATATAAAAGCAACAGGAAAGGAAGAGCACGAACAACAGAGAAGCAAATTCGAAATTTTTAATTTTCACTCCAAAACTGGGAAGGTGTTGCATCCAGCATGGAAGTAATAGATTGGCAAACCATCTTCCAGGCCAAGACAACGGAAGAGATGCTAGTGTGACCTTTGAGGAGAAGATGCTGGAAATTGTGGAAAGATGTCCCAAAAATACAACAAAAGAGAAGCTGGTTCGAGAGACAAAAGAGGTCATTGTTCCGAAAGAGAAAAAGATTGACTGCAAAATTAAGTAACTGTAAAGAATAACATCAGAAAAATATTAAATGATAAACTGCAGCGTGTCGATTGCGTCATACAGGAACTAACTGAGAAGCATACAGAAAAAGACGACGACGACGCTATAGAAGCGATAAAGGTTAACTCGAAGTACTTCAATAATTTTGCAAAAAGTAAGTTGAAAAACCATGCGACTATCGGACCTTTGAAAATCTAAGACAGTACTTTATCTGATGATCAAACAAAAGTATCTGAAATAGTAAGAGCTCAGTACGAATCATCTTTCAGTATCCCAAAAACTGACACTGATATGAGATAGAAATGCGTTCTTTGAAGAAGAACTACAAGGGGAAAATATAACGTATAACGGACTTTGACTTTACGACAGATGATATTACACAAGCTATAGCGAAACTAAAAGCACACTCAGCAGCAGGACCGGACAAATGGAATGCCACACTGATCAAAAACTGCAAGAATGCAATCGCTGTGCCCTATATTGGATATGGAGACGATCACTAGACACGGGAGAAATACCGGGCATCTTGAAGAGCGCGAACATAGTCCCAATATATAAAGGAGGAGAGCGATCCGAGACCAAAAACTATAGGCCAGTGTCGCTTACGTCTCATCTCACTTAATATTTGAAAGAATAGTTAGAAAATCTATGACTCTGGAAACTCGGAAAAAGTTAAATGATAACCAACATGGGTTTCGGTTGGATATATAATTTCCTTAGTGAGCGGCGGCAAGTCGTTACAGTACAAGGAGTATCATCTTTAGAATTAGAGGTCCTTAGCTCAGTACCACAAGGAACAGTATTAGCTCTACTACTCGTCATAATCATGCTAACTGACATAGATGATGACGTTACCAGAGACAGCACAGTAACATCCTTTGCCGATGACACAAAGATCAGTAGAAAAATAAGAAACCCAGAAGATATAGGATCTCTACAAACAGACATGAACAGAATCTACAAGTGGACGAAAGACAACAATATGAAGTTTAACACCGAGAAATTTCAGTTGTTACGGTACGGAAAAAGAGAAGACCTAAAATCCATGGAATATTATACCCCAAATGGACAGGAAATTCAGAGAAATTCTAAAACAAAAGAATTAGGAGTTGTAATGATTGATGATGCGAAACTTGAAACGCAAAATAAGATAGCAGTAAACAGAGCAAAGAGAGTAACTGGGCAGATACTGAGAACCTTTAAACGAAGGGATAGGAATATAATGATTCCTCTACTGAAGACGCTGATCATACCCAAATTGGAAAACTGCTCGGTCCTAACATGCCCATATAAAAAAGAAGACATTAGACAACTAGAAGGGATTCAGAGAAGCTTCACAGCCAAGATCAATGGGTGCAAAGAACTAAATTATTGGGAAAGGTTACGCGAATTAAACTTATATTCACTGGAAAGGAGGAGAGAGAGAGAGAGACCATTATTTACACTTGGAAAATAATGGAGAAACTAATCCCTAATCTTACTCTGAACCCTATAACTCCCCAAACAACGGTGGAAAGTAGAAAAGGAAGACTGTGTCGTGTTCCCAAATTAAAGACTAGACAGGGAACATCCTTAACCCTGAAAGAAAATAGTTTTGTTGTGAGAGGACGAAAACTGTTTAATCAGCTACCCAAAGACCTAAGGAAGACGAGTGGTGGTGCAGTGGACATCTTCAAAAGAAGATTAGACGCCTGTCTCAGAACAATCCCCGATGACCCGGGCGTACCTGGATATGTGAGGTGGAGAGTACAAGAAACCAACTCACTACTTCAGCAGGCCAACTCGAGAGGAGGGGCCACAAGCTTGACTTTCGTGAAATGAGGAATTATCGCACAACATTTGAAAGGTGTGTGTGTATATATATATATAATTATATATATATATTTTTTTTAATTGGGGTTGTTTAACCTCCTTCGCAACATCTAAGGTCATATGACGGAGGGGACCTACAGCTGTACGTGGGGTCCGAACCACGGGTCGCTACATAATATGGGCGCAGAGGACTGTCTCCCATCCAACTACTACCCAGACCCAATGTCGCTTAACTTCACTGATCTCCGGGAAGCGGTGTTACGACATCGCCACGTAGCCCATATATATATATATATATATATATATATATATCTATCAACTATGTTAGTAACAAGATTGTGGCTATATGTACATGTAGATTACAAAGAAATGATAATGATGTGATTGGTGCAGAGGAAGAGCACGTGTCAAAGCTACAAAAGTTTTAGCGCCTTTTCCTTCTTGTATAAATCTGTTCTAAATGAATTCAGAACAACAGGATCAAGCTAAAAAAGGCTCTGGTTAATGTTGAAATTGTAAGTTGAATAATGGCAGACTCAAGAATATTTCTATGAACAATGTTGCTCGAGTGAAACAAAACTGAAGAATTATTCCAATCAATACAATGGGACAACTCTGACAAATAAACAAAAAAGGCATTGGACTACTGTCCCCTTCTAACGGAATATTGATGGTTTTACACACTTGGTCAAAGCTTTTTCCGTCTGTCCGATGTAAAAGAAGTCGCATTGTTTACAACCAATTGGTTAACGTGACCCAACCCAACCTAACAAAATAAACCTAAACAAAATAAAAATCTGGGTGTGTAAAATCCTGAAGTGGCATGAAGTAGTAGTAATTTGATTTAGAGTATTTTAATTAAAATCCTGACGCGAGTGAAATTCGAAAAAATAATCGTTGCATACGATAAAGGAGCGCATTCTCTAAATTTTTTATCGATACCTCTATCCACCTTAATAAGAGTGTAAATGATTAAAAATTTGACAAAAAATATAACGTAGGATGTAATGTAACTTCAAAGACCAACGAAGAAAATGTAGGAGGAATGTGCGCATATATATATATATATATATATATATATATATATACACACATTCTAACTGCAAACACGCAGTATAATTAAGTAAAGAACGACGCTTGTATAGGAGAATATTCCGCGCAAGATGAGAGAGAGAACGAAACAAATGAAAAAATGAGGTAACCACCCGGGAATCGAACCCGGGATCTTCCGATTGCCGGTCAGATATGATAACCATTACACCACGGGCCTCACTCGATCAAATGCCGTAATTCTTCTACATACGCGCAGAAACCAATGCCCCAAGGGGGCACCTTCCGCATGCCGTACATTATATACATTCTAACTGCAAACACGCAATATAATTAACGTAAAGAACGACGCTTGTATAGGGGAATATTCCGCGCAAGATGAGAGAGAGAACGAAACAAATGAAAAAATGAGGCCTGTGGTGTAATGGTTATCATATCTGACCGGCAATCGGAAGATCCCGGGTTCGATTCGCGGGTGGTTACCTAATTTTTTCATTTGTTTCGTTCTCTCTCTCTCATCTTGCGCGGAATATTCTCCTATACAAGCGTCGTTCTTTACATTAATTATACTGCGTGTTTGCAGTTAGAATGTATATAATGTACGGCATGCGGAAGGTGCCCCCTTGGGGCATTGGTTTCTGCGCGTATGTAGAAGAATTACGGCATTTGATCGAGTGAGGCCCGTGGTGTAATGGTTATCATATCTGACCGGTAATCGGAAGATCCCGGGTTCGATTCCCGGGTGGTTACCTCATTTTTTCATTTGTTTCGTTCTCTCTCTCTCATCTTGCGCGGAATATTCTCCTATACAAGCGTCGTTCTTTACGTTGATAGATATATATATATATATATATATATATATATATATACACATGATGTAGCGGATGTCATTTTTTTCACATCCGCGGATGCGGATGTTTGATTTCAACATATGCGGATGCGGATGTTTGATTTCAACATCTGCGGATGCGGATGCGGATGTCTACATTTTCGTTATTTTTTAGGATATATTCGAGATTTGTTGTGTTTAACGTATATAATAAGTTATTATATAGAGAGAGCTGTAGCTATAATGTAGTATAATTGATTAATTGTACAATAATTGCTGTACTTTTCTCTGAACATATAAAATAATATCAAGCATCTAACTAATATAGAAATCAATTAGTGAATTCGTCTGCAAATAAATTCGTTATATTTTGTTGAGTTTCAGCCACAATTAGAAACCATAATTGTGTTACCAGGAATGCGGGACGTGAACCCAACTCAAATGCACCCCACCGACCTCTTTCCCCAACCTCCACCCTTATAGAAAGAGATCATTAATTAGCTTGATAACTATTTATATTAAGTTTAAAGTTTTATTAGGCATATTTATAAATGAGTAATTAAAATAAAGTAAACTAAGATGTTCATCGTTTAATGTTCAAACTTAATTATAGGAAGGTTATGCTTAAGGAACATTAATTTTTCTGCCTTTTCTGCTGCCAGTCTGTTTCTCTTTTCATCATAATTAATCCAGCACTGCTAAATAATCTCTCGCTTGGTACGTTGTTGGAGGGACAGGCCAAATGTTTCCTCGCAAGTTTACTCAAGTATGGATAGATATTCTGCGTATTTTTCCACCAACTAATAGGATTGTCACATGCAGCCAGGCGTTTTCTTGGTGATAGCTCTCGATCATTTTTACTACATCTTTTGACATCGCGTAGGTCTCGTCATTGCTGCTTGACTCAAGAAACTGAGAGACAGATTCTGTGATAGATTTGCTTGTTGAAGGTGTTGGTTCTGTCACTGAAACTTTTATTCTTTTGGTGGGTGGCGAAGCGACAGATTCAAGAGATTGAAGCTCTTCAACTGTTTTGCCAAGTGATGATTTAACTCGTTCTAATGTACTAGGTGAAAATAACTTAGCTTTGTAACGTGGATCTAAGTAGGTTGCAAGAGAGTAACTTCATACAAGAACAGCCTTCGTCTTGTCGCTTGCATCACTTTTGCGCACAATGAACTAGTTCTATTAATAGAGTAGAATTTGATAATTTCCGCTTATTAATGACGTTTTATCTCAACGGTCCACATCCGCACGACATCCGCAGTCCAAAGTGCGGATGCGGGTGCGGATGCGGATGCGAGAAAATGTGCGGATGTTATGCGGATGCGGATGTGACCTACATCACTAATATATATATATATATATATATATATATATATATATATATATGAGGAGAATGTAGACCCCAATCGACCAGGGAAGTACTCCGCGGGGAACGTTGGGCAGAAGACAGAGAGTGCTGGAACTCCCATTTCTGCTGTTACTGTCTTCTTTAGCTGATCTATTTTCGTGTCTCATCTACCCTATGAGCAGTCCAGCATGTTCTCAAACACGCTTTTCTCCCTCTATTCCTCACTACACATACATGTATCTTTACACACTAAACATTTCTTTTCAAAATTTAAAAAAAAAATTGTATAGGTTTTAAAAGCTTTAGAGACCTTGATTTCGACTCTCTCCTTTTCCTTCTTGAGGGGGGGGGGGGGGCACCTTCCTGCATGAAAAAAAAATATGATAATAAAAATTACGTCTTCATTCAAAGTTAAGCCATTTACACTGGCTATTAACATTTCTCAACAGAATTCTCTATTTGCCTTTGAATATAATTAATTTTGTGCACGAACGAGAGTAACACACACACACACACACACACAAGGGGAGGGAGAGAGAGAAAATTGTATATGCATGGCTGTTAATTACTAACGTTTCAACATGATCAGTACAGCTACTTCAGGTCGAGTGAAGTGTAGCTGATTAACGCTTAAGTCAATATTAAGCGAGTTGTTTCATGATTAAAATTAGCAAATACAGAATGAAATATTTGTAAAGAAAAGTTACGATAAGTGTATAAATTTATGCGTATCAGGATCCAAAATGGAGGGATGTGAAATTCCATAAAAGGGAGTTGGCAAACTTCTTAAATGGAGACCCCTAAACTTTCCCCCACGACGGGGTCGGGGAGGGATTAGGAATCTTTATCGCCATCGATAAAAATTGAATCAGAGAGGAAATAGGACCCGGTTTTTTCTTTAGGAAAAAGCCGATCATTCGCGTGTGTGGTAGTTTTACTCATAGCTACAATGGGACTGAAAGAGAAACTAATCTTGATGGTGATTTTCGCCAAAGAAAAAGTTTTTTTTTGGATCTGACATCCGTCAGACATTTTTCCACCAAGAATTTTTATGAAAAAGTATAAAAAATTCGTCACACACATACATACACACACTCTCCATATATATATATATATATATATATATATATGTATGTAAGTGTGTTTTTATCTTCCCTTCGCAATCGCCACAATCTTGAGGATACACACACAGCCCATCGCGATAAACTTGCGTATCACGACATTAGCAGTATCGCGGTGGGTTATCTTTATAAATGCTCTCTTTTATCATGGAAAAAGGGGGATATAATTAAGGTTAGGTTACGGTCGGTTAGGCGAGGCTTGATTTAAATTTATTAATTTTTTTTTAGATTGGTTAAAAAGTGTCGTGATACAGAAGTGAATTTGTGAAAACCTTATGAAAATGTCCCGATTTCGTAAGGTAGTCAAATGTACGTGTGTTTTTTTTGCAGTAAATTATTGTAAATAAAAATTATAATTAAAAATTATAATTACAATTAAAATAAAATGTTTAAATGTGAAATTGAATTATCTGAAAGATGCATCGATCAAATTTTTCTTTGCAGTTCGATATTAATTATGAAAAGTCATTGAACGACCGTTTTCTTTTCATTTTAGGTGGGAGGTGGGAGGAGGGGAAACTCGAGATAATATTAAACCGTCGAAATTTTATTGAATTTGAATTTTGAAATTGGCGTTTTATTGTTTGTAAAATGGAAATATAATTTTAGGGGGAACAACTTATTTTTATCGGGAATATTTTTGCCATTAATTAATCATTTTTGAAAATAATATTACTCTAGTGACGTCAGAGATGGGCAAATTTTATTTTAATATTCTTCGTACTTTAAGTAATGGACAATTAATATATATATAATTGCGTGAGTGAGTGAGTAAGCGCGCAAAAGATAAATGAGAGAAATAATGATTTTTTTTTATGAGTGAAGGAAGGGCCAAGGGGGAACGCCCGCAAAAATGCCCCAACCCCATAGGAGAAGGAGGAGGGAGCCAAAATCAACGTCCAGAGTTTTCGAGATGCCTGAAGGTCGTAGACTGGGGGAAAGATGGAGTGAGGAAGGTTGTTGGAGTTGACCGGTTGAGTAGGTGAAAGATTGAGAATACCGATCAGCCCTTACGTTAGAGAGTTAGACAAAAACGCGATAAGAATATATCGAAGGTCTGGTACTGCAAGCTCTCCCCGAAGGAGGAGGCATGCAGTTAGAGAGTTCAGAAGAGCAGTGTCCGTTATAATAGCAATAGTAAAGAGAGATTGAGGAAACATTGCGGCGAAGAGAGAGGAATTGAAGACACTAAGAGGTAAGAGACAAGGAGTTGATGAGACGAAAGGAGGGGCCAAGGACGACCGCCCGCATAAATGCCCCCTACCAGAGAAGGAAACAGCCAAAATCAAGGTCTCCATTTTGTTTTGATTTTCTAATTTTGAAAAGATTGTGTAGTGTGTAAGATGCATGCATGTGTAGTGAAGAATAGAGGGTAGCTGAGACAGAAAAAAGATCGGCTAAGGAGGATAGTGAGAGGAGGAACGCGAGTCCCAGCACTCTCCCCACCCCTCTCTCTCTCTCTCCTGCCTAACGTCCCCGCCGGAGTACTTCCCTGGTCGACTGGTGTCTACAATCCCCTATAAATACACTATTTACGTAACTCATTCCTAAAAATACGCATAATTTTCTTCCCAAACTTTCTGAACAAAAATACCGTTGACGTAAACTCAGAGAAGGACAAAATCATTATAAAATTTGATAAAAGTTAAATTAGTTGTTAAAAGTAAGAAAGTTACGCGAATTCCTTATTAACTTTCACCATAAAGTACATAATTTAACGTAATTTAGCATTTAAAGTAGCATACATCTCTTACGCTATATAGATTTGTTTCGTAACTATAACGAGGAGAGGCAGGCAAGCAGGCAGGCAGGCAAAGACCATAGGATCCATTCGAAGCTAGCGCAAGAAGGAAGTGGAAAAGTTGGAAATAGCAATAAAAAATACTGAAAATTTATCATGCTTAAGTTTATAGACATGTAAAGGCTTCACACAGGAATAATAGTAAAGTATAGAACAGACAAAGCTCTCTCCCTCCTCCGCCAGCTACTGCTGACAGAAAATAGTGGTGAAAGATGATTTATAGGAAAGTTGGAAAAAGTATAATGAAAAGAATAGCTTCAGAGTTCATTCACACCATGCGTACACTTATCTCGTGTATTCAGTTACGCATTCGACGACAGCGAAGAATAAAGGATAGCATGAATACTAAACAACTAAATTTAATCTACACCATGTTTTTAAGGATTTTTTTTATTATGTACTCGTACAAGTCATCATTTTGTCGTTGCGTCATTTCTCCGTTACCTGCCAAAGGCACCGGACCAAAGATTTATGAGAGAGAGAGAGAGAGAGAGAGAGAGAGAGAGAGAGAGAGAGCACCAAAAATTTAGTAAAAATAATAGATTGTTGCGAAAAAGAAAATTGTGCATGCCTTCTTCTAAAATTTAATTCTATTTTTTTTCCTTAATTTTTTAGTTTATGATTCTGCATTTATTTTTAAATAACATTTTTTATATAGAAACGCGAAGAGTTTCCTTTCCATTAGTTAAATTGACAGCTTGGGAATTAAAATCTGTTTTTTTTTAAAGTCTCCCTTTACAACCTTTTTTTTCTTTGTTTATCAAATTTCCATTTTCTTTTTAAGTAATTTCATTTACTGCAATTCTGGTTCGTGATTGACTAACGGGTGAGTATAAACAAACATTGGAGGAGAATGTCGTTCACAATATTTTCTTTATCAACTTCTGGCCCTCCTCACCAATTTATTATTATTATCATGGTCTCGGTTATTGATTTAACATTTAGATGTCAAACACTCGTAATCTAATTCTATCTCGGTTCTTGATCTCGTGTCATGGGATAATCTGTACTTTTTACTTTGATTCTTCATCCTTCACATCTCCTCTTTTTCCCTTAAACTCTTCCTCAACATTTCTCTCTCAACATTTTTAAATTCTTAACAAGTCACATATTCTACCTTGCTACTTTATATTGTTCTTTCGACATATACAATTGAGTGATGGGGTTGTTTAACCTCCTTTGCACCATTTAAAGACCATATGACGGAGGGGACCTACAGATTTACGTGGGACCCGCTACATCATCTGAACTCGGAGGACAGTCTCCATCCAACTACGATTCAGATCAGTGTCGTTAACTTCACTGATTTATGACATTGGCCGTAATGTAGCCGTTTGGCATATACAAGGTCTCCAAAAAATGGACGCTGTTTTGTTTAATTCATGTTAGAAAGTTTTTCACATGAATTTTTACTACACATCAATACTTTTAATTGTGCTCTGAATTTAGTGGTAACTTAGCCCAGACTACATAAAACACCGAAGTTCAATGAAAATAATTTTGTTGTAGAAATTTATACATGAAATACTGTGTAACACACAAATTAAACAAAATAGACGGTCCTTTTTAACACACACACACACACACACACACACCCAGGCTTCCTAAAGAGGACTGTCTGTTTTAAACACTACGAATATATGAACTTAGAAAATTGATGGGTATAACGAATAACAAAATCATTGGTTTTATGTCATCGTGTGCATTAAGTGCATGAAAAACAGAACAGTAAAACAAATGTGAATGGAGAATGTTGAAGTAGAAGAAACACTTGCAATAAGTTCACCTACGGGAAAAGAGAGAACGACAGAGAACGCCAAAACAAATGAAAATGGGATTCAGGACACCAAGGGGAACGCACTACAGGAAGTTGCAGAAGTAAACTTAGATAAAGAATTACTCCCCCCTCCTGCAAAAAATAGTAGCAACATGAAAAAAACTGCTGGGTACGGAAGAAGTGGTGGTAGAACAAAGGAAATTAACTAAATTTCACGGGATTCATAAGAAATCTAAAAGACGAATTATATGGGAATGCTATAAAACAGGATCGTGTAAATATGGCCTTCGGATGCATATGTAACCATCCTAAAAAAAAAAAAAGTTTTAACATGGTGAGGGATGGAATTTGCCGATACGAAGAGAGTTGCTACTACTTTCATCCTTCTACGTGCAGACATTGTCACAGAGAGAATGTTTCAATGGGGAATGTTCTTATTTTTATATTAACCCGTTAACTGCGCGAGCGCCCAGTTACGAGTCGAGCCAAAAACACGGGCTACGCAAAGAGATATATCGGTTTAAAGTTTAAACCAGCGTATATACGCTATACGGGGCTGCGCAGAAATGGTCAGAAGCGAGAGCCCGTGATATTACGGTTGCGCAGCAAACGGTGAAGGTCACAAAAAGAAAAGAAAAACAGCTCAAGCCTAAAAGGTAAATAAAATGACAAAATGTGATCAACGAATAACATTTTTTAGAAGAAATAAGAATGATAAAAGAAGGACTGTGACTCTTAAAAAGAAAACACCGGACTTCGCAGATATATGAGGCGCTCTGGACCACAACCTGCCAAGCGCCAGTGGGGCCAGACTTGAGTTATTATACCACTATATTCCCTCACCCTTCCTTTATTCCGTGGGTGAGTCAGGGAGCAGATTATGGACTTGCACGTATAAAAAAAATCAATCAAATATCATTATTGGTTCAAAAGCTATGGCATTTTGCAAATTGGCAAACTTTAACTGCATTTTTTTGTTTTTTAATTTTGGCGCTTGGCAGCGTGTGGTCCGGAGCGCCTCATATGCGCACCAACAATACGTGTAACACTCGCCTGCCAAATACTACCTACATTTAATTTAGTAACTAGTAACTACAATGGTAGCAAGAGCCACATCTCCAGTATTTTCAAGTGCAATGGCTCACCCAATAACACCGACCAGGAACCAGGGTTGCCACTCCAAAAGTTTGAAATAGTCATATTTTCTTTAAAATAAAGCCATTTTAAAGAACTATGTAAAAATTAATATTTTGATCAAATACAGAGTACAGCTAGATAGCAAAAAGCAAGCGTGTGCGTGGTGCAGCGTGCTCAAATACATTGTTAATATTTGGGAATTATCTGCCACGTCATAGGAAACTAAAGTTTTTTAAAGACCACTACCAACAGGCCAGATGAAATGAAAGCTGACATAATTAACATTTGGAGACGTGTATATATAGTCTTAAATTTGAATCAGTGTCCATATTAAATTTGATACTTGTACAGTCGGATTCAATGTGTTGGCATAGGACCGTAAGAATATTATTGCTCAAGTAGTAGATTAGTAGAGTTTCTAAGAAGGCCATAACCAGCATAGCGTTATTCATAATTCATCTGTGAAGAAAAGTATTAAACTAACGTTGAAGAGAAAATGTACACGATTCTATACTTGTACAGTATAGAATCGGATGCTTTTTGTATGATTGCAAGATAGATGAAGTAATTGCTTGCGATATTAACTTATGTTAAAATTAAGAAAAAAATAATCTTTTCAAATTATGAATGTTTTCTTATAATACACCCAAGAAAAAGCCTATATTAATAAAGTAATTATACTCATTAAAACCATTTTAAAGTTCCCCACACCAAATAAAGCCATTTTTAAAGTTCCCCACACCAAATAAAGCCATTTTTAAAGTTCCCCACACCAAATGAAGCCATTTTTAAAGTTCCCCACACCAAATGAAGCCATTTTTAAAGTTCCCCACACCAAATGAAGCCATTTTTAAAGTTCCCCACACCAAATGAAGCCATTTTTAAAGTTCCCCACCCAAATGAAGCCATTTTTAAAGTTCCCCACACCAAATGAAGCCATTTTTAAAGTTCCCCACACCAAATGAAGCCATTTTTAAAGTTCCCCACACCAAATGAAGCCATTTTTAAAGTTCCCCACACCAAATGAAGCCATTTTTAAAGTTCCCCACACCAAATGAAGCCATTTTTAAAGTTCCCCACACCAAATGAAGCCATTTTTAAAGTTCCCCACACCAAATGAAGCCATTTTTAAAGCTCCCCACACCAAATGAAGCCATTTTTAAAGCTCCCCACACCAAATGAAGCCATTTTTAAAGTTCCCCACACCAAATGAAGCCATTTTTAAAGTTCCCCACACCAAATGAAGCCATTTTTAAAGTTCCCCACACCAAATGAAGCCATTTTTAAAGTTCCCCACACCAAATGAAGCCATTTTTAAAGTTCCCCAACCAAATGAAGCCATTTTTAAAGTTCCCCACACCAAATGAAGCCATTTTTAAAGTTCCCCACACCAAATGAAGCCATTTTAAAGTTCCCCACACCAAATGAAGCCATTTTTAAAGTTCCCCACACCAAATGAAGCCATTTTTAAAGTTCCCCACACCAAATGAAGCCATTTTTAAAGTTCCCCACACCAAATGAAGCCATTTTTAAAGTTCCCCACACCAAATGAAGCCATTTTTAAAGTTCCCCACACCAAATGAAGCCATTTTTAAAGTTCCCCACACCAAATGAAGCCATTTTTAAAGTTCCCCACACCAAATGAAGCCATTTTTAAAGTTCCCCACACCAAATGAAGCCATTTTTAAAGTTCCCCACACCAAATGAAGCCATTTTTAAAGTTCCCCACACCAAATGAAGCCATTTTTAAAGTTCCCCACACCAAATGAAGCCATTTTTAAAGTTCCCCACACCAAATGAAGCCATTTTTAAGTTCCCCACACCAATGAAGCCATTTTTAAAGTTCCCCACACCAAATGAAGCCATTTTTAAAGTTCCCCACACCAAATGAAGCCATTTTTAAAGTTCCCCACACCAAATGAAGCCATTTTTAAAGTTCCCCACACCAAATGAAGCCATTTTTAAAGTTCCCCACACCAAATGAAGCCATTTTTAAAGTTCCCCACACCAAATGAAGCCATTTTTAAAGTTCCCCACACCAAATGAAGCCATTTTTAAAGTTCCCCACACCAAATGAAGCCATTTTTAAAGTTCCCCACACCAAATGAAGCCATTTTTTAAAGTTCCCCACACCAAATGAAGCCATTTTTAAAGTTCCCCACACCAATGAAGCCATTTTTAAAGTTCCCCACACCAAATGAAGCCATTTTTAAAGTTCCCCACCAAATGAAGCCATTTTTAAAGTTCCCCACACCAAATGAAGCCATTTTTAAAGTTCCCCACACCAAATGAAGCCATTTTTAAAGTTCCCCACACCAAATGAAGCCATTTTTAAAGTTCCCCACACCAAATGAAGCCATTTTAAAGTTCCCCACACCAAATGAAGCCATTTTTAAAGTTCCCCACACCAAATGAAGCCATTTTTAAAGTTCCCCACACCAATGAAGCCATTTTTAAAGTTCCCCACACCAAATGAAGCCATTTTTAAAGTTCCCACACCAAATGAAGCCATTTTTAAAGTTCCCCACACCAAATGAAGCCATTTTTTAAAGTTCCCCACACCAAATGAAGCCATTTTTAAAGTTCCCCACACCAAATGAAGCCATTTTTAAAGTTCCCCACACCAAATGAAGCCATTTTTAAAGTTCCCCACACCAAATGAAGCCATTTTTAAAGTTCCCCACACCAAATGAAGCCATTTTTAAAGTTCCCCACACCAAATGAAGCCATTTTTAAAGTTCCCCACACCAAATGAAGCCATTTTTAAAGTTCCCCACACCAAATGAAGCCATTTTTAAAGTTCCCCACACCAAATGAAGCCATTTTTAAAGTTCCCCACACCAAATGAAGCCATTTTTAAAGTTCCCCACACCAAATGAAGCCATTTTTAAGTTCCCCACACCAAATGAAGCCATTTTTAAAGTTCCCCCACCAAATGAAGCCATTTTTAAAGTTCCCCACACCAAATGAAGCCATTTTTAAAGTTCCCCACACCAAATGAAGCCATTTTTAAAGTTCCCCACACCAAATGAAGCCATTTTTAAAGTTCCCCACACCAAATGAAGCCATTTTTAAAGTTCCCCACACCAAATGAAGCCATTTTTAAAGTTCCCCACACCAAATGAAGCCATTTTTAAAGTTCCCCACACCAAATGAAGCCATTTTTAAAGTTCCCCACACCAAATGAAGCCATTTTTAAAGTTCCCCACACCAAATGAAGCCATTTTTAAAGTTCCCACACCAAATGAAGCCATTTTTAAAGTTCCCCACACCAAATGAAGCCATTTTTAAAGTTCCCACACAAATGAAGCCATTTTTAAAGTTCCCCACACCAAATGAAGCCATTTTTAAAGTTCCCCACACCAAATGAAGCCATTTTTAAAGTTCCCCACACCAAATGAAGCCATTTTTAAAGTTCCCCACACCAAATGAAGCCATTTTTAAAGTTCCCCACACCAAATGAAGCCATTTTTAAAGTTCCCCACACCAAATGAAGCCATTTTTAAAGTTCCCCACACCAAAATGAAGCCATTTTTAAAGTTCCCCACACCAAATGAAGCCATTTTTAAAGTTCCCCACACCAAATGAAGCCATTTTTAAAGTTCCCCACACCAAATGAAGCCATTTTAAAGTTCCCCACACCAAATGAAGCCATTTTTAAAGTTCCCCACACCAAATGAAGCCATTTTTAAAGTTCCCCACACCAAATGAAGCCATTTTTAAAGTTCCCCACACCAAATGAAGCCATTTTTAAAGTTCCCCACACCAAATGAAGCCATTTTTAAAGTTCCCCACACCAAATGAAGCCATTTTTAAAGTTCCCCACACAAATGAAGCCATTTTTAAAGTTCCCCACACCAAATGAAGCCATTTTTAAAGTTCCCCACACCAAATGAAGCCATTTTTAAAGTTCCCCACACCAAATGAAGCCATTTTTAAAGTTCCCCACACCAAATGAAGCCATTTTTAAAGTTCCCCACACCAAATGAAGCCATTTTTAAAGTTCCCCACACCAAATGAAGCCATTTTTAAAGTTCCCCACACCAAATGAAGCCATTTTTAAAGTTCCCCACACCAAATGAAGCCATTTTTAAAGTTCCCCACACCAAATGAAGCCATTTTTAAAGTTCCCCACACCAAATGAAGCCATTTTTAAAGTTCCCCACACCAAATGAAGCCATTTTTAAAGTTCCCCACACCAATGAAGCCATTTTTAAAGTTCCCCACACCAAATGAAGCCATTTTTAAAGTTCCCCACACCAAATGAAGCCATTTTAAAGTTCCCCCACCAAATGAAGCCATTTTTAAAGTTCCCACACCAAATGAAGCCATTTTTAAAGTTCCCCACACCAAATGAAGCCATTTTTAAAGTTCCCCACACCAAATGAAGCCATTTTTAAAGTTCCCCACACCAAATGAAGCCATTAAAGCCATTTTTTTTTAGATCCAAAATTTAAAGCCAATTTAAAGCTTTTGAAGCCTTAGTGGTAACCCTGCCAGGAACCGACAAAATCGACCGGATACCAATCAACATCCAACTCTACTGAACACAAAGACTATTTAACCTCTAAATTTACTATATAAAAATATACAAGGTCTATAAACTGACAAAACGGATTGCAAATTGCAATACCTACAAAATCTAGCTCCGAAAACCAATACAGATATCACGTGCTTAACGGAAACACGCTTGCATAGATACGAAAAAGGCTGTGAAGATTGCATCGAAGACGCAGAAATAGCAATAAAGGACTACAACATATACAGAGCGGATAGATTTGCTTGAAAAGGAGGAGGAGGAGGAGGAGGTGGTTGAGGTTGAGGTTGTTCTATGAAAGACACTTACACAGGTGAAATAAAGGTAAGCAAATCAGACAGCACAGTCGAAATTCTTATTTTGGGAGTTAAAGAACTAAACTTGATCATTATGAATGTGTACAAACCACCAAACACCAAAAAATATTAATTTCAATTCGCTACAAATGAAGTTGAAAACATTAAAATCAATTAAAACCCCAGCACCAAATAGTAATTTGTGGGGATTTTAACTTTCCATTCATAACATGGAAGAAAAATGACGAAGTTATATACCCAGCTCCTGTGACCACCTGCGGAGAGCTTTCCTGACACTCCGCTTCACAGATTGCCGGACGGATTCAATGTTCAGCTTTGCGCGGCTGGTTCGTGGCCTTCCCGATACTTCCCTTATTGATTTAGAACTCTTCCCTTGTCCTTGAATTTCTTAACAATGCTGTGGATAGTTTTTATCAGTTGGGGTAATTCGCACATTAAAATGGCGGCAGTATCGTCTTTGCGTCTCCACCATTGACTTGCAGTCCAAGAAAAATTCTACCACTTTTATCCTTTCCTCAGTTGTCAACACGATGCTCAGTCCTTTGTTTCCAAATCTTATCTAAAAGATTCTCCCAAGTATTCTCTTTGATCTGCTAAAAACGAAAAGAACACATTAATAATTTTAGTAATGACGTACATTGAAAACTGCAGATTTTTTTTTGGCTCTCCCATGATATTGAGAAGTTCCATAGTAACATTACAAAAGACAATAAAACCCAGGCAATTAATTTAGATTCCACTAAAGATGGCAAATGTGTTGCTGAAACGTTTGAACTACTTAATAAATTTACAAAATATATATACACCTTTCAACCTTTTAAATGTTCCGTGTGATGATTCCTCACTTGACGAAGGTCAAGCTTGTCGCCCCTATTCTCCAGATGGCCTGGTGAAGTAGTGAGTTGGTTTCTTGTACTCTCCACCTCACATAGCCAGGTACGCCCGGCTCATCGGGAATTGTTCCGAGCCAGGCGTCTAATCTTCTTTAGAAAATGTCATTGCAGCACCACTCGTGTTCCTTAGGTCTTTGGACAGCTGATCAAAGTCTTGGTCCTCTCACAACAAAACTATTTTCTTCCAGGGTTAAGGATGTTCCCTGTCTAGCCTTTAATTTGGGAACACAACACAGCCTTCCTTTTCTACTATACTTTTCACTGTTGCTCAGGGAGTTACAGGGTTCAGAGTAAGATTAGGGACTAGTTTCTCCATTATTTTCCAAGTGTAAATAATGGTGTATCTCTTCTTCTTTCCAGTGAATATAGGTTTAATTCGCGTAACCTTTCCAATATATATATAATTTTTTGTGGAAAGGAGTGGGCCAAGGGCAGGTAGGTGCCCACAAAAATGCCCCCTTTATAAAAGAGAGCCAAAATCGAGGCCTCCAAGCTCACGATGCTATTATATATATATATATATATATATATATATATATATATATATATATATATATAATGGGAATGAACTCAGAATGGGCCCCTGAGGTTTTTTATGATACACCAGATCGTGCATGGAACAAGGAACTCTTCTGGGATAATTAAATCCACAATAGTCCGAATAAGTAATGGTAAATGACAAATACCATAGTTTTTCTTTTTCATGATGCTAGCCCGACGTGGGCAACGGGTCACTCGCAAAGAGGTCCCATAAATATAGCTTCCCTCACCAGCTATCTGCAAAGCAGACAGGATCCAGCTTTGGGACGTGGATCTAGGGTTTAAAGCAGCCTAGCCCTGCTACATTTAGAACCTCAATATAAGCAAAAGACTCGCTGCCTTCACGTCAGATTGAATACATCAAAGAAAAAGGGGTAACTATTATATTTTTAGCCAAAAACCAAAACTTAAACCTCAACTGGCAGAATTGAGCAGGGCTAGGCTGCTTTAAACCCTAGATCCATGTCCCAAAGCTGGATCCTGTCTGCTTTGCAGATAGCTGGTGAGGGAAGCTATATTTATGGGACCTCTTTGCGAGTGACCCGTTGCCCACGTCGGGCTAGCATCATGAAAAAGAAAAACTATGGTATTTGTCATTTACCATTACTTATTCGGACTATAGTAGACTTAATTATCCCAGAAGAGTTCCTTGTTCCATGCACGGTCTGTGTGTATCATATATATATATATAAAAATTTTGGAAAGATTGTGTAATGTGTAAAATGGATGCACGTGTAATGAAGAATAGAGGGAGAAGCGTGTGTTTTAGAGCATGCTGAACTGCTCACAGGGCAGATGAGACAGAAAAAGATCAGCTAAGGAAGACGGTGACAGGAGAAACGGGAGTTCCAGCACTCCGTCTCCTGCCTGACATCCTTCCCGGAGTACCTCCCTGGTCGATTGGTGTCTACAATCTCCTTATATATATACACACTTTTCAAATGTTTCCATGCGATGATTCCTCATTTCACGAAGGTCAAGCTTGTCGCCTCTCCTCTTAGCTATATATATATATATATATATAATATATATATATATATATATATATATATATACTGTTCATTATATGCAAATTGAGCGAGACTAATCATCGTAATGTAAAATATTGAACTTAAATTGTATATTCCTGTTTAATCCCAGACAAAATCTTGCTCACGTCTCCAATTTTCATTTCCAGTTCGCGTATCTCGGATTTCATCAATAAAATATTAATTAACGCTCTTCCCATTAAATACACGTGAAATACAATGATATACTTATGTACGATACACACACAACCTCTCTCTATACGTGTAAGTATACAGACATTTCGTATGCAGTTCTTACGCATAGGTACGTTCTGGAAATATGTCGCCTAGTTTCACTGATTCTGAGAGAGAGAGGCTAACAAAGACCCTAAGATCCACTCTAGGCTAGCCCAAGAAGGAAGTAGAAATGAAAAAAAATACTGATAACTTATACCATGCTTACATTTATAAGGTTGTGAAGCTTTCACACAGAAATAGTAGTAATGGTAAAGTACAAAACAGAGAAGGCTCTCTCCCTCCTCCGCCAGCCACTGCTCACATAAAATAGTTGTGAAAGATTATTTATAGGAAGTTAGGAAGAAGTAAAGTGAAAAGAATAGCTTCAGAGTTCATTCCCACCACGCGTACACTTGTCTCGTGTACTAGGTTATGCATTAGACAACAGCGGAAAGTAAAGGCTAGTATAAATACTAAATTACTAGTTTAATTTACAGCATGCTTTTTATTGAGAGAGACTCGCATTTATAGCCTCGTAAAAAGGAAAAATTTTAAGGCTATTTTTCTGTTCGTTGTACGCCAGTTTTTTATTACACCGAAAAGGAAAGGCACAATAAAAAAAAAAAAAAAAGTATAACGGAAATGCCTTTAAGAATGATTTACCCTCTGAATCATAATATCAACAACTGTAGGAATACTTTGAATTAAAGAAAGGGCAGTTTAAGAGAAACTGTACTCTTCCCTTCGAGCATTTTGGCCCAACCTTTTTATGCTAAAAAAATGCGGTGGTCGATACGAAAGTTATAAAAAAAAGACGTTGAAATGGGATGCTCGTAACGATTTTTATGGGGCTGCAAAACACACCGAAAATAGGTAATTTACCCGGAATGGGGATCCAGCAGCGTGTCTTCGAGTTACCAATCGATTTTGCCTCGTTTTCATTCTTTGTTTCGCTTTTGAACGGAAGAGATTTCGTTTCGCGAATATTCACAGGAATCGCCAACATAATCGTAAGAAAAGTCGGGAGGGTAAGCGATAGGGGAAGTCGGAAATGGATAAATTAATTGCAAGGGATATCGGTAATCTTGAGAGATTCCCCGTCGGAATTTCCTTCCAGAAGCGATTAGCCATACCTAATTTTCGTGTGCGGTGATCACCAATTTGCGCAGTAATAATTTCAATTTGTGCAGTGATAAATTGAAAATCTGTGCAGTGATAAATTAGGTTTTATATCGGATATAGAAACTAATTTATCACTGCACAGATTGTCAATTTATCACTACACAAATTGAAATTATTACTGCGCAAATTGGTGATCACTGCACACTAAAATTAGATATGGGATTAGGTGACACTGAATCGCATCATAATCGCTGACGATGGAGAGGAGGAGAGGGAAAAAGCGACAGCAGAGGGGAAGTAGTAGTCCGAGTTTAGATCAGCAACAGGATTTCGTTGTTCATAATTTATGGGTTTGGATGTAGTCCCAAAATGATTGGGGTCGGGGTTGTTCCCTCCGTCTGGGGAAGTGTTTTCCTTCCCCTCTCGAATGACGTAAACCGGACCAACCAAAAAAAACAACCGAGAAAAATAGCGTTTTTCATTTATAAACTTAATCTGCGCCTGGGCGGAGGTCTTTTCAACCAATTACTTTGAGGGGGTTCATTCGAAGCGTCAAAAACCAACTGAAAAGGTAATAATTAAGGAAGTAATTAAATCTTAAATTTCGTAATCGACCCAAATTGAAATAAAACCAACCAACTAAACAGGAAATAAAAAAAGTGTTTTCAGTGACGTAAAATCAAATGAGGGAATTTGTCATTAAATTAAAAATTTTAAGAGATTCGCTTCGTTCCACTTGCTGGAAACGTACATCCGAAACGTACATGTAAACGTTTTCATATTGCACATCAAACACGTTTCATGACAAACTTTATGCACTGACCTATATACAGGGTGTTCGAAAAGTCCCGTCACCACCTACAAAATGTACGTATTGTAATGCCAATTTTATTTTTTTGTGATTAATTGAATTTATATGCGATTCATTGACATTTTTTTCTTTTCCAGCTATTAGAGTTGTGTGAACAATGGCAGACCAGTCCACTTACACTCTGGAGGAAAGGATAGTGATGAGCACATGGGCTCATGAAAGGTCACATACTGCCAAAACGATGCATGATATCCAGAATGATTTCAACGCAAGATTCAATAAGGCTCCACCACCAAACAAGACTGTATTACGCTGGGAGAAAAAGCTGTTTGAAACTGGCCCCATCAAAGACAGACCACAGTCGGGAAGACCAACAACGCGAGCAGAACAATGTGAAGGTGTGATTGCATCGGTGGCTCGTTCACCGAAAAAATCACTTCGGAAACGATCACAAAAACTTGCAGTTCCCATGTCCACAATGAGAGATCACATGACAAAAGGTCTCGGCATGAAACCATACCGCCCCTCATTTGTTAATGAATTAAGCGATACAGACATGTAGAAACGATATGAAGCCTGTAAACGGTTTTTGACCGTTTTTCCAACAATTCCTGCACGTGGAACGGTGAATTTTTTTCTGACGAGTGTGCAATTTACCGTAGCGCCAAAGTGAAAAATGTTTACTTCTGGAGCAAGGAAAATTCACACTTCTTTGAGGAACTGGAACACCATCCACCGCACGTGATGATATGGGGTGCAGTGTCTGCCAGGAATTTGTTCGGTCCATATTTTTTGAGGGTCCTATCAACCAAACTGCCTACCTCATCATGTTACGAGATTGGTTTGTCCCCGAGCTCGAACGTTCAGGGCTGCTTGGTCGGGCGTGGTTTCAACAAGACGGGGCTCCGCCTCATTTTGCCATTAAGGTGAGGGAATTCCTCAACGAAGTGTTCAGAGACAAATGGATCGGCCATGGCTCACAACATTTACCTGCCCCTCTTGAGTGGCCGCCCCGAAGTCCAGACCTGTCTTCATGTTCGTCAAGCAGAACGTATCCCGGGTGCGTTACCGCACAACAGAGGAACTGAAACACGCTGTTCGAGATGCATTTGGTGCAATCATTCCAGCAATGCTGCGTCGGTTCTCACGCCACACACATGGAGGCGCATAATCCTTTGTTACGAAAATAATGGTGCACACACAGATATTCTTCATTAGTAGCTGTATTTACTGTAATTAAAGTAATTGTTGCCAGTGACTTGCTTCTTAAATTACACCTACAACATATAAATACAATTAATCACACAAAAATAAAATTGGTATTACAATATGTACATTTTGTTGGGGGTGAGGATTTTTCGAACACACTGTACATCTTATTCGCTATTAGCCTAACCTACTGTAACGTAACTTACATTAATCTAACCTCACGTGACCTAAACAGCAGGACACTGATCGATCAGATGTCTTGACGAGATGTTGTACGCATGCTTTAGATAATGTTTATAACTAAATTTATATCACTTATATTTGCAGACACGTTTCAGTGTGTGTGTATATATATATATATATATATAATACAGTATTAATGCATTTCTTAACGTTTTACAAAGTTTATCTTTGTTTAGCGTGGGTTTTAACGTGCTTCATTTTAAAAATGCGTGAATTAACGCCTCCGAATCTAAAATTGGTTCATCAGAGGGAATAGTTGTGGCTAGGTCTATCGACAAGCGAGTTAGGTTAGGTTAAACTAGGGTGTTAGTTTTTAGTGGTGATGTTACGGTCTTGTCAATCCGATGGGTATTGGTCTGCGTGCCCAGTGCGCGCGCACAACGAATCAATACTGAGCAAAACGTCATTGTGGCGAGGAAAAGCGAACATTGTAAGTGAAAATTCCTTTTTTAAAATAGGCTTTTTATATTGTATTACGTTACTTTTATGGGTTAATAATTGGGATGAAAAACGACCCGTCTTTGGAGAATAAAACCGTTTAATCGCTCAGACAATACTGCAGAAGATCAAAATAGATTTTATGACTCCGTGGATGAATCATTCAACATTTAATTAATAACTTGTGAAGACCACAAACGCTCGTGACTCTTTGGGTCCTTTCAGTCCCGAAAGCACCGGTCTTTCGTGAACATCTGCAAGAAGAACTTTTCCATCCACGTTCTATGTATCAAATTCGCAAGCGAATTGGCGAGTACATTGATTTTTTTTAATCGCTCGTTTACTTTCTTGTCTTGCGTGCGCGCGGATCCTTATTTTAATCTAATCTTGTGATATGATTCAAATATCTTTTATGAAATGAACTATAACCGTCATTACGCAAGAAAAAATAAATAAATAAATCTTCAAAATATAAGTGCAAACGACGTTTGGCAAGCCGGAAATTTATGCCTTTCGAAACCCCGAGCCGACAGCCTTGAAGATGATAAAGTCACGCAGTCCATTAATATTTATCGTCATAATATATAACGTTCTTTTCTGATGGCTTTCATCGCACATAATTAGAGGCGCTTCGGTTCAAATTATGAATGTTCTTGATGGCGACATTAATATTTTTTCAAAAACCATTATAAAAAAATAAAAAAAATTTCTTTCATCTCCTTTATTACATCAACTTCAAAAAAGATAATTATCATAAATTCATAATATCAGAGTAGGGCATAGGCAGTAGACGGCATTATCTCGTTCAAACAATGCAAAGCCGTTATGAAGACTATGTTGTTGTTGTTGTTGTTTAGCCGATCAGCCCACCCTGATCGAGCAAGCCGGCGGCACGCGGGTAACCGATCGCCCTCTCCGGAGTGGACCAGAGGTTCAGCGCACTAGTGATGTTTGTGTTGTGTTGTATGTTGTGCTTGAGTGGTACAGTCTGTCATAATGTGTTCAATTGTTTGTGGTGTGTTCTGGCATAGGTGGCAGGTGTCGTCTGTGAAGTTGTCTAGTCTGTGTTTATATGTCTGTAAGTTGGGGTGATGTCCACATCGGAATCGTGCTAAGTTAACTCGATCCGATCTGCTCAGGCTGATCTCTGACCTGTTAATGGGTGGCGGCTTCGCACCTAGGACTGTGATGTCTGTGGGGCGTGGTATGGAATGGAGTATTTGGTTATAATGTGTGTGTGCTGTTACCTTAATGGTGCGAGGTGTCGGTGCGTGATTGTACATGTAGTGGCAAGGGTGGTGTGGGTTAGTTGTCGTTGCTGCTATGAATTGTGTTCCCCTCATGTCTAAATGTTCCCTAACTTTCAGTATTTTTGTTTCTGTGTGCAGGTGTTCTATTGGTGTTTGAGTGCATCCTGTAATGATACGAAGTGCGTTGTTTTGTATTGTCTGTAAGGTGTTTATGTGTGTTTGAGATAATGGGTGCCCAGCATGAGCTAGCACAGTCCATAACTGAGCGAATATATTGTTTGTATATGAGTGATGTTGTTTCCTGCTGGTGTCCAAAGTTTGTGCCTGTTTGTACCCTAAGCGTGTTAAGTTTGTTTTTAATGTCCTGAATGTGGTTTGCAAAAGATAATGATGTGTTGTATGTGACCCCAAGTATTTTGGTCCTGTGAGTGTGTGGAATGTTGTTGTTGTTGTTGTTTAGTGTAAACTGTGGAGTTATCTGGTGGTCTTTTGTGTTGCTTGTAAGCAAGGTGATGGTTGATTTTTTGGGCGCTACTTTGAGTCTATTGTATGTGAGCCAGTCTTGTATACTGTTTATGTATGTTTGTAGGTTATTTGTAGCGGTGTCGATGTTGTTGTGGGTGGATGTTAGAGTGATGTCATCTGTATATGATGATAAGGTAAGCTTGTTATCTATGGGTGTTGGAATGTCATGCATGTATAAGTTGAACAGTGTTGGTGAGAGAACAGAGCCTTGAGAGACCCCGTTTGGAAAAAGCTTGTTTTTGGATGACTTGTCATTAAATGTGACATGCGAGTATCTTCCTGAAAGATAGTTGCTAAGCCACCTTTTGGTGTTATGGTGCATGTTTGTGTTCAGTATTTTGTTTGTGAGAGGGAAGCGTGGGATAGCATCAAATGCTTTACTAATGTCTATTGTTGCTAATAGTGTACGTTGAGCTGGTCGTCTGGAGTTGATGCCATCCATGATGTGGTGCGTGAGGTTAGTGAGTAATGTCGTGGTTGAGTGGTGAGGTCTGAATCCATATTGAGTAGGCGATAGTGGGTTGGTGATTTGTAGGATTAGTCTTTCTGTTACTTTGGAAGGTGTACATAGTAAAGTAATAGGTCTATAGGAAGCTGGTTCTGTTGGATTTTTGTTTGGTTTGAGTAGCGTAATAATTTTACCTTGTTTCCATATGTCGGGAATAATACAGTGTTGGTATGAATATGTGCTGATATTTGTGAGAGCTAGTATTCCTTGTGGGCCCAAGTGTTTAAGGTGTATGTTAGATAGGTTGTCTGGTCCAGTAGCCTTCGAATTCTTAATGTTCTTCATGATCTTGGTGGTCTGGTCTATATTGAAGGGTGTAATGGACGTGTCGAGTCTGTAGGTTTTCTTGTGTCTGGCTGTTTGTCTGTGTGCGTGTTTCTAGTTGTTGTCTCTGTTTAAGTGACTTATCTTTGCGTAGTGATTAACTAGAATGTTAGCTTGTTGTGTATGTGTTGAGATATTATTTTGGCTGCGACAGATAGCCGCGTGTGAGGTGTGAATGCCGCTGTTAGAGTGGGTAATGCTGTTTATAGTCTTGTATAGCCTGGATGTATCTGTGGAGTGGTTTAGTGTTGCTATGAATTCCCTAAATGTTTGTTTGTTTTTCTTTGAGTTTGTTGTTTATTTCTGTGTTGAGCTGTTGTATCTGCTGTTTTATGGCTTCTGTGTGTGGTGTTTGTGTTATGTTTGAGGTTGTTACGTTGCCTTGTGAGGTGGGCTATTTCTCTAGTGTAATTTGGGTTGTATTTCCTAACGTTGCCCTTGGGTATGTATGTGTTTGGAGACTATGTTGTTCCATGAGGTGTGTGTGTGTGTGTTTTTAATCGTGCATATATATTTATGAAGGTCCTACGGTTTTCCCTGTATGAAATTTGAACTACTACTGCATATTTTTAAAACTATCAAATACAATGAGGAAGCCAAATTTTTAGGATTCTGTGCGAACAGTTTTAAAAATTCTTTGATTCTGACGTCAGTAGAGCTGGCGAATCAGTTTCTTTTGAATTTCATCCTTTTATTTTTTGCGACTTCAATAAGGGACTAAGTTTTATACTGAAAGGTATTACCGCTTGTCTTCCCTTCTATTTTAGTCATTTTCATTTACGTATATATATAATATATATATATATAATATATATATATATATATATATATATACAGGGTGGCGTAAGTTTCCATACATAGGAAAAATAAACATTTTTTTATGGACAACCATTTTTATTTATATAATATGCTCTACATGGTTGCCATTGTTTTGAAAACACATTTCAATACGTGTTCCCCACTGTTGATGAACACGCATTAGCACAGTTGACGTTATGCTTGTAATGGCGTTGGTGATACGTTCCTTCAGATGATTTATGTCTCGTATCTTTTCCTGATACACCATGGCCTTCAAGTGCCCCCAAAGATAGAAATCAAGGGGCGAGAGATCTGGAGATCTGGGAGGCCACTCCACAGGACCACGCCGACCAATCCAAGCATCCGGAAACTGCTGATCCAAATACTGACGCACGTATTTAAATTTTCCTATGTATGGAAACTTACGGCCCACCCTGTATATATATATATATATATATATATATATATATATATAATTTTTAAACATGTCACACTTTAAAAGGTTTGTATTTTTTTATTAACTGAAATAGAAGCATGAAATTTTAATTGTACCTTCTTTATATATGGAGAATTAGTTAAGGGTTTAGGAGACAATTGTCTTTTAACCCCTTAACTAACTCGCACCACAATTTTAATAAAGGTCTTAAAACATTACTGAAATATTATCCTGACTTAGACGTTTTATGGCATATTTGCCAAGTCTACTTTATTTTTATGGGCTCTCTCTAAGATTCATAAGCCTAACGTTCGGCTAAGATCCATTATATCTACTGTCAATAGTCCCACGTACAATTTAGCTAAATGGCTTTCCCATTGTACGTTTCCATTTATAGGGAGTATGTCTAGATAATGCATTAAGAATTCGTCTGAGTTTATTAACGAAGGCTCTAATACAGACTCGCTAAATAAGCGCCTAATTAGCTTTGATACGGCTTACTTATTTACCAAAGTTCCCTTAGATACCAACCATGAACTTTTCGTTGAATATTTTTCTGAAATGGATAGCGATACGTACTTTCCTAACTCGCTTTTCATTGATTTAATAAAACTTTTTCTGTCACGCGCATATTTTTCATTTGATGATCATGGTTCCATTTATAGGCAAAAGGAGGGCCTTTGCATGAGTTCTCCTCTTCCTGTCACTTTATGGACCTTTTTGAGTGGAAGTTTCTAACTGGTTTAATTAATCTCTTAGTTATCTGGTATAGCTATGTTGATGACGCATTTGTCGTACTTTCTAACAGTTTAGATCCTGTTTCGATTTTAAACAAATTGAATGACATTTTACCATCAATTAAATTTGCAGTCGAAGAAGAAAATTTACAAATTCTTTTTCTAGATATTTTAATTGAACGCTCGGCTCAAAATAAACCATTACTAATGTTTTTAGTAAAAATGCACATTCGAGTGATACAGTATGTACATTTTCCTTTATTCTGTCTCTATAAAGAGAAGTATTTTAATCGATTTGTTTCTTCGTGCCTTTAGGATTTGTAGTCCTCAATTTTTGGATAATGGAGGTTAAATTTATCAAGAATGTTTTCCCTGAATTGGGTTATCCCCTGACCTTTGTAAACGGGGCTTTTAAACTTACTAAGAAAGGATTTTACGGTAATGTTACGCAAATACCTTTTGAACAAAAAAGTACTTTAGGTGTTTACCTACTGAACGCAACTTGATAAGAGAGTATTTAAGTAATTCCACTAAGCTGATTACAAAGATAAATTATACTACTAAAAATTTCCTTCTTAACAAGTCAGGGTTTGCCTCTGATTATGGCGGAGTTTATAAAGTTCCATGTGGAAACTGTCACAAAGTTTATGTTGGAGAAACTAATATTTTTTCTGACAAATTTAAACATAAATACAGTCTTACAACCGGCGACCCTAATTCAGCCTTAAATCAGCATAGGACTCTCTAAGATCATTCAGTGGATATTAATAATAATTGACCCTTTCGTTACATGGAAAAGATAAAAATAAGAAAAAATTGACCGAATTTTTTTTAACTGAAAATATTGATAATTTGAATAATGATTGAGGTAATTTTTACATCGATCCGCTTTTAAATCGAATTTTACCCAGAATTTTTTTTTTAAACTTTATTGCGCCGTTTTCATCTGGCAAATACATGAAGTTTATGTACTGTTCTCTCCCTGTAACTTTTATTTCATTTAAGTCATCTTACCTGAATGAAGAGGAGTAGTGTTCCTCGAAAAGCGTCTTAGTTTTTAGTGTTTTTATCCTTTACTTTTGATATATATTTACATACTTGAATATGTATCCACGTTGTATAATAAATATACTGTACGTGTGAATTGTTGTATGAAAACAATATGCATTAAACAAATTAAGCCTTTTTTCAAAGAATTTAAAAAAAAAAGGCCATGAAATGATTTTTCGGGGTATGTTTCCTTCCATATTGAGAATGATGAATAATCCATCTATTTCCGATAGACTCCTAAGGACTTTTTTATCCCTTGAAAATAATCGATGAAACGAAACGGGAGACACTTTTAATATTAATAATGTAGTTTAAAATAGTTTCCACTTGAACTGTGAATCTTCAAAGAAAACGATTCTGAGAAGTTCATAACAAGAGTTAATTAATCTTGTTTTAATACAAGAAAGAAGGGCCAAGGGCAAATGCCTGCAAAAAGGAAGAAGAAGAGAGAAAATCAAGGTCCAAAGTTTTTGAGATGTCTGGAGACACTGCGTTTGAAAGATTGAAGGTCATAGACAGGGGGAAAGAGGGATTGAGGAAGATTATTCCAGAGTTGACTGGTTGAGTAGATGAAAGACTGAGAATACCCATTAATAACCCTTGCATTAGAGAGTTGGACAGAAGAGGGATGAGAATGTGTTGGAAGTCTGGTACTGCGAGAGGTCTCCTAGGAACCCATTTATCTACCAACCAATTTTATTGTATGGAAGGATGAACAGCTGGGTTTGCTGCGCGCAGACTGCCGTCACCGGATATCGAACCCTGGGCCGGTGGATTTGTAGTTAACGATGCTAACCACTGCACCACCGATATATAATTTTTTTTTATAGCGAAGTAATACTGGATTTAAGGTGTACAAATATTTTCCTTTCTCTAATTCGTCAGCTTTTGAAAGAAATGAAATATGGTTCCTGACTGAACATTTCATAATCTTTAACCGAGCGTTCTCAATTTCTCAATGCACATTGGTGAGAGCTGTACACTGTACAGCCCCCGTCTCCGTAGGCTGAGACTTCTGTAAAAGTGACAAACATTTTAAGACGCCATGGCTATTTAATTCATACAGGGTGGCCCAAAAGTAGGTATACAGTTTTATGTTAATTTTATATATATTGATATGTTGATTTTTATATAACGCTAATGCGGTCCTGGAAAAGGCGACGATATTTAAAACAACGATGTTCAAGGAATGTAACCTATGGGAAATAAGAGGTTCCGTTCTCAGATTTTTTTTGTCTCAAAATCAGGATTTTTGCATTACAAATACATTCGTATTAACAGCTCAATCACAGGAAAAACATCAATATGAAAGTGTTCAATTCAAATCTTTTATTTAAACATGAAAATTCATAATACGAACGAAAAAATTAAATTGGAAATTATTTTTAAGCAAAACATTTGTCTACTGTTCAATTTAAACCTTTTATTAAACATGACAAAAGGGAAGGGTGATGCTGCCAGGCGTAAAACGACGAAATAGCAAAAAGAAGACGATGATGATGATGATCTAAATCTTAGTCGCAAGTATAGCAACGACGAAAGCGCAAAACGACGATGTTCAAAACAACGATGTCAAGGTATTACTGTATATATATATATATATATATATATATTATATATATATATATATATAATATATATATATGTGTGTGATAAAAAGTATCGATAATTTTATTGCTACGGACAAATGAATGCAAATAAGAAATAACCGTTTACATATGTGAGTCTTTCTGCCCTCTGGCGTCTGCAGTCTGAAGCAAAATCTGCTACCATGAGTCAATAGTTGGTTGGAGCGCTTAAAGGGAGGGTGTGTGTTTGCAGTACGTCTAAATCTCGGAAATGGAGCAACGCGCGTGCGTTAAATTTTGTCTCAAACTTGGAAAATCTGCATCGGAGCGAACGAAATGATTAAAACAGCTTTTGGAAATGATACAAAAAGTTTAAAAATGGAAAAATATCGCTTGAAGAAAAGCAACGTAGTGGCCGCCCTTCCACTTCTCGTACGGATGAAAATGTCCAACAGATTCGATTTCTGGTACGAGCAAATGTTTCTCCATTTTTAAACGTTTTGTGCCATTTGTAAACGTTAGCTACACTGAGAGCATCATTTCCAAAAGCTGTTTTAATCATTTCGTTCGCCTCCGAACGCGCGTTGTTCCATTTCAGAGATTTATACGTACTGCAAAACCACACCCTCCTTTTAAGTGCTCCAACCAACTACTGAGTCATGGTAGCAGATTTTGCTTCAGACTACAGACGCCAGAGGGCAGGAAGACTCGCATATGTAAACGGTTATTTCTTATTTGCATTCATTTGTCCGTAGCAATAAAATTATCGATACTTTTTGATCACTCCTCGTATATTTAACTATAAAAAGGCAGTCCTGTCTGTGCATCTGTTGACACCATGTATTTACTATTGAGCGATTTTGAACATAGAAATAAATGCGCTTTGCTTTGTTTCAACTTTTTACTGTAGCGCCTTAAGATTTTCATTGCTACGTTCTTTTCTCTAGTTTTATTGAACGAATAATTGATCCCCCAAATACTGAGGGTTAAATTATTAGGTCAGTAAAACTACAGAAAAGAACGCAGCAATGAAAATGTTAAGCTTCACATCCGAACCCATTGTATCAAGATTTGTGAAGCTCAATATTTTCATGGCTTTGTTCTTTTCTATAGTTTTATTGACTGAATAATTGGCTCCCCAGTAATTGGGGGGGCCACAAACAAGCCCCCAATTACTGATGCCGAGGGCCCCAGCACCGCAGGTCTAGCTAAAGTGGGCCCGTAGGACCCACTTTAGCCAGTATATATAAAATGGCAAATGCAAGTTTTACTCGTCTCTTCCCTATTAGAAGGGAAGCGTCTTACCCTCTTTTAGCTTTCCCTTAGACTAAATGAGAAGTGAATCAAGTGATAGTATCATTATTTAATATGAACATTTTAGATATTGTGCAATATTTTTCACTATTTTTACATGATTACAAATTTATCTGACCAATACTTTACTTCATAATAACCATTCCTTATTTCGAGTTAATTATAAATTAATTATCACCAATATTAAATTAAACTCCTGGAAAGTTTTGAAATGTGGATTTGGAGAAGAATGCTAAAGACAAGGTGCAGGGAACACCAAAGTAATGAGGAAGTACTGCAACAGGTGAGGGAGGAAAGAAGACTCATTAAGGTGATAAGAGAAAGACAGAAGAAATGGATCGGACATGTGTTGAGAGGAAGGATTGTTGAAGGAGGTGATAGAGGGTAGATATGAAGGTAGAAGGCGGAGGGGAAGGAAAAGGAAAGCAATGGTGGATGATTTGAAGGCAGGCAGGAGCTACCATGAGATGAAAAGGATAACCTTTGGTTAGCTTCCGCCTGAATTGTTCATTCTGACGAAGGTCAAGCTTTTCACTCCACCTTAGACCTACAGTTTAACGTGGAATCCGAACCACGCCCCACCAGCACCCTAGCGTCTTAACCACTAGGCCACCCAGGGTACCTATTTATCTACCAACCACTTTCTTTATTGTGTGGAAGGATGAACGGCTGGGTTTTGCTGCGCGCCGGCTGCCGTCACTGGGTTCACCCGAGGCCGATGGATTCGTAGTCAGCGACGCTAACCACTACACCACCGAGGCGCATCCACCGATAGCTCAGGATAGAACACTTTGGCGGGACACATGAGTTGGACCTGCCTGATAGGCAGAACACAATGGATGGATGAATTAAATTAAAATAAAATCTGAAGATTTTATTGACACGGTAAACACGTGTAGTTACTAAAACACACGCACACACGCACACACACACACACACACACTAGGGGCACTCAATATATTTTGCCCACCCTTTTTTCTTAGCTAAATAATAGGCCATGCGGCTGAAATGTATTTTGGGCCATAAGTTTGAACTTTCTGCGCTTCACATAACCGGATTTTTTTCAGTTTGAACCTCCCCTCCTTGTATAAAACCGCTTTTAAACGCCCTTGTATAAAACCGATGGTTAATGCAGTTTCGAAAATGGCGTCTGACAGTGATGTGCGTCGTAAACAGAGAGCCGTTATCGAGTTTTTAACCGCAGAGAAGGAAACAGTTGGAAATATTCACAAACGTCTACAAAACGTTTACGGAGATGCTGTTGTTGATTGAAGCACAGTTGGACGCTGGTCTAAATGTGAGAGATCATCGGAGAGGGGGAGAGCCAGCCTCGATGATGAGCCACGCAGCGGTCGCCCAGCATCGGCTGTCATCTCACACTGTGCAACGTGCTAACAGCATCATTCGATCAAATCGGCGCGTCACATACAAGGAGCTTTCACTGAAGCTAGGAATTAGTGAAGGAAGTGTGAATACGATTATTCAGCAACTGGGATACTCAAAAGTGTGTTCACGGTTTGTTCCTCGCGAACTGACTGAAGATCACAAAGCCCAAAGAAAAGAAATTGCTTCCGAGTCGTTGGTTCGATACGAGACAGAAGAGGTTGACTTCCTTTCACGAATTGTGACTTGGGATGAGACTTGGGTACACCACTTTTAACCTGAAACAAAACGCCAATCCATGGAGTGGCATCACGCAGACTCCCCACGCAAGAAAAAGTTTAAAATGGCTCCCTCTGCAGGAAAGGTTATGGCCACCACCTTTTGGGACATGAAAGGGGTGATTCTGGTGGACATTATGAAGAAAGGACAAACAATCAACGCAGAAGCATATATTGTTACCCTGCAGAGACTCCAGAGACGTATAAAGCGAGTTCGACCGGAGAGAAAACTGGAAGACGTCCTTCTTTTGCACGATAACGCAAAACCACACAAAACAGTCTACAAACAAGAGAAGCCATCACAAAGATGCGCTTGACCGCGTTACCCCAACCTCCATATAGACCGGATCTGGCACCTTCAGACTTCCATTTGTTTGGGCCAATGAAGGATGCTATTCGTGGAAGAAAGTTTCAGAGTGACGATGAGGTTGTTGAGGAGGTTAAGAGGTGGCTCCAGCGGAACCCATCGGACTTTTACCAGCAAGGAATAAAGGCCCTCGTTTCGAGGTGGAGGAAAGCCGTAGAAAAGGATGGAGACTGTGGAAAAATAAAAACTTGTGAAAATGGTATGTAACTACTTGTCTACAAAATTTCTGGAACTTGCAAGGAAACTTGGAAAGAAAAAAAAAGGTGAAGCAAAATGTATTGAGTGGCCCTCGGGTGTGTGTATATATATATATATATATATGTGTGTGTGTGTGCGTGCGTGCGTGCGTGTATATATCTTAATTTAATTATTTAATTTAATGCCGGTTGGCGCGAGAAATGGCAATTGGGATTCCTTTTGTTGCGGACTGAGTGCCTTTTTCGCATTAATTGGAATTAACTTTAATACCTTAATTAAATTCAGGTATGAACAGTGTGTGTGTGTATATATACAGTATATATACAGTATATATACACAGTATATATATATATATATATATATATATATATATATATATAATATATAACAGGGTGGGCCGTAAGTTTTCATACATAGGAAAAATTAAACGTTTGTTTTTATGTTTCAATACCCTAAGAATATGCGTTTGACGTAAGATCTTGTTTACTGATGAAGCAAATTTTACGTCAATGGAGAGGTTAATCGGCAAAACATACGTTATTGGAGTAATGCTAACCCTAACTGGCTGAGTCCGACGAAGATGCAAGGTGCCGGTAAAGTGATGGTGTGGGCCGGGATATGGGGTGACAGAATTATTGGACCAATTTTTGTCAGTGGAATCTTAATGCCGAAAGGTATCTTAACATGTTGCAAGAAGAGATTTTCCCATCCCTGCTAAACGAGGAAGGTAACTTCCCAGTTTACTTCCAGCAAGATGGAGCTCCACCTCATTATGGTCTTCACGTGCGTCGGTATTTGGATCAGCAGCAGCAGTTTCCGGATGCTTGGATTGGTCGGCGTGGTCCTGTGGAGTGGCCTCCCAGATCCCCAGATCTCACCCCCCTTGATTTCTATCTTTGGGGGCACTTGAAGGCCATGGTGTATCAGGAAAAGATACGAGACATAAATCATCTAAAGGAACGTATCACCAACGCCATTACAAGCATAACGTCAACTGTGCTAATGCGTGTTCATCAACAGTGGGGAACACGTATTGAAATGTGTTTTCAAAACAATGGCAACCATGTAGAGCATATTATATAAATAAAAATGGTTGTCCATAAAAAAATGTTTATTTTTCCTATGTATGGAAACTTACGGCCCACCCGTATATATATATATATTGTCGTAACCATGCAATTGGCATGCAGAAATGTTAGTTTTAAGATTTTTATTTTGTTCGCAAAAAGCCAAGCGTTTTGGGTTATGAATATTCATAAAGGCATAAGTTAAAGATGTTTTCGAAAGTAGAACGGTCGTTCTATTTAAGTGTTGTTCTCAGGGGAAGAGGAAACCCAAAACCGCTTGGCCGCGGAGATTTACAACTAAAGGTTCCAGATGTACAAATGGTTAGTTTCGCTTTCACATGAGGTTGTGACTTTTATAAGGCAGACTCGAAGACGCCGACAAAGTTGAACCACGAGGGGGTCATAAACTTAGGGCTTCGAATCTGTTAACGGTATTTAAATGTATTTCTTGGGAAGAAGGAGAGGTTTATACTCGGAAATCAGGTCCCGCTCCAATCAGGGGGCCCAGGATCCTGGGAAACGTAGTAAAGACGCCTTCTTTCCCTCTTGTATGGGTAATAGCCTTCTGGGGGGACGGTCTTAGAAAAAACAAAGGGTTTGATAGGCTTTCAGAACATTGGAAGGCGGGGTCCTTCAAAATTGTAAAGTAAATTCGAAAATTGAAAAGTTAGTTGTAGTCGTTCCTCCTTGAAGTTAACTGTGGTTAAACAAACCCCCTGTAGACTTGTGGTGTAAGAAAAATTAAAACTGAAAGTATCAATTGTCACTAAATTAAAATTACGAACTTATAGTTCATGAAATTCGTTTACGCGGAAATTTGAGCATAATCATTTAATTGTTAGCGACCTTAACCGAGAACTTGATTGTATCTTAATTTAGGTTAACCAACGGACCAAGAGTTTTGTGAACTTTCCATTAATTTAATTTGGCTCCACTTAAATAAGAAATAGGGTACGTCTGGGCCCTAATTTCCTGAATCCGTCAATTTGGGTTCGGAAGTAAGTCCCGTTATTTGATAGATTGTAGTTTTGAAAGTTTTGGGTGGGCCGTAAATCTACGGTCCGTACGCAGCACAAGTGGGAGTGATTTTTTCTCCTGCCCGTAGTAAGTAAACTAATTCTTTGAATATCTGGGTCGAATTGCGATCACTTCATTTCTTATTTATTTATTTTTGTTGCACTAAAATATAAAACCCCTCGATCTATAAATTATTTCATTCAGATAACTGTTAATCTTTTCTTTAGATTTATCATTGTTGATCAATTTAACGATTTAAATTCATCTAACTGTGAACTTTGTCTTTGACGTTAAGATTATTGTTTGACTGAAATTTTATAGATGTATTCAGAATAAACTATTAAATGCATGTACTGTGTCAAGTAACATTTAATAAAATTTATAAGAGGGCGTGTGTTGTTTTAAATACCTTGTGATAGACCCCTCTTGTTAGCTGGGGAAAATTAACGTTCAAAGTAGGCTTGTGGAAAACCGAAGGAACCTAGCCTATCAATTTAAAGGGCCATCCGTCTTGGGTAGGCCGAATAATCCTGGACGAAAATAAGAGATAAAAATCACCGGGTACGCCCAACTTAAAGGGTGCCCGTGAAGTGAATTAAAGTAAGAGAATGGGTGTCCAGTACCATAAATAAATATACGGGTTGGGCACGTACATCATATGGTGTCAGAAGTGGGATTCTATTGCAAGGTATTTATAGCAAGTGTAACTTGTTGTTAAAATAAATTTTCGTGACAGTAAAACACGAACGTAGAAAGTATTTGCAACCGTAATTCGGTAAAATAATTGGTAACAGTAAAAAGTGTCGTTAACAGTGATTACAGTTTTAAAGGTTTTGAACTAAAGATAAACAAACAAATAACTTTCGCAATGTCGGTAAAGAGCGTGGAAATAACGAATGAGGAAAGCGTAAGTGACATGAGTGATTCCGAACCAACGAACTTAAAAGAAATGAGCACCGAAAGTTTACGGAATTTAAAGAAGAAAAGGTTTTATAAAACGAATCGGTTACTAAAGGAATGCAAGGAATTAGAAAAAGAAATAAATCGAAGAAGGTCGAAACTGGAAGATCTTGTAATGATTATTCCGCGATGGGAGTATTTGGACAACCGAAGGTCGGGGGTTCGTCCCCGAAGAATCTCTCTAGTTCCTCCCGTTACAGAAGAACTTTCGAGCAAGAAAGGATTGGGTGGAGACCAGAGAACCTAGAAGACATCCCAAAGAATCCTTGCAGAAGTGCACACACCACAAGAGACGAGAAACACCGCACCGACGAAGACCGGCAGAAGAATATAAAAACCGTCGTACAGGTATTAAAGAGTACTAGCTTACCTTTGCAACGTGAACAGGCAGTAAGGGGTCCTGAGCAAACGACTTTTGGACACACATTGGAAGGAAGTTCGCCGAAGTTTATGGGCGAACGGGCACAAGAGAACCCAGGAACCAGCCCAAACGCCGTCAGGAAGGAAAAAGGTGAGAAACTCAACAAAATTGCCCCAAGATTATTAAGTGCAGGTAATGCCTTGGTTCAGGCTAATCCCACAAGGAGATATATTAAAGTGGGCATACCTAAAGACGCGTTGAAGATCGTTATGCCGGAGTATGCTTGTAATTGCATCAAAGGAACATCCTTTCGGGACTATTGGATGGAATCAACCCAGTTTTCGGTAAACAACCCAAGCTTAGGACTAAGAGATGAAGAGGTCCTAAGAGAAGAAACGCCACATGACAGAAGCCGAAGACTGCAGAAACTGCAAAATCCTCCCACATCCTGGGACTACAACTCACAACATTCAGAAGAAAGAACAGCCACAGCCACGAAGGAGGACAACATCAAGGATGTGGAGGTGAACGAAGGAGACAAGTCCAGCAAGAGAGGAGAGCCCAGAAGGAAGAACTGTGACACTGGTCACAGGAGGAATAACACAACTCAAGAATGTGACTACAACCCCATGAGAAACCAGAAGAGAAAACAAACCAAGTCAAATGAAGACAGAGACTCCAAAGAGGAAACAATGGAAGAAAGTGGCCGGAGCCAGTGCAAGATTTGTCAGCAAATGCGAAATTGGGAAGAGGCGTGCCCTCGAGCAAACCTTCGACAGGATTGGAAGGAGAAGCCTCCCGAATAGCTTCAGAGGAAGTAGCGGCGAGTCCGTCGGCTAGGACTGATCACCCTACCAGTACTCGTCGCTTGACATAAGCTATGCACAAGAACATCGGGAGCCTTCTTTGGACAGTTGCCAACTTCTCAGTACACAGTTGCACCGGCCCCCGCCCATTCATGTAAAGGGAGTAGAAGTAAGTTTGACTATGGGAAGGGGGGTTGAAGAATTCTTTTGTGTCTGTATAATTCCAGAGGCTCAGCAAGACTTGACTATAGGCGTGTTGTTTCGGAGGATATGAAGACGAAACAAAGGTACGAAGCCCAGGTAGACCACCGGAAGAGGGCAGTCACTCTGAATGAAACAGTAACCATCCAAGGAAAGGGAGTAGACGGTGAAGATAGTGCGAGGGTGACTCTGGTAGAGGCCATCCCGCACGAAAAACTAAAGGTGGCCGCCGTGATTCTGACGCGAGGAGTCAGAATGAAACCCGGGGATGTAGTTCCCTTGGACGTCTATTCTCCGCTGCACGGGATGTGCAGTGAAGCTCGGGGAAACTTAAAAATGTTACCGAGCAGGATCCCACAGGGGAAGATAAGGTTACTGATGATCCATCAGGATGACGAAGAATACATTGGCGAAAAAGGAGACGTCGTGGGACTAGTGACGGAGGCAGAGCTAATAGGGAGGGTAGTCGACATGGCCAGTCGACGCTCACCCCAAATTGGAACGAATGTCACGGTGAAAGGAAGTCAAGCATCAAAGAAGGACTTCGAAGAACGAGTGACACGCCTCAAGTCCTATGTCCTTGGTTGGGAATCCTTCTCCGACAAAGAAAGGAAAACCGTCGAAGAGTGGCTAAGGGATTATTCAGATGTTTTCTCAATGGATGGAGAGCCATTGGGTTATAATAACTTGATGCCAATGAAGTTGGAAACTCGGGAACATCCTCCCATCTTTAGGCGACCCTACAGGATACCTATTACACACGAGGAGGAGGTAAAGCGACAAATAGCAGAAATGCTGGATCAAGGAGTGATACAGCATAGCCGTTCCCCGTGGTCGTTTCCATTGGTAATTGTGAAGAAAAAGTGTGGGGCCCTGAGGCTTTGTGTAGATTATAGACCTCTGAACGCCATTTGCATCAAGGACAAATACCCATTACCAATAATCGATGAAACCTTGGCCAAGCTGCACGGGACTCATTACTTCTCGAGCATGGATTTACGCTCGGGATATTGGCAGTTGGCCATTCACGACGATAGCATCTCGAAAACTGCCTTCTCCACGGGAAGCGGTCATTTCGAGTTCAGAGTGGTCCCGTTTGGGTTATCCAATAGTCCACCGGTGTTCCAAAGAGTAATGAATTTTATTTTTCGGGAGCAACTGTACAAGGAAGTACTGATTTATTTGGATGACCTCATTGTCCTTGGAAGGTCTTTAAAAGAACATGACCAGAGGGTACGACGAGCCTTGGATAGCCTACGCACTGCCAACCTAAAGGTCAAGTTAGAAAAGTGTCAGTTGTTAAAATCCCAGGTGGAGTATCTAGGCCATGTGGTCACCAGGAACGGGGTGAAGCCACAGGAATCCAAAGTGGAGGCCATCAAAAACTCCCAGAGGCCAAACAACAAGACGGAACTCAAGCAATTTTTAGGCCTCGCTTCCTACTACAGAAAGTTTATAAAGGGATTCAGCCAGATTGCGCGACCTCTTAATGAAGTGTCCACCAAGGAGTCTTGGGGATGGGACACACCGCAAGAGACCGCATGGCAATCCCTCAAAGACACTTTAACAACTGACATCGTATTGGCGTACCCAAATTTTGATCAAGAGTTCATCTTGAACACGGACGCGAGTCAAGTAGCAATAGGGGGAGTACTCGCGCAGGAACAAGAAGGAATCGAGAAACCGATCTTATTTCTCTCCAGAACCCTAACGGGCGCAGAACTAAATTATTCCACCTACGAGAAAGAGCTGCTTGCAATCGTCTTTTCATTGAAGAAGGCTCGTCCCCTTATATTTGGTCAGAGAGTCATCGTCCGCTCTGACCATAAGCCGTTGAAGTGGCTTCTGAGGGAAGGACATAGGGAGCCCAATGGAAGACTAGCGCGTTGGGTAATGACATTGCAAGACTACGACGTGCTCATAGAGTACGTAAAGGGCAAACTCAACAGAGTGGCCGATTGGTTGTCCCGCCCACCTGGAGTGACTAAGGAGGTTGTGAACGCGATATACGAAAAAGCGATCATCGACCGCAAAGTAATCAGCAAACACCAGCAGAAGGACGTGGAATTAGCGGCAATTAGAACAGCCATCGAAGAAGGAAAGGCTTTCAACTGGCCCATATCCAAGCCCATTCAGCCGTCAAGATTCAAACTAATGAGGAACCTGCTGGTTTACGTCGATGCAAACGGAAGAGAGGTCATCGTAGTTCCTAAAAAGCTGAGAGAGCAGCTCATTTGGAACGCACACACAGACGTCGGGAGCATTCATCCGGGAGCTGCAGGGACTACCGAAATCCTACGGACCTCTATTTTTGGCCAGGTATGGTTCAACAGGTACGGCAGGTGGTCCAAACGTGCGACACGTGCGCACGGAACAAACAGACGCGGAAAGTGACTGTGGAAACAATGCCTTGTGTGCGAGGCCACAGTCCTTGGGAACTTCTGCACGTGGACTTAGTTGGTCCCCTTCCTCCGACCGGGGAAGGCAGCCATTATATCCTCACGTGTGTAGATAGTTTCAGCAAATTCACCATACTGGCAGCAATAAAGGACAAGACGGCCCGGGAGGTGGCGGACAAGTTCCATCGTTTGATACTGTGCAAACTGGGCGCCCCTTCAGCAGTAGTATCCGACCAAGGCAAGGAGTTCTGGAACTCTACCTTGCAGGAGCTCTTCAGGGTTTGGGAGGTACGACACCAACGTACCGCTGCATACACCCCCAAAGCAACGGGAAGATCGAACGTCTGAATAAAGAGTTATGCATCAAACTCCGCATACTTTGTGAAGAAACTGGACGAGACTGGGATAAAATCCTCGACACCGTGGAATTGTCCTTGAACATCCGAGTGCACCGAGCCACGGGACATTCTCCATTCTTCTTGATGTACGGGCGAACCCCCAACGTACCTTCAAAGCTATTTCGCATGCCACAGGAGGCATGCGTGAGCCCGTACAACCCAGAGGAATACGCCGAAGACCGAAAGAGGAGTCTGAGCGAAATATATCGCCGAGTGGAAGAGTTCATGCGGAGATACGAGAAAGCTAACGGAATCAAGGAATTGAAGCCGTTCGAAGAAAGGCGCCCCATGGCTTGGTGTACATTGATTACCCCGACCGGGTAGGGCAAGTTGGAGCCCCGGTACGAGGGTCCATACATCATCATCGAACAAAAACTCCAGTCACTTATCTCCTACGTCACATGATCACTGGACATCAGATAGTGATCCATCGAGACCGATCCGCCGCAGCATCGAGGCCCCATGGGACGTCGAGCGACAAGGCGGGGCTGGCGGCGCAGGGGATGCGATGGGGGAAGGGCCACCGCCCCTCCTCTCTGGAGTTCCGCCCTCGACACGGAGAAACATCACAAGGGGAAGTGAACCGGAGTGTTCTTGCCCACTGGCAGGACCGAGTGGCGGAAGGGATCCGCCGGCGCCTCCGAGCTACTTCCTCCCCGAGAGCTTCGCCAGGGAACGGAGGAACATCGACCCGTGGAGGTGAACCGGAGTGCACCTCCTGCCCCCTGGCAGGACCGAGTGGCGAGCAGGAGCCGCCAGGTGCTTCCGAACTACCTCCTCGCGGGGACCTTATGGGAATAGGGTCCCCCGGAGAAAGCAGACAGGCTGCTTTCCCAGGGCCACCGTTTGAGCGTCAGTATGCTCTTAGGCCCCGACCTCGAGTACACTACGAGGAACCTGAGGATGACTAAAATTAAGTGTGTCAGTGTTGGTGTCCCAATAAAGGGGACAAATAAAATCTATCAGTGATAGTGTCCCAATAAAGGGGACAAGTAAATGGAAAGTTTTTGTGAGTAAAGTGATAATACCCGACCCTAGTTAAGAAAGTTTGCATCGGAGTGCAAAATTAAAGGAGGGGAGGGATGTCGTAACCATGCAATTGGCATGCAGAAATGTTAGTTTTAAGATTTTTATTTTCGCAAAAAGCCAAGCGTTTTGGGTTATGAATATTCATAAAGGCATAAGTTAAAGATGTTTTCAAAATAGAACGGTCGTTCTATTTAAGTGTTGTTCTCAGGGGAAGAGGAAACCCAAAACCGCTTGGCCGCGGAGATTTACAACTAAAGGTTCCAGATGTACAAATGGTTAGTTTCGCTTTCAATGAGGTTGTGACTTTTATAAGCAGACTCGAAGACGCCACAAAGTTGAACCACGAGGGGTCATAAACTTAGGGCTTCGAATCTGTTAACGGTATTTAAATGTATTTGGGAAGAAGGAGGGGTTATACTCGGAAATCAGGTCCAGCTCCAATCAGGGGGCCCAGGATCCTGGGAAACGTAGTGAAGACGCCTTCTTTCCCTCTTGTATGGGTAATAGCCTTCTGGGGGACGATCTTAGGAAAAAACAAAGGTTTGATAGGTTTCAGAATATTGGAAGGCGGGGTCCTTCAAATTGTAAAGTAAATTCGAAAATTGAAAGTCAGTTGTAGTCGTTCCTCCTTGAAGTTAACTGTGGTTAAACAAACCCCCTGTAGACTTGTGGTGTAAGAAAAATTAAAACTGAAAGTATCAATTGTCACTAAATTAAAATTACGAACTTATAGTTCATGAAATTCGTTTACGCGGAAATTTGAGCATAATCATTTAATTGTTAGCGACCTTAACCGAGAACTTGATTGTATCTTAATTTAGGTTAACCAACGGACCAAGAGTTTTGTGAACTTTCCATTAATTTAATTTGGCTCCACTTAAATAAGAAATAGGGTACGTCTGGGCCCTAATTTCCTGAATCCGTCAATTTGGGTTCGGAAGTAAGTCCCGTTATTTGATAGATTGTAGTTTTGAAAGTTTTGGGTGGGCCGTAAATCTACGGTCCGTACGCAGCACAAGTGGGAGTGATTTTTTCTCCTGCCCGTAGTAAGTAAACTAATTCTTTGAATATCTGGGTCGAATTGCGACCACTTCATTTCTTGTTATTTATTTTTGTTGCACTAAAATATAAAACTCCTCGATCTATAAATTATTTCATTCAGATAACTTAATCTTTTCTTTAGATTTATCATTGTTGATCAATTTAACGATTTAAATTCATCTAACTGTGAACTTTGTCTTTGACGTTAAGATTATTGTTTGACTGAAATTTTATAGATGTAATTCAGAATAAACTATTAAATGCATGTACTGTGTCAAGTAACATTTAATAAAATTTATAAGAGGGCGTGTGTTGTTTTAAATACCTTGTGATAGACCCCTCTTGTTAGCTGGGGAAAATTAACGTTCAAAGTAGGCTTGTGGAAAACCGAAGGAACCTAGCCTATCAATTTAAAGGGCCATCCGTCTTGGGTAGGCCGAATAATCCTGGACGAAAATAAGAGAGAAAAAACACCGGGTACGCCCAACTTAAAGGGTGCCCGTGAAGTGAATTAAAGTAAGAGAATGGGTGTCCAGTACCATAAATAAATATACGGGTTGGGCACGTACATCAATATATATCGGGTGGTCCGAAAAAAATGACGCATTTTTTAAAAATTAATATCTCAGTAACCCCCTTCCTTATCATGACAATTTTTATATGCAAGATACTTTCAAACTTCTTTTTTTGAATGCAAGAAACGGAATTCTGATATCTTTTATAGTTTTCTCGCAATTAACAAAAGTAACAACATGGGTCAAAAAAACGAATATCATGAGAAAGGAAAAATTTAATCAGAAATTTAACTAATTAATTTACAGTAAATGATCGATTGGACCACCACTCTGTTGACACACTAATCTAAGTCTTTTCTTCCACACAAAAATAATACTTCTTACTTCATTAATGCCAATTTCTTGCCAAGATTCAAGTATTTTACTTTTTAATTCTGATTCGGTGAATTTTTCTCGTCGACCTCGGTAAACCTTCTCTTTTAGTAACTCCCAAATTGAGTAGTCCATAGGATTACAATCTGGGCTTTGTGGTGGCCACTCATTTTTCGTTATTAATTTTGGTGTATTGCTAATCAGAAACGACTGTGTGGCGTAGCTTGTATGCGACGGTGCTCCATCTTGTTGAAATATGAAATCATTTTCTTGATACAGGCGACAACAATCCGGCAACAATTTTGTTCTTAAAAGTTCAAAGTAATTTGCAGAATTCACCTTTGTCTTTTCAGTTTCAATAAAATGAACATCTGTCTTGCCATTCCAAGAGACCCCTGCAGATATCATAACCTTTTTGGAGAATCTTGACGTTTCATGATACAATCTGTTTATTGAAATGTCACACTTTTTACCACGCCCGTAGACAACATCATTTTGACGGTTTCGCGGAATTTCTAGAGTGAAATCTTTTTCATCCGTGAAGACTATCTTTTTAATATCAACGACAGAGAAATTATCAAGTAACTTTCTGCACCTTGTTTTTCTTTTATCCTTAACAGTATCACTTTTTCTAGAAGATACTATTCTTTTGAAGGCTTTTAGTTTTTGTGCTTTAATTATTCGGTGTACAGAAGTCTTTCCAATATTCAAATGTTTAGCAATTGTTCTTTGTGACAAATGACTTCCTGGTTTATCTTCTTGAGAGCAGATTTTATCGTTGATGTAATCCACATTTTCTGGAACCGAAGCTGTTTTAGGTCTACCGCTTCCTGGTTTTCTGGCAGTACTTCCCGATTCGCGAATCTTCTTTAAGAGTCTTTCCACTGCACGCCTTTTCCACTTTTTGCCGGAAACTCTTGCAATAACCTTCCAGTCTTCCATCCTTTTTCACAGTAACAATTTTTAATGAGAATACGATCTCCCTCTGACAACATCATTAAGGGTACTGACGAATTGTTAAAAAATAAAAATATCCACAATTTGACTTGTTCATTCCTGTAGAGTTTTGTAATAACTTGCAAAAATATCGCATGATATCGTATAAAAAACGGATATTATATTGCGATTTTTGTTTTTTTGACCCATGTTGTTACTTTTGTTAATTGCGAGAAAACTATAAAAGATATCAGAATTCCGTTTCTTGCATTCAAAAAAAGAAGTTTGAAAGTATCTTGCATATAAAAATTGTCATGATAAGGAAGGGGGTTACTGAGATATTAATTTTTAAAAAATGCGTCATTTTTTTCGGACCACCCGTATATATATATATATATATATATATATTATATATATATATATATATATATATATATATATATAAGGACCGACAGAATTTTGAATATTCTTATTTTTCCTTTTTTCAAACGTTTTGACAAATCACTATCATTATCAGTGAATTTATCATGGATCTAAAATTGATTAAAATCTTCTATACTATAATAAGAGAGCCGTCCGTCCGTCCGTCACACTTTCAGAAATTGTGAGAAAAAAATTCAGAAATTGTATTACGGGCGGCAATGTGAAGCTCAAGATTTTCATGACTGTGTTCTTTTCTGTAGTTTAGCCTGTCTAACCGTCAGCGAAGCGACGGGAACTGTACTAGTAATAATAATAATAAATCGGTAAAAATGTAAATAAGCTAAAAACTATGTCACAATTAGATTGAAACGATCAAAATTAGGGTTATATCAAAGCCTATCTATATTTGGTCAGTCCACGCTACGCATTATAACATGCAAATAATTTTATACAAAGGATTTTGCACGGAGTTTTTAAGTCAGTAAAACCTTAACATTTACTTTAAGCTCGCGAGCCATTTACATTTTGAGAGCCGCTTCACAAATATGGTATCACTGATTTTGGATGCGAAGCCCAAAATTTTTATGGCTGTGGTATTTTTGTAAATTCATGCACTGACTAGCAGTTCATCGACTTCATAAAATGTATGAAATTTCGTACAGCGTTGCCCGACTAAATATAGGTAAGTTTTGGTTATGAAATACACTACAGTGTATTATAATTTTTACGTTCTCTTTATAACGAAGTACAGTAGTATCAGATTTGTCATTATTTAAAAGAAATGAAACATGGTATATATATATATATATATATATATATATATATATATATATATATATATATATAATAATTATATATATAATATATAAGATCACGTGTTCTGTGATTTTAGTGCGTATGTATGTATGTATGTATGTAATGTATGTATGTATTACTCAGAATAAGAATATATAATTTTGTAGAGTACATACAGAAAATGGAAGAAATTGTGATTCTTTTAATTTTAGAAATATCTACAAAATTATATTTTTCACTTAAAGAAACGTTTAGATGTTTTGTCTAATTTGCTGAAATTCCATAATCTGAAGCAGTGCTCTTCAACCTGGGTATACGGTATACCCAGGGGCAGTGGTTCCCAAAGTGTGTTCCGCGGAACCCCAGGGTTCCGCGAAAAAATTCAGGGGTTCCGCGAGCTAAAGTTTAAAATAAAAAACATTTTATTTAAAAAAAATATAAATTACTCATTTTCAAAAAAATAAGTCTAGCAAAGAAAATATGAAATTTTGCACGAAGGAAAATAAAGCATAAGTATGGTTTGAGCGAAATATTTAGAAACGGCAATAGGCTTGAACGAAACATTTCGAACGTAACAGCAGCGCCCTCTGTAAGAGTTGCCAATTTTTTTTGGCCATACTTATCATGTTTTGCGTATTTGATTTACTTTTTAAAAGAAAATTTCCATAAATAGCAACTAAATTATCATTAATGGAAAACATTTATTAATATAAGTACATAATCTGCATGTAAAATGATGTAAACTGCGTTTGGAGACGTAGCCAACATGTTTTGAACTTGTCATAATCTATTTCTATAGTAGTCGAGGTACTCGACTCGAGCGTGCGTTATCAGTTTGTTTGTAAGCTTTGGAAGTGAAGTGATCTGAGGTGGTTATACAAAAGGACTTTATTAACTGCAGCAGAATGCGCAGTAAAAATATCAGTATTTTCCTAATGTTTACATGGGATATTGTGCATCTGTTTACAAGACGCTAACAGGTCTAAGTGAAGCCTAACGAATAATTAAAGTGCAGAAGATTGTGCAGCAACGTTGCTTGCCTCTACCTACTAGGCCTACTTGATAAACACTTCGTTAGTACAATCTTTGAAATCGTTGTCCTCTGTGAATTAATTTGGTTAGAACTTTTTATTATTCATTTTTCGTAATTGTAATATTTCAAAATTCGTGAAAATTAACCCTTCAATGGATCGATGGTTAAAATATGGGTTTCGTAAAAAACTGAAATTACTAGTAATGCAGAAACTAGTGAAACAAAAGCATCTATAGAAGATACAGAAATTGCAGAAGCTGCACAACCACCAACTTCTAGTGTGATTAATCCACAAAAAAAGAAATCTGCTTCCTCCGATTCTGTGCAGACATCTATGGAAAAACGTAAATATGATCCTAATTATTTGTTATATGGTTTTACTAGTATTGGTGACGAAGAAGCCCCAGATGCCCTTTGCTTACTTTGTAACAAAATATTAGCAAACAGTTCTTTAGCACCAGCAAAGTTACAGAGACATATGGAAACAAACCATCAGACTTTTAAAAATAAAGATATTTCTTTTTTTGAAAGAAAACTTGAAAGTCTGAATAGCTCTAGAAGTGTCTTATTAAAAAAATGTAAAACAGACAATGAAAATGCAACAGTTCTAAGCGTCATATAAAGCGTGTTACCGCATTGCTCTTGCTGGTGAGGCACATACTATTGGTGAATCACTTGTAAAACCTTTATTAAAAGATATAATATCTTGCGTGTTTAATGAAGATTCTGTTCAGAAAGTTGAGGCTGTATCTCTTTCCAACAATACGGTGTCAAGACGTATTAATGATATTGCTAATGACATTCAAAATGAACTTATTTCACGATTGCGTGTATGTGATGCTTATGTATTACAAATAGATGAGTCCACAGACGTTGCTGGACTAGCAATTTTACTTGTGTTTGCTAGATATGACTTTAATAAGAAAATTGAAGAAGATTTGCTTTTTTGCAAAAGTTTAGAATTGCATACCACAGGAAATTATATATTTAATTGCATTGATAATTTTATGAAAACGCATGATATAGGCTTTGAAAAATGTATTTCAGTATGCAGCGATGGAGCAAAGGCAATGACAGGAAAATTAGCTGGCGCTGTAACACGAATCAAGAATGTTGCAAAAAACTGCAACAGTAATCACTGCATTCTTCACAGATATGCATTAGTGACAAAAAGGATTTCAGCTTCATTAAAGATAGTTTTGGACGAAGCAGTGCAGATTATCAATTTTATTAAATCTCGGCCATTGCAATCACGAATTTTTAAGGCCTTGTGTGAAGATCTGGGTAGTCTTCATAACACTCATACTTTTACATACAGAAATTAGGTGGCTCTCACGAGGAAATGTTCTTGTGAGAATGTTTGAATTGAGGAGAGAATTGTTGTCTTATTTTATTGATCATAAATTTAGATTATCTGACAGATTAACAAATATGGCATGGCTAGCAAGGATTGCATATTTAGCAGATATTTTTTCAAAATTGAATGAAACATGTCTATCTCTGCAAGGGAAAGAAGTAAACATTTTCAAGCGCAAGATAAATGGTATCTTTATCACGTAAATTGCAGTACTGGATCTCAGATGTGGAACAAAATACTCTTGACTGTTTTCCGCTTCTTAGTGACTTTCTCCAAGAATCCGAAGTGGAATTAGATGTTGAAATCCTCAATGATATTAAAAATCATCTCAACAGCTTATCAGAATCTCTAATTGAGTATTTTCCAAATTTGAAGAACAAAGACCATTACTGGGTACAGAATCCATTCAAAGTTAAAGAAAAGCCAACAGGATTTCTAGCAGTGGATTATGAAAATTTAATAGAAATTACTTCAGATACTCAGTTAAAGGCCAAGTTTGAAGAAGTTCCGGTAGCTATTTTCTGGGGAAATTTAAGTGACGAATATCCGGAATTATCAAAACGAGCCATACGAGTGCTATTGCCATTTGCAACAACATATTTGTGTGAATCAGGATTTTCAAGATATGCGAGCACGAAAACAGAATATCGCAGCAGACTGGATGCTGCACCAGATATGAGAATTCAATTATCCAACATTAAACCAAATTTCCAGAGGATACTGGAGTCTAAGAAGCAGAAGCATTCTTCCCATTAGGTATTCATTTCATTTTTGTTAAACTAATTATGTACAAATTTACAAAAATTAAGGTGTTTTTTATTCGAATTTTTTTATTTATTTTTTAATATAAATAAGTTCTCTTTTTATCCCACAATTTGTGGTTTTTTAATATTCTTGAATATAGGTAGGGGTTCCACGCTTTTTTAAATAATGTCAAAGGGTTCCGCGGCAAAAAAAGTTTGGGAACCACTGCCCAGGGGTATACCAAGTCTACTTGGGGGTATACGGCAGAGATAGGGTATACAGCGGGGTATACGAAATTTTTGGGGTTATACGTACATATACATGACGACTGGGCTGATAAAATTCTTGCTATGTGTAGACAACTTTTCAAATTTCCAAGCAAAATAAAGTAATAAATAAACAATAAAATCGTCTTTCCTTGGGTCCCCCCTCCTAAAAAAGTTTAAAAAATAGAAAACGAGCAGAAAACGGGGATTCTCGTCTTTCCTTGCTTTGCCATTCTTATAATATAGTCAGGGGGCTTAATCAAAAAAATCACCCCGATTGTTCCCTTTGTTCCAAAAGTACCATTTGTTTACCCAGGGGTAAATATGACCATAAGCATTCATTGTTTTGCGGGAGCCAACATGGGCTCTCCCTGTGGCGGCCATTATGGACGAATCCAAGATGGCCGCCATCTGGTCTGACATTGGGCGATAAAATAACAACCAATCATAGTAGAACAGCAAATAATGACACTTTTTGTATGTTTTTGAGTATAGAGAATCCAGTTCTGATATTTGTTTTTTAATTCAAGATATACGTCAGGTCGTATATATCCACATTTGATATTATTTTATAAGAAATGTACATTTTATGTCAATTGAATCATGATACATAATTATTGCACTTAGATTTGTGGTTGTAACAGCTATATTAACTCAGATCAAGAAACTCAGATCAAGTTACGGATCACCTCCAGAAACATTATTCTGCATCATATGTCTGGGTGAGGATCAGCATGATCTTCATAGAGCCTTAAGTGACAACATTGATCAAAATCTGAAGAATTGGGCAAAAACAACTAACAACTGGCATTTATATGGGCGCTTGACTGCAGGTTCTGATGCACATGCAATGGATGCTCAGAGCTGGAAATAAGTCAGACATTCTTGCATGTGTCAATGCACCAACTGGATCTGCCAATCCTGCTAAACAAGTGACAGTTCAGTTGTATGACATGGCCGCCATCGTCCACATTGTGCGTCCAAGTAGAGCATCAACATTTGCTGAATATGTATCTCTACACATCATACCTTTCATTAAAGCACAGATGACTGACACAGTTGAGCGCGTCGATGCCGTGTGGGATACCTATCCTGAAGACAGTCTGAAATCACTTGCACAGCAGCGGCGTGGTTCAGGAGCACGTACTCGACTTGATCCAGATAGTGATGGTACCACACCCATTCCCAAACGAGACTGGCAGTCATATTTGAAAAATGTGGAAAACAAGAAGGAACTGTTCGTCGTTATCAGTAAACAGCTGATCAAGATTGACATGGGTGGAAAACTCCTCCTCAGCACTGAATTAGAAACTGTGCTCTCCAATAAAGCATTTGATATATCAGGGCTCCAACCATGCAACCACACAGAGGCAGATACGCGGATCATTCTGCATCTTGCTCACGCATCATCTCATGGTCACAAGAAAGCATTCATCCGCACTGTTGACAGTGACATCATAGTCGTTCTTGCCATTGCTTTCTTTCAACAGCTTGACCTAACAGAACTCTGGATTGGTTTTGGTAGTGGCAAATATTACCGAGACATCCCAGTGCACAGCATTCAATCACAGCTTGGTCCATCAAAGTCGCTGGCTCTACCTCTGTTCCATGCACTAAGAGGCTGCGACACTACGTCTCAGTTTCTTGGATGTGGGAAGAAGACAGCATGGACTGCATGGAATAATACACCAAACTTAACTGAAACCATGATCAAATTGACTGAAGACCCCGAGTCCTTCAGTCTAGTACCTCCTGAAATGACACACATTGAGAGGTTTGTTGTGCCCATGTACAGTAAAACATGTGGACAAGCATCTGTAAACGTAGCCAGGCACCATCTGTTTTCTAGTGGCAGTCGATCATTGGACAGCATACCACCTACCCAAGCTGCCCTCTTCCAGCATATCAAGAGGTCATTGTTGCAGGCAAGTTTTGTGTGGAAGCAGTCAACCACATGCCATCAGACACTCCCTGCTTTTGATAAATGGGGATGGGAATATGACAAGCGCAGCAACCAATGGCTCCCTTTCTGGACAACTCTCGCTGATGCCAGTAAGGCATGTGCTCTTCTCCTTCATTGCGGATGCACTAAAGCCTGCAGAGGGAATTGCAAATGCAGTAGTGCTGGAATTCGATGTACGACACTCTGCAAGTGTGAGGGTGGCTGCCTGAACAATGACGACTATTAATCAGTGAACAGCCATCTATTGGATAGACATTATCATGAGATGCAGTACTGTGAGTAAAAGAAATAAAGAAGATTGTACTTGCGTATATACTAAAGTTTAATAGCAAAAGATGTTGATGCTGACTCTTATTTTTTATCAAGTTAACTATGTAACCTGTACTAGTATTGGTACTCAAGTGGATGTCATTTTGGACAGCGGCCATTTTGATTTGGCCAATATGGCCGCCACAGTGGGAGCCCAGCTTGGCTCCCACAAACATTCAAATTAGTATGGTCATAGCTACCTGTGGTCCAAAAATGGCACTTTTGGAATGATTTGAACAATTATATGATTAAGCCCCCTGACTATTTCGCTCTTTAAACTTATTCTTTTAGCAAGTGACTAGTAATCTTAGCTTGTGATAGTGCTTTATAAAGTGTACTAGTTTTCGCAAAAAACTCATATTTTGACCTTCACGTAAAAAAAAAAAAAAAAAAAATAAAAACCAACTCTAATAGACAGAGTTTATTTCCACAACAGTTTCGATGCCCACTGGCATCCTCCTCGGGTGGATACAAAAAAACGAATGAACCGAAACAAGAGGGAAAACAGTCCAGGGACCATTAAGAAATTCGCACCTAGGTTAGATCCCGTTCTAACCTAGGTGCGAATTTCTTAATGGTCTCTGGGTTGTTTCCTTCTCGCCTTTTTCATTCATTTTTCGGTTTATAAGTTCTGTATAATAAACAACAATGTAATAACTAATGTAATAATAAATTTATAATTTCTGTAATAAATAATAATGCAATATTAAATGTAATAAATTTAATAATAAATGTAAAAAAATAGAATCTGTATGTATAGAACAAGAAGATAGTTTTAAATTTGTGCGAATGTACTTATAAGCTGGGTCCCTTTAATGAAAATGCCCTTCCGGTGTCGGGAGAACGGGATCTAACCAAGTTGCGAATTTCTTAACGGTCGGTCCCTGGACTGTTTTTCCCTCTTGTTTTGGTTCATTCGTTTTTCTGTATCCACCCGAGGAGGATGCCAGTGGGCATCGAAACTGTTGTGGAAATAAACTCTGTCTATTAGAGTGGGTTTTTATTTTCGTACTAGTTTTCGTTTTCCTTTATTATCTATTTTCATTCGGCAATTCTTACTCGGAAGGATAACTGCCCGACAAACGGTGAGTTTTGTAGTACCATAACCCAACAATAAATAGATCAGTTTTACTATCTATTTTCCTATTCTAAATAAGGCCTAGTAATTTTTCAACGCTTTCAAACAAGGAATAATTTTACCATTCACTATTTTTACCAGCAGCTCGTTTACCACTAGGCCAACTAGGACCTAGGTCCGGGGAGGGGAGCCCTGGAAAGCCGCTTTACTCGAAGGTTTTAAAAAATATCTCAAAAAAATCCAACAACAGCCAGCACATTAATTATAATTATATATATATATATAAAATATATATATAATTAGCTCTTATTTATAAAATAAGTTCATAATTTTTGTAGGGAATCGTGATTTTTGTTGAATTTGTGAGGAAGTGATCCTAATAAACGTTTTTTTTCCTTTTCTTTCCTTTTCCAGGTATCGAGGGTATATGACTATTTGGTGATATTTGCAAAGGGTATACGACTGCGCAAAAGGTTGAAGAGCACTGATCTAAAGAACAAAAATACCTTAGTTCTTGGCCTCTGGCTATATATACAGTTATACACCCCATGGGTATCTTCTATACGGGTTCTCAAAAACCCGTGAAAACGCAACTAAACTTAAAATCGCTACAATTCCACCTTCACTTATAAGAATAATTAAAGACTTTTTATTTGCACAAAAAAGCAAATATTATGCTGTGACCTCGTATAATTTCCCTAAAACTCTTGTATGTGACATATTAGGGGCACTTTCTGGGCCTTTGGAACCATTCCCGTTATTATTTTTGACGTTGCGTCCTTTATGAATGTTGCACGCCCGAAAAAACCCTCGAACCAAATGATAACTTACTTTGACAGAAATGGCACAAAATGAAGTGCATCCTCCAATTTTATAATTGATGAAACATTTTTAGAGAGAGATTAATTAAAATGAGTAGATAGATTCTACGAGGTCAGTCGAGCCGCGAATCGAGCGAAAGTCACGTCAGTGAGCATTTCCCTCGGGAGGGTAAACGAAAACGGTCAAAGTCCCTCGACTGATAAGGAGATAAGGAGCTTCTATAATTATGTCGATTCGGAATCGAATCCAGAATTATATTTTGTACATTTTCTCGTGTCCAAATCTTCAAAGACTGAAAATTGAATGAAAGAAACCACTCGTCTCTTCTCCTTGCAACTCATTCGAGCTTTTAGAAATTCTTTTATCATCAGAAGTATTTCTAGAAACATTTCAACCTTTTTTTTAAACTTTTTAACACACACAGTATTTGAATTCCACATCTAAATGATACTTAAGTGAGGGATAACTATTAAAAAGGAGTAATTTTTGTAGGGATGTTGAAAGGGATGTTGTGCATCTGTTTTTATTCCATAATTTCCAGTAATATATATATATATATATATATATATATATATATATATATATATATATATAAAATCAGACCACACTGGACATGACTAGTCTAAATGGTGGTTTTGTTGTTTTTTTTAATTGTTTAGTTGGTGAGATGTATCATCGACGTGGTGATGATGTTTTGTTCTGGGTACTTAAAGAAATCCACGTAACCCATCTGTGTAGAATTTTTCGGCACTCTTACTTTATTGCAGCGATTCCTCCTAACCTGCGTTACGCAGAGCTCTTTTAGGCGGTTTTAATACGCAACTTCCCAATTACAATTAATTTTTGAATACAATCATTAAATTAATTATTAAGTTAGTTGTCGATGAATAACCCGCAACCTTTCCGACTGTATACTTGGAAAAGTCTGGTGGTACGTCGACCTAAAAAGGTTGGCAATCCCCGCGTTATTTGAATATATTTATAGATAGAGATACTGGTAGGTTGATAGATAGATAAATATGCGAGTACTGAGGTAAAACTAGATGAATAATGAGAAAGTAAATAAAAATTTAAAAAAGTTTGGTAAATAATTATAAACAGGGTGTCCCAGAATTAACTATCTATTTCAATGAAATCGGACAAATTTTTTAAAAACACACTTTTATTGATGTTTATCATGTTTAATATGTGTTAAAAATGTATAAATTTCTAAATTTTTTTCATAATTTTATTTTCATAATTTTTTCATTATCTGGTCCAATGAAAGACCGTCTGAAGTCATAGAATGGCAGACACACTCTCCAAAAGTTAACGTGTGGCTTGGAATGACCAAATCCAAAATTTATGGCCCATTCTTCTTTGCGGAAGCAACTGTAACAGGTACCGTCTACCTTGATATGTTTCAGCAGTTCCTCGAACCACAGCTTCTTGATGATGGCATTCTTGATAATGTTGTGTTTCAACAAGATGGAGCACCATAAATTTTGGATTTGGTCATTCCAAGCCACACGTTAACTTTTGGAGAGTCTCTTTGCCATTCTATGACTTCAGACGGTCTTTCATTGGACCAGATAATGAAAAAATTATAAAAATAAAATTATGAAAAAAATTTAGAAATTTATACATTTTTAACACATATTAAACATGATAAACGTAAATAAAAGTGTGTTTTTAAAAAATTTGTCCGATTTCATTGAAATAGATAGTTAATTCTGGGACACCCTGTATATGGGATGTATACGTTTCAATTACTTAGAAAATTATTTTCAGAAACTGTTTATAGACGAACGAACTAACTGACTGACATATAGGTTTTCACTCTTATGGAAACAGTTCGAGGTTATAAAGAAAATTCTGAACCCACCTCTCTCGCATTTCGTCCAAAGCTAAAACCTTTTTGAAACCTTTTGTATGATCAGTATTAAAAAAAAATGTTTTCTCGCTTTTACAAAGTCTAGTTACAACCCCCCCACCCAAACACCATTTTTTTCATGTTCACACGTTTTTTCGTGGTTTTAAATTATTTGTGTACGTTTACACTTCAAAGGAACAGAACGAACCTCAAAACTGGAATTCGATCGAGAAACCTTTTTCATGATCCGTAAAACACGACGATGAATTCGTTAAAGTCCTTCAGAGAATCAACCACACAAATTCCCTTTCAATTTTTCTATTCTGAAACCTTACGAAGGGGAAAACTACTTCAGAAAGGATTATTTTTTGCGTTTTAGAACTTCATACTCACTGATCACACTCGAGTTGTGTGTAATGACGATCCACTGCACGCGTGACATAAATTATATTCATTTGAATCTGTAGAACAGCTCGCTGCACAAAACTAACACTGCACACTCTTTTAGCACCTGATAAGGACGTGAACAAATAAAGGTAATAACAGCAGCAACGTACGAACTAATTCATTCATTTTGAGCAAAAATCCAAAATCGACAACGTTTCGGTGTCTTCCCGTGGACATCTTCAGGTCAGATTAAAAGAACCATTCGTGCATGCAGCACTAGAGCTAAATTCTGATGGCAACTGACAAGGCATTGATGTAGAACCATCGGAACGACAAGAAATATTGAATTTTTAATATTTGACGTCTTGATTTATTATTGATGTTAAAGTGTATAAAATTAAATCTCTCTCTCTCTCTCTCTCTCTCTCCGCAGGGGGTATAAAGGTTACGCACATTCCTTCTGGGTGTTGTAAACTTTATACTTGGGGTGTGACAGGCCTCCGATCCTGAGTCGTGGGATTCTAGAGAAATTGGCTGCCAATTCCTTTAGGTTCTCTCTTTCGGGAGGGCCGGTGAAATCTGTTGTACAATCCTGTCCCGTGGGTTACTAGGATCCCATCCCAAAATCCCATCCCTAATCTGTCCTTTTAGCTTAAGTTAAGGATGTTCTCCTCTGACTATAAAAAAAAAAAAAAAAGTTTTCTTTTAGTATTAAGTCTTTTTCTCTTCTTTCACTATTAGGACCCTACTGCTACCTCATGCGTGGGAAGAGAGGCTTTGGAACCTCTATAAATAACACCATTTAACGCTCGTAGGTTGTGAGAGACTGGAATGGGAGGGGTCCCAGGCGTAGGGGCGCGATGAATGGAGTGTGGCTAGTGCCCCGTTAAGCCCATTCCTAACGCGTAATGGCCTGACCAGCCCTCTGCGACCGTTCTTTGGTGACCAGTTGATGGTGCTTGGCTGTACTGCTCTGAGGTGAGAGAGCTTTACTGCCCAGCTGGCTGCCAGGCCAGCGTAAACTCTCGGGCGTAGCCTCTGGGTCTGGTGGGATATCCCTTGAACACTGGATTCTAAGAGTCTGGCCGCTTGTGAGTGACTAGTAAGACTTAGTAAGGGGCTGCATCTCGCTGTCGCTCCTGGCGGGAAGTCCGTGACGCCTGCGTCGCGAGTGTTTGTCAGTTGGTAGTTGCGACACGTTTGGGACCCTTGGTCGGTGCGGCAGCAGCGAGAGGTGTAGTCTTCTGGATGGGATGAACGTCACTTGCAAATAGGTGAACGCGTCTACGCGCAGGAAGAATTCACCCCCCCCCTCCTTTTTTATATGCTGGTCACAACGTTTTTGATAGTTTTCATTGCTAGAACGCTTTATCTTATTCAGTGTATTCAGAGTTCGAAAAAAAAAAATAAGTTACAATGACTGGACCGCAGAAACTGAAGGCTGAATGTGCGAGGTGTGAAGTAAACCAGTGGGTGACGAACTTCAAAGAAGCCTGCTTCGAGAAGATCAACCACTCCAGCATGTGCCGCTTTTGCGAACTCATGCGGTTTTGCGAGAAGCTAGAGGAGAGGGTCCGGCGGCTCGAGTCGTCCAGACCGGCTGTTGGAGGTGCGGCGGTCACTGACGCGGCTGCGCCCTCCACCCCGGAGCTCATTGATAGGATAGCTGCCATGGAAAGGCGGTCCAGCGAAGGACTGGACAGAGCTCGGGACCGCGGAGAAAGGGTAGAGGTGCGCCGGGGGCCAGGGTACAAAATCAGTGGCAGGAATCGCCAGCGACCCACGTGGAATGCGCGGAACCGCGGCGCAAGGTGGAAGGCGTAAAGAAGGGGCCGATAGAGAAGGGTGGGAAGGGGCCGATAAAGAAAAAGGGTGGGAAAGGGCCTACTGATGGCCCAAAGAAACCGAAAGATGTAGCTGCTGGTCGGGGTGGGTCGGGTGGTGTAAGTGCGTCTATGGGTGGCGACGGGTATCGAAAGGTATCGGGCAAGAAGGCTGCGAAGCCGAAGCCTGAGACCCCAGTTGCCCCTGTCAGGACCTCCAACCGCTTTAGTCTCCTGTGCTCGAAGGATGAAGACACCGTTTTGATTGGGGACTCGCAGATCAGGGGCCAGGAGAAGTACTTTGCTTCTGCAAACCGGGACGGGAGGAAGGTAAGGTGCTTACCTGGGCGCGGGAACGGCGTACTTAAGGAAGAAGGTAGAGAAGCTGCGCGTGGCTAGTTGGAGGACTGCGATCGTTGTCCACGCTGGTGGCAACGACCTGTTCCTCAAAGGCGGTAGGGTAGGTCTTACAGAATGATCATGACCGAGATCATGTCTCTTGCGGATGATCTAAAACTGAAGACAGACAGGGGAATGTTGATGGGTATTTTACCGCGGATGAATGCCAGTGACCACGCGCTCAGTAAGGTCATTGGCATCAACGAGAGGGTGCAAGACTTGTGCGTCCCGTTGGGCGTGAGGTTTATTGACCCCTTCGACGCATTTTCCCCTTCAAGGGATGGTGTCCACCTCAAGGACAAGGGTAAAGGTGTGCTAGGCGCGCTGCTCGACCGGCACCTATACAGAATGGTGAGGTCCATCCCGGGGAGAGATGATCTTCAGCCGGTGGCGGACGTACCTTCAACTGAAGGGTGCGTCCAGGTACAGGTGGGTGACCCTCCTTCCACGTTGGAGGGGGCTCAGGCTCCTGCGGAAGTTGCCCCCTCGTTGGTGAGGTGCTCTTCAACTCCCGACAACCCTGGTTGTTCGGGAAACGGGTCGCGCTAGGGGGCGGTCAGAATAGGAAAGGCTCCCTCCGTGCAATGCTTTTTAATGCTAGGTCGATTAGGAATAAGTTTCGCGAGCTGTGGGCGCTCTTAGCATCAGAATACCGGGATATCGTTGCTATCACCGAGTCCTGGATTCATACTGATCGTAGGGACTACGTTGGGGAGTTCGAAATTCCCGGGTATAGAATGTTTCACAAAGACCGCACCCGTGGTGAGGGGGCAGGGGTACTAATATACACCAGGGACATGTTGAGTCCGGTTGTCTGCCAGTTCCTGTCGGAACAGGAGCTGCTTGGCGTCGATCTGAACGTGGGAGGGACGAACTATAGGTTAATCTTGGTGTGCAGACCTCCGCATCTCTTCCTCGAGGAGGATACAGCAATGTACACCGAAATCCGTAGCCTGCTAGGAGATAGGGTGTGTAGTTTTATGAGACTTCAACTGTCGCGGCATAAAGTGGGAAGACAGGACTGCTGATGCTGAAGGGAGGAGGCTAGTTGACTTTGCTGATGAGAACTTCCTCACTCAGTGGGTCAATGAGCCTACACGCGGCGAAAGCGTTCTAGACTTAGTATTCACGACCGAAGACAACCTCGTCACTGGCCTCACCGTTGACGAATCTTTGGGCGGGAGTGATCACGGTCTGATTAGGTTCCGTGTGTGAATCCCTCGGGTGAAGCTTAGTAACTCGAGAATCAGTAAGCTCGATCTACGGCGGGCGGACTTTGTTAGCCTCCGGAATAGCGTAGGTGAGATGGGGTTACAGGTCAGCGGCGATGTTGAGGGAGTGTGGAGTACATTCCGGGACGAGTTTATGGTGCTGCAATCTGCTGCCATACCCTCAAAACCGGTCACCCCTGCTTCAATGCAGCCCAAGTGGTTCAGTCGTGACATCGCTTCGGCTATCCAAAATAGAGAAGTAGCGTATGTGAGGGCGAAGGCCGATCGTTCCCATGAGAACACTGAGGCGTATGTTCGCCTGTGTAGGGAAGTGAAGGCGAAGGTTAGGCAAGCGAAACGTAACGAAGAACTACGGGTGGGCCCTTTGCTTTGTCCGGAGCTATAGGGCGCGTCCCTCTGTGGCGAATGTGAGAATACACCTTTCTTCGGTGTAAGGGCTTTCTCTGCCCTCGTGGACCATTGGGCCCGTTTGGGGACCCGGCTGATCTCCTGCTTCTTTTTCTTTCTTTCTCCTTTAACCCATTCTTTCTGGCTTCTCCCTGTTTTTTTTTTTTGCGTTGTTCTTTGGACCTTGATTTTGACCCTTTCCTTGGCCCTTGGGTGTGGGAGGTGGTTGCCCTGCACCCTTGTCGCTTTCCAACCAAACCCAAACCCTGTCCCTGCCACTTTTCACCGCGCGTTGGATGAGAGTGGCCGCCTTTCAGGCACAGGGACTGGGTGCGGGTGTATCTCCCCCTGCGTGACATCCATCGGCGGTGGGACCAAGTGTGCCCACACTTCGCCTTTCCCTTGTTGGAGTCGGTGGTGGCTGGATGCGCGCGGGGGATGAAGTTCTTTTTTGTTTAGCTATGGACACTTCTCCCCCCCGGCTTACGACTACTGCTTCTCATTCCCGGACTACTCTTTCTCTCAACACTCGGGTGGTGGGCAACCAGGCCCTCGAGTCCTTTACCACTGGAAGACCGCAACCTAATGGGGTTGACCCCCCTGTGGAAGCGGAACGCTTGCACTCTCCTTTTCCGTTGCCGACCCCAGTCCGTCCCTCGATTACGCCCTTGGACCTACACTCTCTAGAGCAGGGGCCTCGCCCCAGCCCACTTCAGCCACCTTCGGGCAAGTCAAGTTCCACCGAGGACTTGCCCCACAACCCGGCTTCTTGCTCTCCCCATATGCCCCCCTCACCCGCCGCCAGCCCACCTCCCCGCGGAGAGAGCCTCGCGGCGGACGGGGGAGCCGGCATTCACGGCCGTCCTACCGACCGTTGAATATTCCAGTACATTTCGACTCTACAGCCTCCCTCTCCCTTCCAAGTATCCACAAATTCCTGGTGATTCGGCCTACATCTGGGTCCCTCCCGAACAACTCTGAACGGACGTTCCAGGCGATCCGAACCCACAGCAACTCCAGCCGCTATGACGTACGCCCACAGAGGGATGGCTCCCTCCTCGTAAAATCACGCTCAGCCGCAGAGACGAAAGCCCTACTCTCCATCACTGAGGTCCTTGGATGCTCGGTGTCCGTTTCCCCACACCCTCGCCTGAACCAGAGTCAGGGCACTATTTACGCCACCCGCCTACTGTCGGTCGCAGTGAACGAGCTCCTGGAGGATCTCGCACCCCAAGGAGTTACTAAGATCTATCGTTTCACATCCCGACAGGGAGGCACCCCCTCCCCCACCCCACGTCTGCTCCTTACTTTTAACTCACTAATCCCCCCTGGCCGTATTGTATGGGGTATGGGAGACCGCGCCTCATGCGAGTTTTCTATCCGCCCATACGTCCCAGACCCGACCCGTTGCTTCAAATGCAATAAATTCGGACACGTCAGCTCCGCTTGTCGACAGCCGCATCCATTATGTGTTCACTGTGGACGACTCGCCCACCCTGACAGGTGCCCCAACACACCCAAATGCTCGAACTGTGAAGGCGCACATCCCTCTTCATCCCGAGAATGCCTTTTCTTCAGGTTCGAGAAGGAGGTCCGATGCCTACAGGTGACGGACTTCCTTAGCCCCCGTGAGGCACGCGACAGGGTGCGGAGTCGGGAGGTGAGGCCGGGGTGTCCTATGCCGCTGCTCTCGGCTCTATCATCTCGGCACGCCGCCCTGGCCTGCCGCCGAAACCCCCCCAACCACTGCTTCCTGTTCCCCACATAGCAAATCCTCGCAGGACCCGACGGTCCCCTGTCCCCCCACGTTCCTCTTCCCTCACCTCACCTGCCACGAATCCCCAGGAGTCTGGGACCAGGGTTTCCAGGTCCCAGCCACCTCAAACCCTGCCTTCCCAGTACTCCCTGTACACGCCCGAACCTGCCGCCCGGAGCAAGCCGTCGAGGCGGAGACGCCGGAGCGTGTCACCAGACCCTCCGGCCTCCCAACGTCTCTCCCTCTTCCCCTAAGACCAAGAAGACGGCTCGGACCCTTACACCGCCCACCACGCCCACTATGTCCATCTCTCCCCATCGTAGAAGTCCCACCGTTCTACCCCAACAGACTCTGACAATAGTGGCCGAAATCCACGACCCGCCCTGTACGACGAGACCCAGCCCAGTGGATCCAGTGGATGCGGCTCTGGCGCAGCTGCACGGTGTGACCGAGGGAAGCTCGGCTGCGCCCACGCCCATGAGTCTCCTGGATCTGCCCTTGCCTCCTGGTGCCATTTTCTCCACCCCTCCACGAGACCACTCTGGTTCACCTCCTTCCACCCCCATCGTACCTACCCCCCCAACATCCCCGACCCCCCCTTATCAGCTACCCTGAGTACGCCCTCCCTCCCACCCGCCCGGTCTTTTTGGTACCCCCCTGTCACCACCTAGGGTCCGCCGTGAGACCCCGGACAGGCGGGGTAGCGCCCCTTTTAGGGTTAACCTGCCCCCCCCTGGCCCGACCATAGAAGCCCGACAAGGCACTTCCGACCCGCTCAGCCCACGATGTTCCTCTGCCTGCCGTGATCCACGCCTCCGGTCTCGCTCGGCCGACTCGACCCCGCAACCTCCGCAGGGTTCGACAGGCCGACCGATTCCTTTCCTGGTGAACGGTAGATAGCCAGCCATCTCCCGACCCAGCCTTCAGTTTCGCGAACTCCAGATCCCCCTTCACACTCCAACCCCTAGCGCCTATACCTTTACCCATCCCCCTTCATCAACTAATGGATCCCCCGAAAACCACGATAGTCCACTGGAACTGTCGAGGAATCTTTGCAAACAATGAAGGCCTTAACTCCTTGATTGCCACTTCCCGTCCGGTGTGTGTCTGTCTCCAGGAGCTAATCCTGGGGACCAGGTCCATGCCCTGCCCCACTGGTTATTTCTGCGTCGCCACCCCGCCTCCTACCTGCACTCGAAGGGGAGCTGCCATCCTCGTCCACCACGCAGTCCCCTTCTACAATCTCTCCATCCGGTCCCCGCTACAGGTGACTGCCGTCCGGCTCTCCCTGGATAGACAGTACACCATTTGTTCAATCTACCTTCCCCCCCACGCTCAAGTCTCCCGCGACGACCTGGTGGAAGTCGTGGAACAACTCCCCAGGCCCTTCCTACTACTGGGCGATTTCAATAGTCGTCACCCCTTGTGGGGCGACACACACCCACCTATATGGCCCCAACCCTGATATCCGTCATGACCGAGCTCTCCTTCGAGTGCCTCAACGATGGCTCTCCAACATTCTACCATGCCACCACCTGCACTCCATCCTGTATAGACCTGTCCCTCGTATCAACTGATGCCCTCCTAGACTTCACGTGGCAAGTCCTCCAAGAGGACTATGGCAGTGACCATCTCCCCATTCTACTCACCCTCAATCGACCCGACCAGACCGTACGGGTACCGGTAAGGTGGGTTACCACCACGCGAATTGGGCCCGCTTCCGCGACAACACATATACCACCTTACAACTGCCCACTTCCCATCCATCGACGGGTGCGTCGCATACTTCGAGTCCGTCGTTCTAACGGCCGCAAGCACAAGCGTACCACAATCCTCCGCCTACCCCCGCGCCCGACGGGTTCCTTGGTGGACCCCGGAGTGCGCGGAGGCCGTGCGCGCCAAGAAGAAGGCAACTCGGCGCTTTTACCGGACGCGACTCCCCATCCATCGCACGGAAATGCAGCGGGTCAGGGCCATCGCCCGCCGCACAATGAAGACAGCGCGCCGAGCCTCTTGGCGTGCCTTTGTGTCCGGCATTACCGTCAACACACCTTCGGCTACCATCTGGAAGAAGGTGCGGGGCGTCGAGAGGCGACATGTCCCCTCCCGACCCCCGGTCCTCCGGACAAACGACGGACTCCTATGTGAGCCCAAGTCGGTGGCAGACCACCTTGCTTCTACCTTCGCCGCCGTTTCTTCCTCTGCAGCCAATCCCGTACCCGCCCCTGACGATAGCCCCTCCCCACCGTCCATAGACAGCACCTACAACCGATTGTTTACCATGCGTGAACTACAGACGGCACTGGCCTCTCGGCGATCCCCTTGCCCCGGCCCGGACGGTATTCCGTACGGCATGATCCAACACCTCCACTCTACCTTACAAATTTTCCTGCTAGACTTATACAATCGCATATGGATAGAGGGTGCCTTCCCCTTTAGGTGGAAGGAGGCCCACGTCATCCCTATCCCCAAGCCCGGCAAAGATCCCCTGGACCCCACAAACTACAGACCAATCGCCCTGACATGTTGTGCCTGCAAGATCCTCGAAAAAATGGTCGCTACGCGATTATCGTTCGTCCTTGAACGTACCAATTCCTTCCCGTCTACCCAGTCCGGCTTCAGACAATTCCGCTCCACCACTGATCCCCTCCTGCTTCTCAGCCGAGACATACAGGATGCCTTCGACAATAGACAGTTCGTACTGTCAGTTTTCTTCGACATCCAGAAGGCCTATGACACCACCCGTCGAGCAATGATCCTCGGTCAGCTCCGACATCTGGGCCTTGTCGGAGCCATGCCTACCTTCATCAGGGGCTTCCTTACTTCTCGGACCTTTAAAGTCCGGGTGGGCTCAGTCCTCTCTGACACCTTTGTGCAGGAGGACGGGGTCCCACAGGGAAGCATCCTCAGTGTTCTCTGCTTCTCTGTCGTGATGAACACGGTCTCACAATGCCTTCCACCTACAATCCGCTCTTCCATCTACGCGGATGACCTTGCAATCTACTTCGCAGGGCGAGAACCGTCTGTCGTTCAGCGGCAAATGCAGCTCGCCATCTACCGGGTGGAGAGGTGGGCGACGTCGGTGGGTTTCCGCCTCTCCATCCCTAAGTCCAAGTGTATGGTCTTCAGTAGAAGAAGACCCACAACCCTTCCTCTACCCTCTGTTACATTATACGGCAGTCCTCTTGAGGTGGTACCCTCCACGCGTTTTCTGGGCATGACCCTAGACCGACGGCTCAATTGGGTTCCCCATCTCAAGCACTTAAAGCAATCCCTTCGACGCCCCCTCGCTCTCCTGGATCACCTCTCTCACACCACATGGGGTGCAGATCGACGCTCTCTTCTTCGCCTTTATACTTCCATAGTACAGTCGAAGCTGGACTATGGTAGCGCAGTTTATGGTTCAGCCTCCAACGCCCGCCTCCGTATCCTGGACCCGGTACTTAATAGAGGCCTCCGCCTCGCCACCGGTGCTTTCCGCTCCTCCCCAGCCTCCAGCCTCTATGTGGAATGTGATCATCTCCCTCTCGCCCTCCGACGGGGTCTACTCTCATGCGGACATACCTCCGTGCACAGAGGCTACCTTCTTCGCTTCTGGGCACGGCGGTTTTAGAACTACCACCTCAGGGACGGAGCTGGCACTTCACTGAAGCGGTCCGCTCTTTCCTTGATCTTTTCAACATGCCCGCCCCCTCAGTTATCCCCATTTCATTCAGCATCTACCCCCCTGGATCCTAACCCCTATCAAGTTCTGCAAAGATCTGTGTTCCCTACCGAAGACTACCACGAGCGCCATGATATACAGGTCACTTTTCCGCGAACACGCAACCCAACACCCGGACGCAATCGCCATTTACACGGATGGTTCCCGCTCGGAAGCTGGTGTGGCCTCCTCAGCGGTGATTCTGTCCCAGCCGCTCTCCCGGAGCGTCGGCCTGCCCCGCGAGGCCTCCGTTTTTTCGGCGGAACTTTTCGCCATAACGGAGGCCCTCGATATTGTGCGCACCCACTCTGCCAGCTCTTTTGTCATTTATTCGGATTCCCAAAGTGCACTTCTCTCCCTAGAAAGATTTAACTCCCCTCACCCGCTCGTCTGTACCATCCAGCAGACCTTCCACTCTTTAACGATCTTCCAACATAAGACAATCGCATTCTGTTGGGTCCCGGCTCATGTCGGCATCCAGGGTAACGAGGCGGCGGACCGCACAGCAAAGACGGCCTGCTTGCTGCCGGCCTCCTCCCGACCCCTCCCCTTCTCCGACTTCTTCCCGGCTTTCCGCTCCCACTTCCGCTCCATATGGCAGCGGGAATGGGACCAGGCCACACAAAATAAACTCCACACGATCAAACCGCACATAGGACACTGGGCTTCTTCATTCCACCGGTCCCGCCATAAAGAAGTAATCCTAGCCCGTCTCCGCATAGGTCACACCCGCATCACCCACGGACACCTTATGGCGAAATCGCCAGCCCCGCTTTGCTCTACCTGCCATACCCCTATCACTGTCTTACACCTTCTGGTGGAATGCTCAAAGTTGGCCGCTCTCCGTCGCAGGTGTTTCCCTCTCTCGGCCGAAAACCCCATACCCAACTGCCTACGATCTATACTCGCCGACGGCCCCCACTTTTCAGCAGAAGCCGTTCTCCTCTTCCTTACTCACTCCCATCTGCTCCATCGTATCTGAAACCGTACCCCTCCTACCCATTATCCATCGACTGACCCTTGCTCATTCCCCTAGTCTACCGCCCCTAGCACAGTGACATCACCCACTCACTGCCTCGCCGAGATATGTACCGTCTCTTTAGGTACGAATCGGCGGTAAATCTGGAAAAGAAAAAAAAAAAAAAAACTACGGGTGGCAAGCCTCTGCAAGGGGGACCCTAAGGAGTTCTTCAGTTATGTCCGACGCGGACATCGCTAATGTGCTTAATGAGTACTTTGCGGGAATGTTCACCAGGGAGGACACCCGCGTCATCCCCGAGCCAGGCGTCAGGTACGAAGGTACTGGCCTGGATAGTGTTCGATGTACCGCGACAGTTGTTGCCGATAGAATAGACAAACTGAGCATGTTTAAGGCTCCTGGGCCAGACCAGTTTCTCCCCAGAGTGTTGCGGGAGGTGCGCGACTAGGTGGCTCCCCACCTGGCTACAGTCTTCAACAAATCGTTGGAGACGGGTTAGGTGCCTGGTGAATGGAGGGAAGCCAACGTGACCCCTATCTTTAAGAAAGGGGATCACGAAAGTCCAGGGAACTATCGTCCCATTAGTCTCACTTCAGTTGTAGGTAAATTATTAGAGGGGATAATAGCGGATAGGATCGTTGACCATTTGGATTCGTACAAGCTGCTTGGAGACTGCCAACATGGGTTTAGACGGCATAGGTCGTGTCTCATCAACTTGCTCGAGTTTTTCCACGTCATGTTGAGTGAGTATGATAAGAGTAGGGCGATTGATATACTTTATCTCGACTTTCAGCAAGCCTTTGATAAGGTACCTCACCGCCGGCTAATGGCCAAAGTGCGCGCGCTGGGTATCGGTGGGGAAGTAGGTAGGTGGATTGAAAACGGGCTGAAGAATAGGCGGAAGAGGGTTGTAATTAAAGGGGTTAGTTCGGGTTGGGCCTCGGTCACTAGTGGGGTTCCTCAGGGTTCCGTTTTGGGGCCACTGTTGTTTATCATTTACATAAATGATATCGACGGTGGCATCGTCAGTCGGATCGCCAAATTCGCTGATGACACCAAGCTTGGGGCCAATGTTGGGACGCCTGAAGCGTTCGAGCAACTGCGTGCGGACCTAGGTAGGACAGGAGAGTGGTCCAAAAAATGGCAAATGCAGTTTAACTTGGGTAAATGCAAGGTGATGCACATTGGCTACGCCAATCCCAAGTCGGACTACTCGATGTTGGGCAGTAATATCGAGGCGACTGATTTGGAAAAGGAGTTGGGTGTGTTAATTAGCAGCGACCTTAAGTTTACGAAACAGTGCGTAGAGGTGGAAAAGAAAGCTCAGAAACTATTGGGTTATATCAGGAGGCAATTTCAGTTTCGGAACAAGGAGATTGTGCTCTCACTATACAATTCCCTTGTTCGGCCGTACCTGGAGTATGCTGTGCAGTTCTGGTCGCCCACCCTCAGGAAAGATATTGAGAGGCTGGAGCGAGTGCAGGCGAGGGCCACAAAGTTGATCCCTTCCGTTAGGCATATGGGCTACAAGCGACGGTTACGCGCCCTGAACTTGTTTTCGCTTGAAACTCGGAGGCTGCGCGGTCAACTGATCGAGGTTTTCAAGCTCTTACGACGGTTCAACGATGTCGATTTTAGAAGTAGTTTAGTTTAAATGATAACCCAACTCGCAACAATGGTTGGAAGTTGATTTGAAACGGTTTAGGACTAGTGTGTGTGGGAATTACGTTACGTATAAGATCTGTGACACATGGAACAGGTTACCTTCGGAAGTTGTGAACAGTTCCTCTGTGGATCAGTTCAAGAAAAGGTTAGACGAAATCTTGCACACTATTTGAGTGTGTAAAGACATTTAGGACCTCAGTCTGCGGAAATTTCTTTTCCTATAAAATAGTTAATATCTGGAACCAACTTCCCTCAGAGGTTGTTTCCAGTCAAAGTGTAAATCTGTTTAAAAATAGGCTAGACAAAGTACTGAACACACTCATAGTTTAAGATTAAAACCTCAGAAAACTCTGCAGGAGTTCGCTTGCTCGGTCTCTGTGAGCAAGCTAAATATAGAGCTATTTATATTTCTCCACTTTCCTGTAAAATTTCCTTGGCTACTTTTCCAGGGTCAAGGTATTTTCTTCAACCTTTTTCCGTACCTGCCTCTGGCAGGGAGGGAGCGGAGGGTGGGGAGAGAGCCTTCTACTTTTCTATCCAGTTTTCTACTACTGCTAGGATAGTTGAAAGAAAAATAAACTTTTACAAATTTTCCCTGGCACCCGTTGCCATTGGTACCTCCTCGGTATGGGCCGCAAGGCCTTTTGAGGTACTTCTTTTCCTTGTAACTCCTTGTAACACTCTCTCTCTCTCTCTCTCTCTCTCCTCTCTCTCTCTCTCTCTCTCTCTCTCTGGGAGGGAGCGGAGGGTGGGGAGAGAGCCTTCTACTTTACTATCCAGTTTTCTACTACTGCTAGGATAGTTGAAAGAAAAATAAACTTTTAATAACAGGAACAGTTCCTCGGTGGATCAGTTCAAGAAAAGGTTAGACCAAATCTTGCACACTATTTGAGTGTGTAGAAAATTTTCCCTGGCACCCGTTGCCATTGGTACCTCCTCGGTATGGGCCGCAAGGCCTTTTGAGGTACTTCTTTTCCTTGTAACTCCTTGTAACTCTCTCTCTCTCTCTCTCTCTCCTCTCCTGAAATCAAGATTGTTTTCGAGGATTGCTTTCCTACATCTTCCGATGAGGTTTAATTAAAATGTTACAAAACACATCTGAAAACCCGAGAAGAAAGGAAGGAAGGAAGAAGGAGAAGGTGAATGGTTAGAAGAAAGCGCTTCTTTTGATAAGGAAATCGAAAAGACCGAGAATAAAAGAAATCGTTACTAAGACAAGACAATTAATACAGCTACAGCAAATCTTCACTTGAACCCTGAAACATAATATACTATATATATATATATATATATATAAATATATTATATATATATATATATATATATATATATATATATATATATATATAAGAGAAATCCAATGACAAGGAGGAATGTAAATGCCATGAAAAGTCTTCTTTAATGCGCAACGTTTCGAGCAATACGCTCATCATCAGGCTAGATAATAACAATATGAAATTAGAATCAATAAATAAATGTGAACAAGAAAATAATTTCCATAAAACCTATTCAGTAAAAGCAAATTTTAAAAAGACTAAAGAAGAGGGTTAAATTCAAAGTTATAAAAATTTACATATAAAATTAACCAGAAATTTAAAAAGCTATTTTTAAATTACATATAGTAAATTTGAAATTAGTACACTGGAATAATTAACACTACGAACCTTTCAATGCTGGTTCCGAGGCACGAGTATTTAAAAAACAAAAAAACTCGTGCCTCGGAACCAGCATTGAAAGGTTCGTAGTGTTAATTATTCCATTGTATTAGTGTTAATTATTCCAGTGTACTAATTTCAAATTTACTATATGTAATTTAAAAATAGCTTTTAAATTTCTGGTTAATTTTATATGTAAATTTTTATAACTTTGAATTTAACCCTCTTCTTTTAGTCTTTTTAAAATTGCTTTTACTGAATAGGTTTTTATGGAAATTATTTTCTTGTTCACATTTATTTATTGATTCTAATTTCATATTGTTATTATCTAGCCTGATGATGAGCGTATTGCTCGAAACGTTGCGCATTAAAGAAGACTTTTCATGGCATTTACATTCCTCCTTGTCATTGGATTTCTCCTAAATATTAAATTGAAGCTTTGTAGAAGCAAACCGCATGACTATATATATATATATATATATATATTATATATATATATATCACACACACACACCTTACCTTACGATCTGATCTTGATCTTGAAGATCACTTTTATTATGGTGATCTTGATCTTGATCTAAGATCACTTTATTTCTTGTGATCTTGATCTTGAAGATCACTTTAGACTTCAAGATCACTTTTAATTTCAGATTCTTAAATATGCCGCTATGCGAATGTCATTTGTTTTTTGTCCAAGCGACATCTGGTGGCAACTTTGTTCAACACCGACTGTTTTATGTTTTCTGTTAGTTGGGTGACTTGCGTCATGCGTGGGCTCATGGAAGGTGTAGTTGCTGTGGAATTTAGGCTCGTAAAAAGTGTAATTTACTGTGCAATTATGTTAAGTGTTCTATTAATATATTATTATATATAGGCATAAAATATAGCCTATAGGTCCGTATTCATAATAAATTAATTCTAAACATATTTTATTTACAGATTGAATTTTTTAATAATGAGTGCAATTTTACAACTTCAACAGGCTCCCAAGGGAACCAAATATTCTAGGTTGTCACCAGAACAGTATTCAATATATTTAGGTAACAATGTTGGTAATAAGGATCAATCTGTGCTATTGAACGGAAAATATTTTCAATTGTCGAAAAAACTGGAAACAGTATCAAGTTATTTGTAGGAAGTGTACAAAGAAAACTACAATTCTGTCTGCTGCCTCGACTCAACAAGCATCTTCTGAGGCACCTCAGGGTTTAGTACTACTTAGTAACTAAGTAGTAAGTAGCAACATTACATAATGGTTCAAGTCATATTTTAAGTGACTGTGCCATACAAGACTAATGCTACATTTACATAGACGTCCATTTGAATATATTGTGCACTTCATCTATTAATAGATTATGGACTAGTAACTACATTAAAACTGCCGATATCCAACTATATAAAACGCCAGGTGTATCTGTCTTTCTCTCTGTCTGATCCATGTCTGTAATTTCTCCTATTTAGTTACTGAAGGACGAATTCGGCTTTCAATTTAACATAGGATAAAAATGCACTGATCATGGTGAAAATAATTTTAGTTAAGATAACAAATTTTAGAATCTTGTTAAGTATTAATTTCAACTAGAAGTTTGATACTCTGATAATATTATACAGGGTGTTCAAGAAGTCTCTCCGCATGATAATAATTTATTTTCTTGTGCAGAAACTACATTCGGATCTTTTGGGTGAATATGAATCGGAGAAGAAATCTCGCAAGCGTCCAGCTAAAGAAGAAGATGCCAGCGGCAGCAATGCTGGCCCTGCCAAAATTGCCAAGCAGTCAACACTAAGCATGTTCCACATTTCCAAGCAAAAACCAGGACCACCAATATGCAAGGATATCCTTGAAAAGAAGATTCTCTCGCTTGTGGCTAATGGGCTCCTACCATTGAGCCTAGTTGAACTACATGAATTTAAGGATCTTCTTTCATGTTAGTATAACTCAAATATTTTGCTATTTTTTCCATAGCTAATATCTGATTAAAATAATTAATCATATTATTTGTATGAACATTAGACTATCGCTAGCCTAGCTAAATATTTTGATATTTTTTCCATAGCTAATCTATTGTATTTGTTTTAATTTTTAAATATTTTTTTCAGACGTCAACTCGGCTGTTCAGGTGCCATCTAGACGCACCCTGGCTAGATCTCTTGCAACAATAACCAGTACAATGAAGGAAGACATACAAGCAAAACTGGCAGCAGTTGACCATGTGTGTGTTACATGCGACATATGGTCAACTAATCACCGCAGTTTCATGGGAGTCACTGCGCATTGGGTATGCTATTGATTTAGTGTATTATTTTTATATAATTGATAAATTGACCATTGGTGATAGACTGATAGTCTGATAGACTTATAGTATAATCTTTTCAATTATTCGACATGTGTTCCTCATTCATTAATTTGGTGAGTCTTCATTTTGCTGTGATTCACAGTAATTTCACACTAATTCACTGATTCTGTCATCTGTCATTGTGTCTGATTCACAGCAAAATGTGGAAGAGTCCATATTCACAGGCTGTGAATATGGACTTTTCCACATTTTGCTCTTATGGGATGGGTCACTGATGTGGTGGTATGGTAGGCGACTCATCGCTGAATTGCCTCCTTTATATCACATAGTTCTTCTCTTCAATGTTTGGTGGCGCAGTTTAGCTGGTGCGTGTCTAACCAATATTATTAAATTAAGCTTAAAAAAATGTTCATACAAACATTGATTTTATATTCTTACATTACAGATCAATGATGACTTGTCGCGAGGATCAGCTGCACTGGCATGCCGAAGATTTCGTGGAACACATAGCTTTGATAAAATTGCTGGAATATTGGACAGGATCAACTCGGAGCATGGTTTATCTTATAGAAAAGTTGTATCTACAGTCACCGACAATGCATCGAACATGGTGAAATGCTTTAAAGAGTTCGGTGTTCGTGTTCAGATCGTACTGACGACATTGATGAAGATGATGCAGATGAAGATGATGATGAAAAAGATTCAGATGAAGAGGTTATCATCAGCAACTTTCCTGAACATTCAGGAGAGCATGGAGAGGAGTCAGTGAAACTATCATCCCATATTCGATGTGCCTCCCACACATTGAACTTGGTAGCAACAACTGATGCAGATAAAGGACTGAATTCACCTGGACTAAAGAAGATAAAGCATTCTGCAATGGGAAAATGTTCGGCGCTGTGGAATGCTGCTGGTAAACCCAAGTCAGCAGAAAAAATACAGGAAATAACTGGCGTCCAATTTAGGTACCCATGCGTCACCCGATGGAACTCAATGTACGACTCATTAAGCCAAATATATAAACATAAGAACGACGTGAATGTAGCTCTTGAAGAACTGAATCTACCCATCCTCAAAGACAATGAATTGGAATTTATTTCAGAATATTTGTCTGTTCTAAAACCAATTGCAGCAGCCCTCAACAAATTACAGGCAGAGAAAGAATGCTACTACGGTTGTCTTCTTCCAACAGTCCTAGTGACTCAAGATGCCCTCGCAAGATTGGAGCCTATCCAACCAAACGACCTGCGCTTGAGACACTGCATGCCATTACTGGCAGCAGTCGTCTCTGGCTTCAATGCCAGATTGGTCATTTTTTGTCGTTGAGGCCCCGAGGTAACTGATGCCGTTTTGGCCTCAGTATCTCATCCGTATTTCAAACTTAGATGGATATCATTGTTGCAAGGGCCTAATTTCGGCGATCATGAAGCAATCAAGTCTCAAGTAAAAGACAAGCTGCAAATGGCTGTAAGAATTGTAATTCTGACAGCAGTGGTAATAGTTCGGTGAACTCACTCATCATCTGAAGACGATTTCTTCAGAACTATGGACGGCTCATTCTCTGCTCCTAACAACAAGGAAGACTTGGAAGTCCCCAATTATTTGCAGGACACCAGTAAGGCACTCGACTCTTTAGATAGGTATCCTGCTATAAAGAAGATCTTCAAGAGGTATAACACCACGCTACCTTCCTCTGCACCAGTGGAACGGTTGTTTCGTTTGCTGGCATGGTTCATAGCCCCAAACGAAGTCGTCTCTCGGATGGTAACTTTGAACAATTGGTTTTGCTGAAAGCAAATGTTTACAGCGGTTGAACATTAAATTAACACTCTTAACTTGCGGTTTTTACCCTTATATTGTCAGTAATTGCGTACTGCAGTAAAACTGTAAAATTAAATTCTATGTAAAAAATGTTTACTTATATATGCTGACCATTCATTGATATGGGTTATGGACCTGGTGAAATGAGAATTGAGAAAAATAGAACTAAAAACTATATGTAGGTCATTTAATAGTTTTTTCTTTGCTGATAAGTTATGATAATACTAAGTTTTAAGTTTACCACCTGAAAAACTGAAAGGGGAATCGTCAATCCCCGTGGTTTAGATCAGGTGACATGGGTAGGATACGATGCTTGTATTGCCTCAGCCCTCAGGGAGTATTAGGAGTGATACTTTTCAGGAGTGATTAACAAAATAATTTGTTTTTGTTTACTCTACAAGAGTAAAACTTTTTTCAATTCATATAAAAATGATCTTAAAAAGTGATCTTGAAAAGTGATCTTCAAGATCACGATCTTGATCTGGATCTTCAAGATCACATTTTTCTGGTGATCTGATCTTGATCTTCAAGATCACCAAAGTTGGTGATCTTGCCCATCTCTGGTGGTACTGAGCTGAGGACCTCTGATTCTGATGAAGATACTCCTTGTACTGTAACGACTTGCCGCCGCTCACTAAGGAAATTATATATCCATTTCCCTACTTTTCATGTTTTTCCCATATATTTCAGTTTATGTATTATGATTCCATGGTCACACTTGTCGAACGCTTTAGCAAAGCCTGTGTATAGTACATCATAGTTTTCATTACTTTCAAGTGCATCAATAATGTTGTTGTAGTGTTCCATTAGTTGTGATAGACATGATCTGCCTGACCGAAACCCATGTTGGTTATCATTGAAATTTTTCACGAGTTTCCAAAAAGTCATTGATTTTCTGTCTAACTATTCTTTCAAATATTTTAGTGACATGAGATGTAAGCGACACCGGCCTATAGTTTTTGGCCTCGGATCGATCTCCTCCTTTATATATTGGAACTATGTTCGCGCTCTTCAGGATGCCCGGTATAACTCCCGTGTCTAGTGATCGTCTCCATATCCAGTATAGGGGCTCAGCGATTGCATTCTTGCAGTTTTTGATCAGTGTGGCATTCCATTTATCCGGTCCTGCCGCTGAGTGTGTTTTTAGTTTCCCTATAGCTTGTGTAATATCATCCGTCGTAAAGTCGAAGTCCGTTATACTTTCCCCTTGTAGTTTTTCTTCAAAGAACGCGTTTCTATTGTATATCAATTTGTCAGTTTTTGGGATACTGAAAGATGATTCGTACTGAGCTCTTAATATTTCAGCTACTTCTGTTAGATCATCAGATAAAGCACTGTTCTCGTTTTTGAAAGGTCCGATAGTCGCATAGTTTTTCGACTTTCTTTTTGCGAAATTATAGAAGTACTCTGAGTTAACCTTTATCGCTTCTATATCGTCGTCGTCGTCTTTTCTGTATGCTTCTCGATTAGTTCCTGTATGACGACATCGATACTTTGCAGTTTATTATTTAATATTTTTCTGATGTTATCATCTTTACAATAACTTAATTTTGCAGTCACTCTTTTTCTCTTTCGAAACAATGCCCTATTTTGTCTCGAACCTGCTTCTCTTTCCTCTTTGTTGTATTTTGGGGACATGTTTTTCCACAATTTCTAACGTCTTCTCCTCAAACGTCATTAGCATCTCCTCCGTTGTCTTGGCCTCGAAAATGGTTTTCCAATCTATTACTTCCATGCTGGATGTCACATCTTCCCAGTTTATAGCTATGGAGTGAAAATTAAAAATTTCGAATTTGCTTCTTTCTGTTGTGCGTGTTTTCCTTTCCTGTTGCCTTTATATTAGTTGTTATTTCAATGATATTGTGGGTCCGATATCATAGTTGGGGATATTTCTACATTATCAATTAGATTACTGTTGTTTGTGAATACCAAATCTCTCTCTCTCTCTCTCGAGAGAGAGAGAGAGAGAGAGAGAGAGAGAGAGAGAGGCAGTAAGCTCGATCTCCGGCGGGCGAACTTTGTTAGCCTCGGGGATAGCGTAGGAGATATGGGGTTAGAGGTCGGCGGCGATGTTGAGGGAGTGTGGAGTGCATTCCGGGACGAGTTTATGGTGCTTCAGTCTGCTGCCATACCCTCAAAACCGGTCACCCCTGCTTCAACGCAGCCTAAGTGGTTCAATCGTGACATCGCTTCGGCTATCCGAAATAGGAAAGTAGCGTATAGGAGGGCGAAGGCCAATCGTTCCCATGAGAACACTTTAGCGTATGTCCGCCTGTGTAGGGAAGTGAAGGCGAAGGTTAGGCTAGCGAAACGTAACGAAGAACTACGGGTGGCAAGCCTCTGCAAGGGGAACCCTAAGGAGTTCTTCAGGTATGTTAATAGTAGAAAGCCCATTAGAAGCATGACAAGTCCGTTAAAGGACCGAAGAGGCGTTCTGCGGACCTCGGACGCGGACATCGCCAATGTGCTTAATGAGTACTTTGCGGGAGTGTTTACCAGGGAGGACACCCGCATCATCCCCGAGCCAGGCGTGAGGCACGAAGGTGCTGGCCTGGATAATGTTCGATGTACCGCGACAGTCGTTGCCGATAGAATAGACAAACTGAGCGCGTTTAAGGCTCCTGGGCCAGACCAGTTTCTCCCCAGAGTGTTGCGGAGGTGCGCGACCAGGTGGCTCCCCACCTGGCTACAGTCTTCAACAAATCGTTGGAGACGGGCCAGGTGCCTGGTGACTGGAGGGAAGCCAACGTGACCCCTATCTTTAAGAAAGGGGATCACGAAAGTCCAGGGAACTATCGTCCCATTAGTCTCACTTCAGTTGTAGGTAAATTATTAGAGGGGATAATAGCGGATAGAATCGTTGACCATTTGGATTCCTACAAGCTGCTTGGGGACTCCCAACATGGGTTTAGACGGCATAGGTCGTGTCTCACCAACTTGCTCGAGTTTTTCCACGTCATGTTGGGTGAGTACGATAAGAGTAGGGCGATTGATATACTTTATCTCGACTTTCAGAAAGCCTTTGATAAGGTACCTCACCGCCGGATAATGGCGAAAGTGCGCGCTCTGGGTATCGGTGGGGAAATAGGTAGCTGGATTGAAAACTGGCTGAAGAATAGGCGGCAGAGGGTTGTAATTAAAGGTGCTAGTTCGGGTTGGGCCTCGGTCACTAGTGGGGTTCCTCAGGGTTCCGTTTTGGGGCCGCCGCTGTTTATCATTTACATAAATGATTTCGACGGTGGCATCGTCAGTCGGATCGCCAAATTCGCTGATGACACGAAGCTTGGGGCCAATGTTGGGACGCCCGAAGCGATCGAGGAACTGCGTGCGGACCTAGGTAGGATAGGAGAGTGGTCCGAAAAATGGCAAATGCCGTTTAACTTGGGTAAATGCAAAGTGATGCACATTGGCTACGCCAATCCCAAGTCGGACTACTCGATGTTGGGTAGTAATATCGAGGTGACTGATTTAGAAAAGGACTTGGGTGTGCTAATTAGCAGCGACCTTAAGTTTACGAAACAGTGTGTAGAGGTGGAAAAGAAAGCCCAGAAACTATTGGGTTATATCAGGAGGCAATTTCAGTTTCGGAACAAGGAGATTGTGCTCTCACTGTACAATTCCCTTGTTCGGCCGCACCTGGAGTATGCTGTGCAGTTCTGGTCGCCCACCCTCAGGAAAGATATTGAGAGGCTGGAGCGAGTGCAGGCGAGGGCCACAAAGTTAATCCCTTCCGTTGGGCATATGGGCTACAATCGACGGTTACGCGCCCTGAACTTGTTTTCGCTTGAAACTCGGAGGCTGCGCGGTCAACTGATCGAGGTTTTCAAGCTCTTACGCGGGTTCAACGATGTCGATTTTAGAAGTATGTTTAGTTTAAATAATAACCCAACTCGCAACAATGGTTGGAAGTTGGATTTGAAACGGTTTAGGACTAGTGTGTGTGGGAATTACTTTACGTATAAGATCTGCGACACATGGAACACGTTACCTTCGGAAGTTGTGAACAGTTCCTCTGTGGATCAGTTCAAGAAAAGGTTAGACCAAATTTTGCACACTATTTGAGTGTGTAGAAAATTTTCCGTGGCACCCATTGCCATTGGTACCTCCTCGGTATGGGCCGCAAGGCCTTTTGAGGTACTTCTTTTCCTTGTAACTCCTTGTAACTCTCTCTCTCTCTCTCTCTCTCTATATATATATATATATGTATAATATGACGCAGACTAACATAATAGGGCTTATAGGATAGGGTTTACATGACGGTGCTTATAGGATAGGGTTTATAAATATGAGACCCTCGTAGGATAGAAGTGGCTACGCGACAAAAGTAAAATCCACCAAAAAAAAACGGTTAAAATTGCATCAATTTGAAAGTGATAACATTTGAACTTTTGGCCATATTTCTCTTCAAATTTATTGAACAACTTGGCAAAATGTCGATAAAAATTTGGTATTATTTGGCAGAAATTTGGTAAAAATATAATTTCAGGGAAATTTGGACCAATTGAATTTTTATATTTTAAATATATTTACAATAAATGATGAGGATTACTCTCAAAGAAGGTCGAAAATAAAAATTTTCTTCGGCGAATTGATTCGTGTGACCCAAAGCCTACCAATATCGGATTCTGAGGGGGTGGGGCTCTGGTTTACTCCCGTCTGCTCGCTCCTGGGTTGAGTTGATCGCTTACTCTGTCATTGCTCGGGCTAAAAGTGACCTTCGGGGTATACTTACCCCATATCGTGGGGAAATGAGTTTCCTGGCTGTTACCTTTTTTATGGTAATCATTCAGGAGGGCCCAGAAACTGACACGACGCTCATACCAACTAATACAGCCCATTATTATTAATCGGTACAATCGGGAGTCGAACCCCCGACCTCAGTGTCTTCATTTCGCTTATAGAGAAACGGTATTCCCCAACATTGAACTAAAGGGTGTTCACATATACAATTATACAAATAGTCCTGTAGGCCATGACTAGCCTATTATTATTATTATTATTATGCATCTTTCTAGTTAATACACAATTCCAGAGATTTCAAACGTGGTGATCTAGAGTGAACTATCTACAGGGTTATCAAAAAAAAAGACGTTCTAATTTGAATTGCTTATATTTATTAAAATATTTCAATTACAACACTGGTTCTGGTGTCACAATAACAATGTGATCCCTGTGCATCCAACACCATTTGCGAACGTCTACTGAAATTTTCCATAACCCGAGCTCGTGTTTCATCAGTGATGCTCTCCACAGAAGCTGTAATTTCTTCTGCCTTTAATTTTTCGACCGAATGTGGATTATTCCTGGACACACTGTCTTTAACGAATCCCCATAAGAAATAATCACATGGCTTCAAATCTGGTGAGTATAGTGGCCAGGACCATTCAAAGCCAAAGCGTCCAGGAAAGCGATTCGAGATGACCCTATCATGAAAATGTTCACTAAGGAAATTAAGAAAGACATTTGCCGCATGTGGTCTTGCCTCATCTTCTTGTAAAAATGTCTCTCTTCACATGAATAACATCTCCAGTGCTTCATTGTTTTTGCGACAGCAGAACCAGTGTTGTAATTGAAATACTATAATAAATATAAATATGACTCGGTATGTATCTACTATATATATATATATATATATCGTAAAGAACGACGCTTGTATAGGAGAACATGCCGCGCAAGATGAGGAGAAAGAACAAATGAACAAATGAGGTAACCACCCGGGAATCGAACCCGGGCTCTTCCGATTGCCGGTCAGATATGATAACCACTACACCATGGTCCTCACTCGATCAGAAGTCGTAATTCTCCTACATACGCGCAGAAACCCATGCCCCGAGGGGGCACCTCCCGCATATATATATATATATATATATATATATATATGCACTAGAATCACAAAATAACACGTGACCTTATTAATAAACAAACAACCACAAGGAAAAGGAAACACAAAGTCCGAGCGCTTTCGTGATATATTCACATTATCACGAAAGCGCTCGGACTTTGTGTTTCCTTTTCCTTGTGGTTGTTTGCTTATATATATATATATATATATATATATATATATATATTCTATATTCTATATACTGATGAGGAGAATTAACGTATGTTTAATTAACACTTCGAATAAAAGGAATTAGTTTCGTGCTTTTATACAAACCTTTTAAATTTTGTGATCAAAAGATCCCCTTTCGATAGATCCTAATATGTTAATTACGATTGTTAATATGTTAATTACGTACGTGGGTGAAAAGCGGAAGCTGTGACCACTAAAAGCTCAAATTTACGTATTAAATTTACTGAGGGTGATCATGTTTTCACATGGAAACAGGAGGGAATCGCGCGAAAGCAAAACGCAAAATACAAAATAAATTGAGATTGTAAAAGGGAGATTAAACGAGAGAGATAATTAGAACGGGATTACTTGCTATTTGCGGGATTACATACTTAAGACAAATGGGTTAATCCTAACTAATCCTAATTATAAAAATGTGAAAAGGGATATTTTTTTTTTTGTTATCTTAATGGGTTTGAGGGGATGCTGGTATAATTAATCTGTCATTAAAATAGTTACGATGTTAAGGTTGATTTTGGCATATACAGGGTGTCCCAGAAGTCTGGTCTCAGGGAAAATAGACATTATATTTTTAAAGTGAAACAAACACATTTCTAATGTCAGTTTTACATATTTCAGGAAAGAAAATACTCTGATGGCTCAGTATACCAATTAAGCAGTACTCTGTAGTAAAAATGCTTTCATTTCTCTTTACTCTGCGTTATTATCACTCTTAATACTTATTTATACTAATTTCTGTATTTTATAAATGGGTTAGCGTGGCCGGTTCTCAACTGACATGGAATTTGTGGCAATCTTCTTTTAACAAAGGGAGGGAGGAGGGAAATTACAACTATGACCACTATTTTCTGATTTTTATTGAAATTGGAACAAACAATGAACACGACGGGGAAGGCGAGAGCGAATTTATAATTTAACATTTTGATCGTGGAAAGGGTTTTTAGTTTACTTTAAATCGCAATTACATCTTAGTCGAACGAAACAGTTTCTTGTACCCCACTGTGTCCGAGACTGCCCGGGTATACGCTTCCACAATTTCCAACCTCTCTTTAATGGTTGTTAACCCTCAACCATTTTCTTAATTTCTTGGTCACACAAAATTTAAATGAGTGGGGTCCTTCCTGACTCCGCGATAGTGGTTGAGGGTTAATTAGTGATTTATATTGCGGATAAATGCATTTTATACGTGTCAATTTCGTACGATTTTAATCGGTTAATTATAGTCTAAACAAACTTATTAAATTCCTCATTAAACATTATTAAATTTCTTGTTTAAAAAAAATACATTTTCAAACAATGTATATTTTTTGTTTTAATTCGTCGAAGATAAAAACAAAAAAAAAACTACAAATGTTTTGCATTTAAAAGACAGACAAAATAACTTTTGGACCATGAAAATAGGTTAAATAAATGGAGAAGTAATATTTTAAAGTACAAAGTCTTTCAGTGTATTCCATTCATCTCAAAAGGGAGTTATAACAACCATTTCTAAATTTAATATACTGTTGGCTTAAAAATTCTCACCGGACTTCATGAATGGTTTTCTGAACGAAAGTATGTGAAAATAAAAACGTCAAAATATTTCGATTTTTTTCCAATTCCCGTTAAACTCATTTTGCATCAAATGAAGAGTTAATCCATTCAATAGTTGAAAAGCGATATAAATGTAAAATCGCTGAAAAGGGTTGTTGAAATCATTCGTTTTTCATCTACAAAAATATTTCGATATTGGGAAAAAGAGATTTGTATTTATAAAGATTTAAAAGCAATGAATTTCTTTTAAATCACCATAAATAAACTCATTGTGACGATGCATGAAATTTCATCGCAGACGAAAGGAAATGAAAAACACAATAGAAGTAACGAGTATACAAGTTTGGCCTTTGTCGGCCATTTTACATACACATCCTATATACTATTGAGCTAAAATGTGTGTGTGTGTGTGTCTGTCCGCTTTCTTTGAAACCGTGCACAGACTAAACGGCACATCGGAAAATTCTGCAACCACCACCACCACCAACTGATAGCCCATGAGCTGCCGATGTGCTCTATCAAGTTTCCCGATCCTAGGTCACAATTATTTGGTCCGAAGGCCCCAACACCGCGATAAAACTACAGAAAAGAACGCAGCCGTGAAAATCTTGAGCTTCACATTGTGTCAAGATTTCTGAATCTTAAGATTTTCATATGTGACATATACTGCTACCCACCCTCTGGGCGGGTAGCAGTATATGTCATAGTGCTACCCGCCCGGAGGGCCATGTTGTACGACGGTTGCGAGGGGGTGGGGGTGGGGTGGGGGTAATGGCGTTTCTTTTTACTTTTATCGCTTAGCCACTTCTTCCCGGAGGGCCAAGATGTACAACGGTCGCGAGCGATAGCGAGCTACCGCTTATATCATACATTCTATCGAAATAGAATAATAGTGAAATGAAAATGTTTGGCACATTATAAAAGTCTGTACTTCTCTAACTTATGTACTGAGAACACTGTTTTAGAGATTACACCGGTCTGCATGAAAATCGATTTCTTTATTTTGAGTTGTGATTCTGAAGCAGTTCGCTGCGCTGAATTAAAAAATGCTACCAGTTTTTTTTCTATCACCCACAGTTTTAAAGTTATTAGCAAAACAATTTTGGGGCGTTTTGTAATTTTTTACCTCTTTTATCTTAATTAATTTCGTTTTTTTCATATTTTTCAGATAGATAATTCTAACATTACGTCTTTAAAATTTTAATAATGGCTTCTAGAGGATGTACCCATAGTCCAGACATATTTGGTTATATTTGTGGTCGGTATGTTGTTGTAAAACAAAGGACAAATTTAACGACCTTCATTAAGAGAGCTTATCATGCTTATTTTGGAATTAAATTAGGAGATCAAGACAAAAGTTGGGCTCCACACAAGGTTTGTCTTACGTGTGTTGCGGCACTAAGGAATTGGAGCAAAGGTAAAAAGAAAAGTTTGCCATTTGGGATCCCTATGGTATGGCCGAGCCTAGAAACCATACCGACGACTGCTACTTCTGTTCTTGCAATGTTAAAGGTTATAATGCAAAGAATAAAGAGAGCCTTCAATACCCAAGTCTTCCATCTGCAATAAGGCCGGTACCCCATGGTCCAGAAGTTCCTATTCCCCGCCCACCCGAGTGTCTGGATCAATACAATTCAGATTCTGATTCAGCTCCAAATCCAGACAATGATGATGTTTATGAACAGCCAACAGCTGACCGAGATCCTAAACCATTAACCCAAGCCGAACTAAATGACTTAGTCAGGGATTTGAATCTGCCTAAGGACTCTGCAGAACGTTTGGGGTCTAGATTGCAGGAGAACAATTTATTGGCATCCGACACATACTTCGCTTGGTACAGAAATCGTGAGAAAGACTTCGTGCCTTTTTTCGAAGAAGATGGTAAATATATTTTGTTTCTTTCAGTTATTTTTTTATTCTTTCATAAACAAGCAATATGCTTGTCCAATAGTTAGGAGCTATTTAATTCTGCTTTAATTAGGTTTTACTCTATCACCTAAAGATTTCGTGCTACAAGGGTGGTTGTAATACCTCATCTGTCCCCAAATGTTAACCACCCATTGATGGGAGGGGAGAGAGTATTTTGCTGGGAACGGGACTGGTTGTTATATATATTTACCCTACATTATTATGTAAGCGTTACTGTAGTCTATAACAACAAAATTTATGGTTTAGCATGTGCAATCCAATGTTGGTCTCGATAAGATGGTTCACATTTGGGGATAAATGGGGGATTTATGACACACCCTGTAGTAAGAAAACCATACGTGATAGGGAAAACTAACTATATTTTTGAGATCAGCGCACTCAAATTATATAGAATCACCAACTAGTTTGTAAAAATCGATCGACAAGTTTTCAAATGTGTACTGGTGTTATGAATTGCCCAATGAGTGGCCATGCTTCATTTCTTTCACAGGCTGACCAATCGCAACCCGCGCACGCGGAGAGAGTCGTTTTTTGCAGGAGGTTTTCTCCAGGAAATTTTGAAAATTGGATGCCTGCAAATGATATTGTGTGGCATTTTGAATTTTCTTAGCATGTGGAAATGAACCAAATGATGGCAGTAATTAATCACTGTTATTAATGACACAATCTTTCTCTTTTTCTCTCTTCAGAGTTATTAATAGAGTAAAATAAAGTCAAGTTTCAGTTGATAAGTTAGTTTAAGAAATTTGAAAAGTTAACAAATTTAATAATTAATTAGTAAAACTAGTTTAATTAAAATTTTAAAATCAATCTCTGACATCACCTCTGGAGTCCCCCAAAACAAACCATTTATGGGTAAGTCAGTGCTTCTCAAGCTTTTTGTATTTAACGGGCCATAACGACACATTTTCAAGTTAGCTCGACCCTCACGGCACACCGAGCCGAATTTTCATGATTATGAGACAATAGTAGCTTGACATTAGTAAAATACAGTGATATAGCTTATTTTCCCCTAATTATTATGAAAGTACGCGACACATTAGGGACTTTATTACGGCACACGGGTTGCGAAATACAGGGGTAAGTCATTTGTATTTTTAAGTTTGTGTCGGCTTATATTTGGGAATATGTAATTATAGCCAGATTTTATATTATCTAATTATCTAGTTTATATACAGTATATGATACATTGTAATTATTATTATTATTATTATAATAATAATAATAATAATACTGTGTATAGCATACCTAATTTTAGTGTGCAGTGATAACCAATTTGCGCAGTAATAATTTCAATTTGTGCAGTGATAAATTTAAAATCTGTACAGTGATAAATTAGGTTCTATATCCAATATAGAACCTAATATATCACTGCACAGATTTTCAATTTACCACTGCACAGATTGAAATTACTACTGCGCAAATTGGTTATCACTACACACTAAAATTAAGTATGGTGTATATAGTTAGTTATGATACTGCATTACAGCTAAGATTTTATTTTCATTAAAATGTTCCATGGCTTGGAGCTTGTATTGCCTAACGAAATTGAATTGCTTTAATTGAAAAACTGAGAATTTTTATTGCCGGATATTATTACTCAATTACAAAGAGCTTTCATTCTTGGAGCTTGTGTGAATAAACCAGAGACTACATTTAAAAAATTCTTGGCATTTTAACATTCAGATATGATTCTATATTTGATTCTTAACTTATCTCTTTAGCGTTTGCGTTAACTTGTGTAATCTTTTAGTGTTTAACTTTTTACATCCTCTTTTTCAGAACGAAAACATGGACATTAGGAAATTCTTTAATCGTCTGACGAGGATACCACCGGTCCATCAATCTCACTAAGAAAAAAAACAGCCTAGAAAAAAAAAATGCTAATTAATATTTTCATTTTTTTCGTTAAAGTATTTAAGGTACATTTTAACAGTATTAAATTTTTAATACTATTTACTCGTAAATGTCGCTACATTATATGAATAATATGATATTTAATATGAATAGTGACGGTAAAATAATATATAATAAAGTATATGAAACCTGTTACTAGTTGCTACAACATGATTACTATTCTCTCTAGCCTTATTTCTTGACTGACCTTTGCCTTTGTGCCATTCATCAGGCCTAACTTTACTTGGACCTGCATCCTTATCACTGACACTTGGCTTAGGCTTAACTTTACTTGGGCCTGCATCCCTGTCTCTAATACTAGGGCCAGGGGCGTAGCTACTGTGGAGCAATTGGAGCAGTTTGCTCCAGGCGCCGCAAAATTTGCCAACATTGAATGTTTACCTATGCTGCAGCCATTGAATTTTTACCTATGCTGCAAATTTACCAACATTGAATCTTGCAGTCTGTCTTGTTTTGACTCAACAATATAACGACTTGGCTTGTCAGACAACAAATGTTCTGTTGAAGCAGAAAAATTACTCGCGTGAAATGTATAAATGAGCACTTAAAAATTTCTACTGTAAAGACGATTACTGCTTGGACTTGTATATCCTATTTCGCCTTATTGACGCTGAGTAAAATAAACTGCAGACGTGCACGTGCACTACTCGCTGAGAAAGGGCGGAGTCCGCTCTGTAGCTATGCCACTGAGTTAGTATATGTAATTTGTTTGTAGCTGTGACAGCTTGTGTTTTTCGTGCGCTTAAATTGCTGATTGTGATCTAAATTTTAATAAAATAATCACTTTAGGTGCTTTCCTGTTAACGGGAATACCCTAAAAGAAGTTTTACTGTTTGTTATGTATTTTTGCTCTCGTCATTTTCGTTTAAACTAACAAAAATATCACAACTTAACCTAACCAATCATCAAGGGCGTACAGTTGACCTAACCGGGCATTCAATTGACCTAACCCGACATTGAATTAACCTAACAGGTTAATATAACGGAAAATGCCCGGTTAGGTCAACTGTACGCCTTTGATAATTGGTTAAGTTGTGATATTTTCGTTAGTTTAAACGAAAATGACGAGAGCAAAAATACATCATAAACAGTTTGGTAGTCCCGATAATACGTAAGTACCGAATTTATTAATCATTTAAATGAAATTAGTTAATATGTAAGTGGTAATCAGTTAGTAGGGGGCTAAAATGTCTTGTCATCTAAAATCGCAGAAAAAACGTCGCTGCTTTCGGTACGTTGTCGTCACATGAATTCCGCAAGATACGAGTCCAGATGATGGCGGGCGATTGGATATTCCCGTTAACAGGAAAGCACCTCACTTTTTATAATAAACTTTTATAAGCTATAAGTGAAAAATATTTGTAAAGTGATTTACTTTTAAGGTAAGCGCATTATTACTGTTAGTATTTGTTACAATTAATTGCTTCATTTTCATAAGTTAAATTTGTATAAGTAAATTAATTTCATTTAAACGTTATCACAAACTATGTAATACTGTAGCATAATGTAATATTGTATTATATAAATTTCAATCGAATGATGTAACTTATAGCACGTACGTTTACTATTAACATTGCCCGGCTAAAGTAACAATTTAATTAAATGTTTAATATTTATGATTATACTTTAAAACGATAGAAATTTTGCAGTAAAATTTATATAAACTTCTTTGTTACTCAATGGAAATCCTGTATTTTTTCGAGAATTAGCTTCGGATAAAATATGTCACTCACTATTATTGCAGACAATGTCTTCTAAGAAAATGAGTGGTGCGGAATTTCGAGAGAGAAAAATAAGAATCTGAAAAAAAAGTGTTGCAAAAAGTGTGTAAATTGTCAACATATTTTAAAACAATCACGCCTTCTACTTCTAATTCAAATAAGCCTGACACAGTCTCAGAAGTATCGACAGTAATTTGTGGTGACAGTACTAACAGCGATTGCGGTATTCAACCCGAAGGTGTTGCCACTCTGGAAGAAAGGCTATTACTGGAACTAGAGCCAGATTCATCTGTCACTCCTTTACAGCATGTATCTTTAACACAGAAACATATTAGTGTCGGAGAAGAAATTATTTAGTCATCAGACAGAGCTAATTTTCCTAGAATTCTTACCCCTGAACAAAAAAGAGTGATTATTAAAATTGGTCCTTGTCAACCTAAAGTTCCATTTCCTAAAAATAAAGGCGGGCGTAACCACCATAGAGGCTTTAATGAAAAGTACTACTATAAATCGCAAAACAATGAAAAGTTCAAAATTAGGAGGCAATGGTTGTGTTATTCAGCGGAATTAAACATTTGCTATTGTCAACTCTGCTGGCTGTTTGATCAATCAAATTTAGATTTAAGTTTTGTGCAAGGAACAGTGGATTGGGCTCATATAAGCCGTAATATTGAGCAACACGAAGAATCCGATCAACATGCTATTTCTTGCGCGGTGTACCAACTGTACCATCTCTGGGAAACTAATTCTACTATTGATGCAATCAACAGACAAACAAGCATGCACGAAGTAAATTTCTGGTGCAAAATATTGCGACGTATTGTTGATGTAATAATAACACTCGCTACAAACGATTTACCTTTTCGAGCTCATAGAATTACAGATGATCATGGAACTTCACAAGGAAATTTTCTTGAAATTATTCAATTACTAGTTCGATATGATGATGCTTAATTTGATCTTTTAAATCGTCCCAAAGGAACTGTTAGTACCTAAGCGCAGAAATTCAGAATGAAATAATTAACTTATTGGCTAATGAAATAATCCAGACAATTAAAAGTGAAATGAAAGAAGCCGCATTTATATCTGTAATAGACACAACACAAGATATACAAAAAATTGATCATTTTAGTACGGTGTTTCGCTATGTGCTAATATAAAAAGATGAACTTGAAAAATCAGTGCAACTAGAGACTAAAGAATCATTTTGCGAGTTTACAGAGATTAAGAATCAAACATCTAAAGAATTAGAAAGTACTGTATTGAAGGTTATGGAAGCTTTCACCGATTTGTCAAAATTACGAGGACAAGGTTATATGATGGAGCTGCGAACATGAGTGGCGTCTATACAGGTCTTCAAGCGCGCATAGCGGCATTAGGCAGAAAAATTCATCCGCCACATACATTCACTGCTGCTCTCATAATTTAAATTTAGTTATCAACGACTCTGTTTCAAATATTCTCGAAGTCAGATATTTTTTTGACCAATTAGAAAAACTTTGTATTTTTTAGTGCAGTTAGTAGATGGTCAAAATTGATGGAATTAAAACAAGGACACATGATGAAAACCTTAAAGAGAGTTTGCCCAAGTAGATGGTCTTCACGCATTCAAGCTCTCGAAGGGCTTTGCTCTCGTTATTTTGACGTTCTTAAGATTTTAACGTACTTATCACTAAATGGCAAACACAAAGAGGAACAGCATGAAGCTAAAGTATTAATGAATTATTTTGAACTATTTCCAACAATAATTTTAATTACCGTTCAGACTAAAATTGTTGGCTCAGTTAATGTAGTATTGAAGATGTTACAAGGAAAACACGAAGACATAGAAAAGGCAGTTGAAATGCTTTCCTCTCTCATTACTCAATTTTCAAATATGATGGCTAATTGGCAATCCATAAAAAAGAAACAATAGCGTTATCTATATAATGGAAAATCGATCCTTCTTTTCCTAAAAAAAAGGTTATATCGTACAAAAAAAAAATGTTTGAACTCCATGCAGATGATCGCATAGAAAATTGTGAAAAAAGCTTTAAGTCGAAGTATTTAACCGAAACATAGATATAATCATCAGTCAATTAACTCGGAGGTTTGAATCAATTCTTAAAGTTTGCAAAACTTTAAATGTTTATCACCCAATTTTCTTTCAAATTCATCCGACAAAAATACAAATGAAAGCTCCAATCTTCTTGTTGAAGCGTATCCACAGATATTTCACTAGGATTGGGTCCTCAGTTGCAACGTTTTAAATTATGCTTTCATAATGACTTACAAAAACTTTCAACAATACACGAAGTTACTGAATTACTTCTAATTCATACACCTGCTTCGAGTACCTTCCCTGATTTAGTTCGCGCTTGCTTAATTTTTCTCACTCTACCAGTGACTACAGTAACAGCAGAGAGAAGTTTTTCAAAATTAAGACTGATCAAGACTTACAGTATCTAAGGAGGAGTATGTCTCAACATCGGCTAAGCTTATTGGCAATGATTTCAATAGAAAGAATTACAGCACGCTGCCTTGATTTTGACCATGTGATTGACCAATTTGCGAATCAGAAAGCTAGGAGAAAAAAGTTTTGAAATTCGGTAAGTTGTTTTCAAACTAATTATTAGGTATAATACAATTTAATTTAAAATATAATAATACGCTTAAAGAGGGGTTGCTATACCCCTGATTTAATATTAGGGGGTGCTATATTGCCTACTGCTTCAGGGCGCTAAAGTGTAGCTACGCCACTGAGTCTAGGGCTATGCTTAGGCTTAATTTACTTGGGCCTGCATCCCTGTCTCTAACACTAGGGCTAGGCTTAGGCTCAATCTCACTACATCTTTCATATGTATTTCCTGTATTAGACTCAGTTTCTGGCCTGTTACATTCGTCTCACTAGCTACACTATCAAACCACAAAATATTTGGTGACTTCATACCCTGTACATTTGTTCTGTAATTCTGATACAGGCTGAGTGATACCAATCATCACAACTCTCGCATGCTATAGCCTTAACCCCTTCCCTAACTTCCTTCTTAGAGGGGTGGTTTAATGCAAAAATCGTTCAGATCTGGCAGAAAGTGTGAAATTTGGCATGAAGTTACCTTTAGCCAAATAGAAACATTTCCAGGTTGGACACGCTGGGACCTCACTCTGGCGGCCATTTTAAGCAAATTCAAAATGGCTGCCTCGATTCCACAGCCAAAACCATAAAATGCCATATCTTAGGAATTACTGGGCCGATTTTGATGATCTTGGGCTCGTTTCTTATACTTTTGAGGATGCCTGATCAATCTAACTATTTCGGAATGTTTCGAGGTCAAAGTCACATGATAAGTCATGGTCAATGTCATTTTTTACCCTAAAACACCTATGTCGCTCTATCTCTGAAACGGCTGGGCCAAATTTGATTATCTTTGGTTCGTTTCTGTCAGATTTCATAGCTCCGCGGTTGCGGTTGCGGTTGTCAAAGTCACAACCGCACGGTTGCAGTTGCGGTTGTTTGGTTTAAAGTTGAATTATCACTGTAACCTGTGTGAACTTATGGAGAATAAGAGTGATACCGGCAAATCAAAGATTAACGCGTTTTAGCCACACTGTCTGACTGCAAATTCAACCATTATTTGATGGTCAAGTGTGTTTCCAGGGTGCGGGACGAGGACCCAACGCGTTATGCACCCCACCAACCACTTTCCCCAACCTCCGCCCATCTGAAAGTGGTTATATTTACAGTTACACAAAACTAATCAAGAACAGTGGGCAAGATCATCGTTACTACAAGTCATGACATAGAGAGGGTGTCAAAACTAATCATACAATGAGAACACTAGGTAACATCATTATTGTTAAAACAAGCACCTTGGCAGTGGAATAAGGATGTGCAGTGTAAGTGCGCTTTGTTGCATTTGCAGTTGCCAGTGCATGATTTCTTACATTCACAGTGTCGGAGGATCGCGCAAGTCTTACTAACATCTGCAAATGTTGTCCAAAATGGCACCAACTCCTCCTGAGCTGAGATCATCTATCTCCAGTCAGTAGGATTAGGGATCTCTTGATGAAGCCGCAGCGTCTGACCCCAAATGAAAGCTGCCTGAAGAATGGCTCGTCTCACATGTTGAAATAGAGCTGCCTGTGTAGGTGGGATATTGTCGAGGGTTCTGCTCCCTCGTGAGAACATCTCCCTACGGGCTTGATTCACGGTAGCAGCTCCACAAGACTTACTGTAAAGTAGGACAATAAAACGTTCGATGACAACAGATTCGATGGTGAAGCAGTCGGGATCACGCAATATTGCGAGCAGGCTATCCGTGAGTTCCGGAAAGAGCTTCCATACTTCCCAAGCTGTCTTCTTGTCAACTCCTACAAAGTGCGATGTAGTGTCCGAGCCTGTTAGTGCATGGAATAAGGGAAGCGCAAGTCCCAACTCTGGGCCGAACTACGACGCTAGCACGTGAATGGGGAAACATTGGAAGTGTTTTCCAGTCCCAAAAGCCACCCATAGTTCAGACAATGACAGTTCAGGGAACGATGAGATTGCGACAACCACGACATCAGTGTCCACTGTGCGGAGGTATGCTTTGTCATGGCCATGCTGAGCTACATGTTTGAGGTGGAGGATCATCCTCGTGTCAGCTTCTTGATGGTTACACGGTTCCAGACCCTCCGTGTCACAGGGTGGTTGTGTGAGGACCTTTTCCTCTTGTGTTGTGATGAGTTGCACACCCACGTCTTTCTCAGCTAACCGCTTACTCATGAGTGTGAAGAGTTCTGTTTTGTTCTCTGCATTTTTGAGGATGGCACTCCACTCTTTTCGGTTGATGGGAGTCTTAGAGTCAATTTTTTTTCTTGGACTATCTCCTCGATTCTCATGAGCTTGGTCTTTCAGGCTTCTCTCAGGGTAGATATCCCATATCCAGTCCATACGATCCACACAACCAGAGGCATGAGATCTTGCAAATGGCACTAGTTGCTTCTCCATATATTCACCGATCGTGCTCACGGTTTGGGCGGGTTGAATAAAATGGACTACAGCAGGACCATTGAAGATTTTCACTTTGAATCTTCATCTGGTTTTTCATTAACCTTCTCGAAGCATTTCAGGAGATCGGACTTCGTACCAGTTCGCAAACGACCAGCAACAGCTAATGATGGGGGTTCTTTTTGGTTTTCATACATTAAAAACTCATCACTATCTGCACCTGGTCGTGACTGCACATATAGGAACAACTGAGTGACCAAGGCTGAGTTGTGTTTGAGAACTTGACCTTTTGCATCTTTCTGTTTGTCAGGTACTTTTTTGAACGTGTTCAGTCCTTTACGCTGGATAGTTTCAGTGCTGGCCTTTGAGGCATCAATGAAGCGTGTCTTGACGAAATCATTGTACATGACAGATCCGAGCTCATGAGCATTTCTTAACGAGTTGGTCGCACATGCATCCATGACCAATTTAGTGTCAAGGGTAGTAAGGTAAGAACTTGTCATTGAATGGGTTACCATGCTCTTTTAGGACTCGCACAAGAGACTTCACGTCACTATGAAAACGAATCTGGAGGCTCCTCATAAGTGGAGATGATGCCTGCGCACTGAGGAGAAGCTAGCATCCATATGAGGAGGGCAATCGGCTCGTCGTAAAGGCCAGATGCACCTCCATCTCCCTTGATGTGATCGTTTGAGCGTTCATGTGATTAGTCTTTCGCCATCATGGAATACCGGTTCTCTGACTTCATAAACTCGTGGTACACTGTTGGATGTTTGTCCTTCAACTGCATGAGGTCTCTCGCGTGTATTGGTGGCCACCGTGCGTAGTTTGGATGGTCGAAAGCGAAACACCATGGGATTATCTCACCAAGCACTTGGACATAGAGTTCAAAATTTCTCTCTCTCTCTGAGACCTGATGAACCTGCAGTAGGCTACATTAGTTGGGGATCCTTTATCTGTGTCCAGTATTGGACTGTTGGATATGCTGCTTGTCCTTGTGACACCGAGTACACCTCTTCCCTCAATATGTAAAGAGCAGCAAGGGACACTTGGTGTGCATATCGAGTTATTTTCACGTTAGAAGCACTCAACGCCGAATGAGCACGACTAGGTGATAGAACGCCTGCTTCAGCCAACACGTTATCCCACCCTGAGCCAACAAGCCACTTGCCCAGGATCTCCTGCAGCACCATCTCATTGTGAAGCCCTCCCATCATAACAACGTACTTGTCTTTGCCAAGTTGCTCTGGGTACTTCCATTGGATTCGTTTTGACAGACTATACAATGGTTGGTCTATGCCAATGACGGGAGTTTGCCCTGGATTTAAAAAGTCGATTCTATCTTTTATAACTTCCATTGAATGTTTGATCATAAATGGGGATTGCGCTTTCTCTACAAAGAGTGGTAAAATCCCGATCTCTGCGCGAGGGCGCACATTGTCTTTCTGAAGGCTAGCGTTATAACCTGACTAGGTTATGACGTCTCCCGCCTCAATTCTCTCCTTGTCCAGTATGTGAGACACATGGGCTAACCAGGCCTCCTCCTTCACGATGGACCCTGGGATTCTGGACGCTCCTGGAACAACTGGGTCATGAAAATATCTGTGTTGGGTAGTTCAGTTGGGGGTACTACAGTATAGGAAGCTAGTAGAGTAAGATTTTTCCGATCACTGGGAGTATCAGCATTAACGGAACAGACGTCACGCTTGACTCCCTTGTTAGAAGTGCTCAGATGATTTGTTAGGGGTATCATCATACCATGAAACTCCGAACGGGTCAGATTTGATTGTTTCTTTTGATCGATATTATGCACATCACCCGTAGTGAAGATATTTTTACGCATATTCGTGGGAACAACCACACCATCTTGGCGGAATTGGTTGGATACACTAATTGCCAAATCCAACGAGACCTCCGATACTCTATCATAAGATATTGACAGCCAAGAGATGAGAAGTGATTTATGAGCTTTGAGCGACCCTGGTTTTGAAATTTCAACCCAGTATAGAGGGGTGTGGGTATTTCACGTTCTTTGGAATGACACTTCTCATTACTGGCAGGCTTAACAACACGCTTTACAGTATTGTGGATGATAAGGTGAGACAACGTACACGCAACCTTAGCCCTAGTACCCTCAATGGAGTTCTGTGACTTAATACTAGGGCCTAGCAATGTCATTTTCATGAATGCAAACAGTGGAGGAGGGATAGATTTGAGGAGGCAGTCGTCCGCCAACGAACCTGAGAAAGCCTCTAGCAGATTCTCAAAGATATGCCTCCTCAGTACATTTGCTGCTTTAACGAGGATATCGCCTCGTCATCGCACAAGGTGGTTTCGCTGGAATGAGAGAGCACAGATCCAACAGTATCGCTATGCGTAATCAATACGTCTCTTCCTGCAGGTTGAGCAACTAATCTTGGCAATTTTTCCATCAAGCGCACCTTTAGTTTTGTAGAATTGCGTGTTGATGTGCTGGTACACCCCAATTGTGTCAACCTTTCATCATAGAGCTTGTAAAGTTCCCTCAATTTGCGAACTTGTCCTTTACACTCACTAATATAAGCAATTAACTCAGCAAAAGCTATTGCCTCAAAAGATGTTGGTAGATTGCTACTATTACCACAAGTTTCAGATTTGACTGATGCTGCTTGTCGATCAGCTGAACGGTCAAGGGTGTATAGTTTTGTGTGGCAGGTCTTATGGTAATATGCATCCATGGCATGCATATCAGATGCAGTAGCTAGTCTTGCTAACTGTAATAACTTGGGGTTAGTGACCCCGCTAAGTTACTAGGTTTCTAAACAACAACAAAGGCACTTACCGGTGCGTTGAATTAATATTCTTTAGGGCCTACCATAGATTTCCTGCGTCCCACAAAGCAGTCTACCTAAACTCTCTAACTTTACTAATTTAGAAGCTATAGACATTACCCCTAACTATTATTATTTCTTGACAACTTCCTACCCCATTTGTCACCTTAGAAACATCACCAAATTAAACTTAGCACCAACGATTTAGTCAGATATGAATAACCATGTTCTAGTCCAGCCAAAACCAAACGAACAGCCCGCGTTGCTCTGTTTATCCCTTTGTGTTGCCATTCAGCTTTCTTTTAGTGACTTTTTCCTCTAGTGACTTTAGACTATATATATATATATATATATAATATAATATACAGGGTGGGCCGTAAGTTTCCATACATAGGAAAATTTAAACGTTTGTTTTTATGTTTCAGATACCCTAAGAATATGCGTTTGTAAGATCTTGTTTACTGATGAAGCAAATTTTTACGTCAATGGAGAGGTTAATCGGCAAAACATACGTTATTGGAGTAATGCTAACCCTAACTGGCTGAGTCCGACGAAGATGCAAGGTGCCGGTAAAGTGATGGTGTGGGCCGGGATATGGGGTGACAGAATTATTGGACCAATTTTTGTCAGTGGAAATCTTAATGCCGAAAGGTATCTTAACATGTTGCAAGAAGAGATTTTCCCATCCCTGCTAAACGAGGAAGGTAACTTCCCAGTTTAGTTCCAGCAAGATGGAGCTCCACCTCATTATGGTCTTCACGTGCGTCGGTATTTGGATCAGCAGTTTCCGGATGCTTGGATTGGTCGGCGTGGTCCTGTGGAGTGGCCTCCCAGATCCCCAGATCTCACCCCCTTGATTTCTATCTTTGGGGGCACTTGAAGGCCATGGTGTATCAGGAAAAGATACGAGACATAAATCATCTAAAGGAACGTATCACCAACGCCATTACAAGCATAACGTCAACTGTGCTAATGCGTGTTCATCAACAGTGGGGAACACGTATTGAAATGTGTTTTCAAAACAATGGCAACCATGTAGAGCATATTATATAAATAAAAATGGTTGTCCATAAAAAAATGTTTATTTTTCCTATGTATGGAAACTTACGGCCCACCCTGTATATATATTATATATATATACACGTCACCTCACTAACAGTTGGGAGTTGTTGGTTTTTGTGGCTAAGTTTCTGAATGTGATATCAATATCATCAGTTGATGCTTTGATAAGTTTTGCCTTCAATTCAGTATCAAACAATATACACTGGGGCTGCTCACGATTGAAAGATGAAAGAAAACTACTGTATCTCATTTTTGGACTGGGAACTTCCTCATTAGAACACGCTGACTTCACTAATGCCCGTTTCTTTGCTCGATCAAGCTTTTGGGCATTACATTTTCTCCTGCACTTTCCATAAATGACAGCCTTATTCTTCAACAACGTACTTTCTATACCTGAACCATCATCCAAACGCCTAATATTCATAGGAAATGGCAACTCCTTGATCACATCAAATGCTGTCAAATTTTCAGACAATGTTTTGTACACACTTTTATACCCATTTTCAGCTGGGCATGTCAACTTATCATTCCGATTTTCTTGGCATAGACAGCAAAGTTTCCAATTAGTGATCCAAGATGGAATTGTGCTATCAACTGGATGACTCATAGGTTGACGTTTACTTGGCGCAGCCATGGTCAACATATTCAACACAACATCAGACGTCAGATGGAGCGACAGGGGGCATCACCTGAAAGGAAGAAAGTCTGAATGTAAAATTTGAAAGATATTTTGAGTCATACATTATCATTTTATTATACCAGTCATTAATTTTTTATAATAATTTTTAATAAAAGAGACGTGTTGCCGCTTTCACTTCCTAACTTCCTTATTATATTATTAATTCTGTAGATTTGGCTTTGTTGGGATTATTAAAGTACAAATAGCTCCATTCTGAAGTTTTAAGCTTAATTTAACTCGGTATTTAGAGAGATGATCAAGAGGTTCATTCAGGGTAATTATGTCGCAAATGACATGGCCTGAAGTTGAAATCAAAAATACATTTTTCAAGTGTATTTTGGTGTGCTCTGTTCAAATATGACCTTCATTTCTTGTGCAAATGAACAGAAATACGTGTTTGGGCCATGCAATGACAACTGTCTTTCTGTTCATTTGCACAAGAAATGAAGGTCATATTCGAACAAAACACACTAAAATACACTTGAAAAATGTATTTTTTACTACATTTTATACAATAAAGCATAACCTAACATGTTCATGTTACGAGATTTCGTAAACGACGCATTACCACAGGAAACGTGCAAAACACCTCAAAATTAACCAGAAAAGTTTGCTCTCGTCATTTTCGTTTAAACTAACTATGGAAAAACTATACACGCTTACAATGTGGTATTGTATGTGATACCTTTATTTCATAATCAAATACAAATTATTAATTTATTGAATTAAATATCTACGAAATTGCCTCGGGATTGGTGACATAGCTTATTGGGAATGAAAATAATTGCCATACATACATGGAACCCAATATGGAGGTATTGGGCCCTCCCAACTACAAGAAAAATTCATTATTTCGTGTTCAAAATTTTCTACTGCTGACTCATGAAAATTACATCAAGAGAAGAGTCAACGAACTTTGACGAGTCAGCGGATTCCTAACGATATTATTATATAGCTGCTCACTCGGAGCTTCCTTATGTTACAGCGGTGCTTTAAGTAAGGAAGATGTCCTTTATCTTCCTATAAGTTCTGAGTGAAATCCTCATAATCATAATATAAAACTTAATAACTATAAAAAGGATTGGCCTATTCCTTCAGGTATTTAAGTTTAGTGAATGCTTATATTAATTAAATCAAAGCAACTCGTTGTGTAACTCCATCGTACCGCGGCCCTACATCGAAAAACCGTCGCGCCCTACATCGAAACAGAAGCGAGGCCCAACGAAATAAGGTAAGACAATTCCTTTCTTTACCATTAAGCAGCGCAAATACCGAAGGCAAATAAACATAGAGGTCCTTTGAAGATCTACATATACATAACTCTCTAACTAAAAAACGTAGAGTTTTGTCATTAACTCTATACAATAACTACATGATAATTTCCAATCGGCGAAAGTTGAAGCCAATTTCAACCATAAGCCCCTATAATTTTTTCACATGGTGGCCCGTGTAACTGGGGAACCGATCCCTTTACCTTTACACTAACCGTAAACAAAGCCTTGTTCATTTAACAGGCGTAACTCATTTTAGGTCCTATAAAAAATAGGCCAAATTTCAACCTAAGCATATTTAGTAGGCCCACAACATAAACCTATTTAGTAGGACCACCTTACTTTACCTTACATAATAGGCCTACCGCACAAAGTAGGCCTTACTCTTTACACTCAAGGCCTATCCTAACTAAAAACATTGTAAATTTATAATTCAACCTGTGTGTAGGTTATAAAATTTATTTCAGCAATTTAACTTACTCATAAGACTTATTAACATCGCAAAATTAAACTCAGAACTGTAACATCACAAAGACCTAAAGCAATTGCACGAATCCAAACCTACACCCACCTAACACACACATTCTAAGTCCTATTTGACATATAGGCGCAACCTATTCTAAGTCCTATTTGACATATAGGCGCAACCTATTCTAAGTCCTATTTGACATATAGGCGCAACCTATTCTAAGTCCTATTTGACATATAGGCGCAACCAAAGGTGGGCACCCGGGCCTCAAAAAGGACCGACGGTCCCGGTCCCGGTCCTTGCCTCAAACTGGACCGACCGTCCCGGTCACGGTCCTTTCTGAAGATAGGACCTAGGAACGACACGGTCCTCGGTCCTTATATATACTATAAGTGAAAAATTTGATTAAAATGAAAAATGAAATTAAAGACACCGGAAATCTTTAATTTTATTAACGTAAATTATAATTAATACAATACATAAATGATGAAAAAAGGTTAAGTTAAATGCTTGAGTTTCCCTTCAAGGAGACTAGCATTTCAAAATGGCTGTCACTGAGCCCTGACCTTTTCGGCTTGAGGACGTCCTTCCCCAAAGAGAAGAGCCTCTCCACGGCGGCACTGGATGGGATAGGCGTGTTAAACTTGATGAACAAGTCCTTCAACGCCGGGCTAGGGAACGAGTCCTTGTTGAAGATGAAGGGTTTCACAGGCCTCTCGCTGAGAAATGTCTCCACCAACTTGGTCCCGGTCTCTGTCTTCTCCCCGCCCTCGTAGAGAGCCTCAAAGAAGTCGTCATTGTCCTGGTCATTCTCACCCTCGCTGCTGCTGGTGTCCTTGCCTGCGTCCGCTCTTGCCAGAATCCTCTCCACCATAGACATCATCTGCTTCTTCACCTTGGCCTTGATCTCCTCGACGTCATACATGACGTCGTCCTCCACCAGCCTCACCCAGCCCAATTTGAACTTCGGGTGTAGCGCAGCTGCCAGGAGGAAGTCCATATCCTCAAAATGGGGACCAAACCGACGTTTGATCCCATCTCTGACAGCTAATACCAGTGGCTGACACATCTTGACATCGCTGCTTTCCATCTGCTCCTTCAACATTTTGAGAGAGATGGCCAGGGTGGGCAGGAGTGCCCCCATGTGCGCCTTGTCCTCCCCTTGCAGGATGTCCAAGGCCTTACAGACCGGCTTCATCACCTCAAGATACTCTTTGAAGAAGTTGATATCAGCTGAAAAAATAGTTAATATTTTAGTCCTGTACTTAAACTTTTTATATTGTACTTTTTACTTTTTACTTTTTACCTTTTCAAAAAGAAAAGTAAAAAAATCAAATATGTATATTGCTCACCAGACGAGAACGAAGGCACCCCAAGAATGTTGCACGTCTGGTGTAGTCCATGAAGCTTCTCCCTGTCTCCGAAGATGTCGACCAGGCGGGACACCCCGTCGTAGACGGAGTTCCATCTCGTAACGGTGGGGACAGTCAGCTGCATCCCTATCTCGGCCTTGATGGTGTCTGAGGCTTGTGAACTTCTTGACTGCTTGTTCCACAGCTCCGTAGCTTTACCAAAGGCGGTCCGGTACGCCTTCCTGTATGATGGTGAGTTCTTCAGGGCCTTGTCAGCGTCGGAGGTGGCCACTAGGTTCAGGGTGTGGGCGGCGCACCTTGTGTGCTTCGGCAGGACGTATTCAGGATCCTCCGTGGCACCGGCTAAAAAGAAATGTTCAATTTATTCAAAAATATATTTGAGTGAAAAGAAAATACCTTACAAGACTTGTAAAAAGTGAAAAAAAAATCAAGAAATAATAAATAATCCATAATTTACCTTCCAAAAGGGATGCCAGATCCTCAACCTGAACGACGTCCTCATCATCGGGCCGCCCCACACCTTCTTCCTCCTCTTCCTGGACCTCCTCAGGCAGCTCTTCGTCCGTTTTGCCAAAGACACTGCACAATGAAACACAATTATTATATTTTTTTATTTTTTTTATTCAATGTTATAGAAAAAATTAAAAATGTAAAGATTTAAAAGTAAAAAAATTTGAATGAAGAAATTTAAAAAAAAAAAATCTGCTTACTTAAATGCCTTGACGAAGTTGCTGCCATTGTCAGTAGTAGTCCTGCAGACCTTGGACTCGATGGCGAAGTCGAAGAGGAACTTGTACATCTCCTTCGCAAGGACCTCGAAGGTGTGTCGTCCGGTGAGTCGTCTGCACGCCAAGACTGCCTTCTGCGTGAGGAGGGTGGCCTGGTCAATCCAGTGTACAGTCATCCCCATGTACGACCTTAAATAAAATGGAATGCTTTGAATTGAAATGTAGTATTATAATTTATATTTTCACAGCATTGTAATAAATTGATTAAAATAAACTCAGTTTTATTAGTTTCTTTTTGATTGAAGTAAAAAGTAAATTAATTAAAATTTAAACATACTTGTGGGCACATGTCCAAGCGTCTGCCGTAGTAGAGACCGACTGTACAGAGTTGAGGACGTCCCTCAGGTGCTGCCTCTTCTCGTCAAACCTTAAAAAGTTTATTAAAAGACAAAAGTAAAGTAAAAAATTATAATGTCATCGCTCATCACTAAAAGAAAAGAAAATACTGTTATCAAGAATGAATTTAAATAGCCAAACAAAAAATACCTGTCTTCAATACGCCTGGTAAGCGTCCTCCTAGACATGGAGTGTTGGCCAGGGACACAGGTGCTAACAAAGTCCTTCCACGAATCGGAGTCGACGACGTCGAGAGGCAACATGTTGCCCACAAATAAGGTGATCAACTAATTAAAAAGAAATAAAAATTTGTTACGTTTCATCATAACTGACTGACATTTGAGTGTAATTTAATGATTATAAATACTTCTAGACAAAGTTGTAAGATTTTTAATTGAATTTACTGACCTTCTCTTCAAAGAGAGCCTTGGTGACTCTGGACGGTCCAGCCATGGCCTCCCGTATAGTCGGCTGAACCATGGTCCTCTGCCTCTTGTCGTCGGGGCGCTCCTGAGGGTCTCCTCGCCGATTCTTCTTTTTCTGGAGCTCCACCCCGTCCTTGATGCACTGGTCGAACTGGTTCTGGACGTGAGGGTGGCGCCTGGAGACATGTCGCTTGAGGTTGTTTTGGCTCTTGTTGCTTGTCGAGAGGATGTTCTTGCTCGGCAGGCACAGCAAGCACTTGTACTCCAGGTTCTGCTCACCCTTGGGGCCCAGGTATTCAAAGTATTTGTCCAGGTACGGCCAGGGATTGCCGGGTTCAGTTCTTCCGCTAGGAGCTCCAATTGCTTGACTTGAAGTTGAAGCACTAACATCAGTAGATTCTTCGTCTCCTCCAGGTGTTGAAACAAGTTTCAGTTCAGTCTCAGTCTCTTTCTGAGTCTTCTGGAGGAAACGATCCATCTTCTTTAGAACTTCAAATAATCACTAAACACACTAAAATCACTAAAAAAGACCGTCCGGACCGGACCGTCCGGAATTGCTTAAAAATGGACCGTCGCTCCTCATTTCGGTCCTCACTGAGAAAAGGACCGACTTTCCCGCTCACGGTCCTTAAAAAGGACCGAGTTCCTGGAGTTCGTTCCTTTTGGAACTCGGTCCTGCCCACCTTTGGGCGCAACCTATTCTAAGTCCTATTTGACATATAGGCGCAACCTATTCAAAGTCCTATGACATATAGGCGCAACCTATTCAAAGTCCTATTTGACATATAGGCGCAACCTATTCAAAGTCCTATTTGACATAGGCGCAACCTATTCAAAGTCCTATTTGACATATAGGCGCAACCTATTCAGTCTTATTTGACATATAGGCGCAACCTATTCTAAGTCTTATTTGACATATAGGCGCAACCTATTCTAAGTCTACTTGACATATAGGCGCAACCTATTCTAAGTCCTACTTGACATATAGGCGCAACCTATTCTAAGTCCTACTTGACATATAGGGGCAACCTATTCTAAGTCCTACTTGACATATAGGCGCAACCTATTCTAAGTCCTACTTGACATATAGGCGCAACCTATTCTAAGTCCTACTTGACATATAGGCGCAACCTATTCTAAGTCCTACTTGACATATAGGCGCAACCTATTCTAAGTCTTATTTGACATATAGACGCAACCTATTCTAAGTCTTATTTGACATATAGGCGCAACCTATTCTAAGTCCTATTTGACATATAGGCATAAAACAGACAAGGCTTGATATAAGGGTCTCAAATGCAACATTTGAGGATCTTTACTTAGCCAAATTGGTTAACCTAACAAAACACAAAACTCAAAAATAAAACCCTACAACAAAATGTACATTTACAACATACATACCGGATATAAATATATACATACAACTCCAAGCATCCAATTCTTCTTTTAAAGAAGAATCATTCAACATATTTCATCAACAGACATACATTCCTTGCAAACAGATTGGATTCTCTCAAAATCCCAAACCTTCCAGACCTACCTGTAGGACACATAACATTTACTGAATCATAACTACGGGTATTGACTTCACTGGAGTGGTAAATCCAAGTTTTGAATACCAACTGGATTCAGAGAAATGCAAAAAAAATAAATAAAATAAAAATAATATATATATATATATATATATATATATATATATAATATATATATATATATATATATATATTGTACACTCTACATGTCACAAACACAACAACCTGTCTGAACAAAACCAAGGATCGGAGAGTAAAGGCTTTTATTGCTGAGCTCTGATTCTGTGCACAATTTTGTGCCAAAAATTATATGGTTAGACAGTGGCACATACAAACAAACTACTCTAAAGGGTTTTATGGCCTACTTTGGCCATAGCCCAAACTACTCTAAAGGGTTTTATGGCTACTTTGGCCATAGCCCAAATTATTCAACAAAGGGCTGATGGCCTATCTTGTCCATAGCCCAAACTATTTAACAAGGGGCTGATGGCCTATCTTGGCCATAGCCCAAACTATTCAATAAGGGGCTGATGGCCTACCTTGTCCATAGCCCAAACTATTCAACAAGGGGCTGATGGCCTACCTTGGCCATAGCCCAAACTATTCAACAAGGGGCTGATGGCCTACCTTGGCCATAGCCCAAACTATTCAACAAGGGGCTGATGGCCTACCTTGGCCATAGCCCAAACTATTCAACAAGGGGCTGATGGCCTACCTTGGCCATAGCCCAAACTATTCAACAAGGGGCTGATGGACTACTTTGGCCATAGCCAAAACTATTCAACAAGGCCCTTATGGCCTATCTTGGCCATAGAGCAAACTATTACAAGCGTCTTGTGGCCTCCCTTGGCCAGAGACCAAACTATTACAACAGTCTTATGGCCTACCTTGGCCATGAATCAAACAACAACGGTCTTATGGCCTCCCTTGGCCATGGGCCAAACAAGGGTCTTTTGGCCATGGGCCAAACAACAAGGGTCTTATGGCCTCCATGGGCCAAACAACAAGGGTCTTATGGCCTCCATGGGCCAAACAACAAGGGTCTTATGGCCTCCATGGGCCAAACAACAAGGGTCTTATGGCCTCCATGGGCCAAACAACAAGGGTCTTATGGCCTCCATGGGCCAAACAACAAGGGTCTTATGGCCTCCATGGGCCAAACAACAAGGGTCTTATGGCCTCCATGGGCCAAACAACAAGGGTCTTATGGCCTCCATGGGCCAAACAACAAGGGTCTTATGGCCTCCATGGGCCAAACAACAAGGGTCTTATGGCCTCCATGGGCCAAACAACAAGGGTCTTATGGTCTCCATGGGCCAAACAACAAGGGTCTTATGGCCTCCATGGGCCAAACAACAAGGGTCTTATGGCCTCCCTTGGCCATGGGCCAAACAACAAGGGTCTTATGGCCTCCCTTGGCCATGGGCCAAACAACAAGGGTCTTATGGCCTCCATGGGCCAAACAACAAGGGTCTTATGGCCTCCCTTGGCCATGGGCCAAACAACAAGGGTCTTATGGCCTCCCTTGGCCATGGGCCAAACAACAAGGGTCTTATGGCCTCCCTTGGCCATGGGCCAAACAACAAGGGTCTTATGGCCTCCCTTGGTCATGGGCCAAACAACAAGGGTCTTATGGCCTCCATGGACCAAACAACAAGGGTCTTATGGCCTCCATGGACCAAACAACAAGGGTCTTATGGCCTCCATGGACCAAACAACAAGGGTCTTATGGCCTCCATGGACCAAACAACAAGGGTCTTATGGCCTCCATGGACCAAACAACAAGGGTCTTATGGCCTCCATGGACCAAACAACAAGGGTCTTATGGCCTCCATGGACCAAACAACAAGGGTCTTATGGCCTCCATGGACCAAACAACAAGGGTCTTATGGCCTCCATGGACCAAACAACAAGGGTCTTATGGCCTCCATGGACCAAACAACAAGGGTCTTATGGCCTCCATGGACCAAACAACAAGGGTCTTATGGCCTCCATGGACCAAACAACAAGGGTCTTATGGCCTCCATGGACCAAACAACAAGGGTCTTATGGCCTCCCTTGGCCATGGGCCAAACAACAAGGGTCTTATGGCCTCCCTTGGCCATGGGCCAAACAACAAGGGTCTTATGGCCTCCCTTGGTCATGGGCCAAACAACAAGGGTCTTATGGCCTCCATGGACCAAACAACAAGGGTCTTATGGCCTCCATGGACCAAACAACAAGGGTCTTATGGCCTCCATGGACCAAACAACAAGGGTCTTATGGCCTCCATGGACCAAACAACAAGGGTCTTATGGCCTCCATGGACCAAACAACAAGGGTCTTATGGCCTCCATGGACCAAACAACAAGGGTCTTATGGCCTCCCTTGGTCATGGGCCAAACAAAACTGTCTTATGGCCTCCCTTGGCCATGGGCCAAACAAGGGTCTTATGGCCTCCCTTGGCCATGAGTCAAACAACAAGGGTCTTATGGCCTCCTTTGGCCATGGGCCAAACAACAAGGGTCTTATGGCCTCTCTTGGCCATGGGCCAAACAACAAGGGTCTTATGGCCTCCCTTGGCCATGGGCCAAACAACAAGGATCTTATGGCCTCCCTTGGCCAGAGACCAAACAACACAAAAACAGTACAGGATTCAAAGCCCCATGCCCTCCAGATCTACCTGTGGAGGAGTAACATTTACTCTACTAATGTTAGAAAATCTAGAAGAGGAAGAGCTATTGTTGTCCCAAGGCGATATGATGACTAAGCCGATTGATGCAGCATTGCTTGTATATATACTGGTCAAAAAAAGAAGAAACGCAATTAGCTTGCATATGGTGTAAAATTTAAGTTGTTAGTGGTATTATCACAGTTTCAAGATTATGGTTAAATGTTTGTTCAAATCTTTTAAAGCCACTTAGTGCATGTTTTTAAACCTGACTAATCCCGGCTAAGACGCCATTTTGTTACAAACAATAAACAGAGATTAAATTGAATGTATTCTTTATGAAGGCATGCATTTTTTCTTTGACTTCACAGAATACACACTGCCCGTTGAGAAAACCAAACTTTTTCCCGCGATTGAGGCATGCCACGACTCTCAGATGTCAACAGAGGTCGTGCCTTGGGCATGTTGGATGCAGGCATGTCTGCTGTCCAAGTTGCACAACGAATGCATGTGCATCCCAGCACAATCTCTAGGCTTGTTAGACGGTACAATGCCACAGGAAGTGTTCAGGACCTGCCAAGACGTGGGCGACCTCGTGTGACGACCCAACGCCAGGATCGCCACATTGTACTGCAGCACCTGCGTCATCGGCAGCGGAATGCTCGTCAGACAGCCAGAGAGACACCTGGTATCCACAACAACAGAATTAGTGACCAGACTGTCAGAAACCGACTCCGTAATGCAGGACTCCGATCCCGCAGGCCTTACAGAGATCCTTTTCTCACTGATGCAAGAAGGCAACGACGCCTGCAATGGGCCTATCAGCACCGTGACCTATCGTGGGCCTATCAGCTCTGACTGCCCAGCGCTACAGGAATGAGATTCTTCACCCACATATTCTTCCATTCATGAGGCAACATCCAGAATTGGTGCTCCTGCAACAGGACAATGCCAGACCTCATGCAGCCAGGATAGTGCAGGCGTACCTGCAGGGACAACAGGTGCAGACCTTACCATGGCCAGCCTTCAGCCCAGACATGTCACCGATAGAGCACGCATGGGATGAACTTGAACGGCGAGTTCGCAGACGTCAGCATCAGCCGCAGAACATCAGGGAACTGACCAATGCAATTATTGAAGAGTGGAGGGCCATCCCTGTTGCTTTCCTGCAGAGACTGTTGAGGTCGATGAGGGCCAGACTCCAAGCCTGCATTGTGGCTAGGGGTGGCCATACGCGTTATTGACTGTTTGTTATGTTAAAGAATCATTTACTATATACTGAGTCCTCATGTTTATTAATAAATCTCAAAAATTGCGTTTCTTTTTTTGACCAGTATATTAAGTTAAGGTGTAAGGTTAGTGAAGGTAAGTGAAGGTTAGTGAAAAATTCACTTAATTTAGAGCTAGCATTTTTGGGCTCTTTGGCATAATTTTTTTGGGGCACTGCGCGTCCTTCCTACTCGTTTATTGAATGTGGCACTTACAGGGCGTGGTCTTATAGAGGGCTCTCTTGCAATTCAGTTTGGTTGTTTAGATACAAGATTGTTGCATCGTGCAATGGTGCAGGTTGTGTTGTTGTTGCAAGGTTTAGAAAGAAGACCATAAATAGTGCCCCTTTTGTTTTTTATTTTAATTTTATGCAACTGAGGCCTAAGGTAGGCCCACATCGAGTCAGCAACTCTGAGGTAGGACCTAATAGGACCTCCAAGTCCGTAAGTTTTTAGTCTAGCTTAACTTGGGCTGTAGGTTAAACTGGCCCTTCAGAGCTTGGCCGTTCACGGCTCAGCTGGGATTCTAAACCCAATAAAAAAAAAAAAAATAACTAAAACTACGGGTATTGACTAGTCTGAAGTGGTAGGAGGTTTGAATACAGTACAAACACTTTTAACCAAACAACACAACATGAAAGTACAGTGCATTTCAATTAATTCACCAACGTAGAAGTCACTTCAAAACATAAATCGTTAACAAAACTCCAAAACAACATTAGTAAACCAGCATTTAAAAACTGGTGACCTAATATAAAACTTACCCAAATAATGAGCAAAGTTAAAATGCTTAATAACTTTACTTTAATTCCATAAATTTCCTATACCTAAGGGGAGTCAAACTGATTGACATAACTTTAACTAAACTTGAGAAGCTAGCCTCTTGAACTTTTATATTTAAATAGGTCTTGTTTTCTCCGGCCCCCACCCCTAGTATATGGAAAAACTATACACGCTTACAATATGGTATTGAATGTGGTACCTTTATTTCATAATTAAATACAAATTATTAATTTATTGAATTAAGTATCTATAAAATTGCCTCGGGATTGGTGACATAGCCTATTGGGAATGAAAATAATTGCCATACTTACATAGAATCCAATATGGAGGCATTGGGCCCATCCAACCACAAGAAAAAATTATTTCGTGTTCTAAATTTTCCATTGCTGACTCATGAAAATTACATCAAGAGAAGAGTCAACGAACTTTGACGAATCAGCGGATTCTAACGATATTATATTATAGCGGCTCGCTCGGAGCTTTCTTATGTTACAGCGATGCTTTAAGCAAGGAAGATGTCCTTTATCTTCCTATAAGTTCTGAGTGAAATCCTCATAATATAAAACGTAATAACTATAAAAAGGATAGGCCTATTCCTTCAGGTATTTAAGTGTAATGACTGCTTATATTAATTACATCAAAGCAACTCGTTGTGTAACTCCATCGTACCGCGGCCCTACATCGAAACAGAAGCGAGGCCCAACGAAATAATAAGGTAAGGCAATTCCTTTCTTTACCATTAAGCAGCCCAAATACCGAAGACAAATAAACATAGAGTTCCTTTGAAGACCTACATATACATAACTCTCTAACGAAAAAACGTAGGGCTTTTGTCGTTAACTCTCCACTGTAATCTGCTGGAAATTTCCAACGGATGAGGTTAACAGACAATCAACCCATAGCCCCTATAGTTTTTCATACTAACGAAAATATCACGACTTAACCTAACCAATCGTCAAGGGCGTACAGTTGACCTAACCGGGCATTCAATTAACCTAACAGGTTAATATTGGTTATTTCACCTAAATATCTTCTGATGTTTTCGTGTTATCATCTAGGGCACATGACGAATCAAGTTCTCAAAGTCGAAACCACACGAACGGCACGTCATAATTCTATCACAAACACCACCAAACTGAATCCAATTAGAAAAAAAAAAATAGCCAGAACAGAAACCAACAAACTAATTAAGTCGAAGAGTAACATGACGTCATACCACCCACGACTACAAATACACTAAATATATATATATATTTATATTATTATTATTATTATTCTACAATAGTTTGCACAAAAAATGAGGACAAATTTGAATAAAGCGACTAAAACTACCTCATAAAAAGTTATTTTGATTTACAAAAAGGTCCAGCCCATGTCATTTAAAACATATTAACATCATTCAGTGCAAACCCAGTTTTGGCCTGATTAACCTAGGCCCCATTAGCTTATTCCATCCAGGGGATAACCTAACTTAGACCATAAACCTTTTAACTGAGTTAAAGAATAGTATTTAAGATTTTAAGATGACTTTAGACAGTGACTGTAAGGTTTGTGAGAAGAAGTTAGGGAAGGGGTTAAGGCTGTATGTAGCATGTGAGAGTTGTGATGATTAGTATCACTCGGCCTGTATCAAAATTACAGAACAAATGTACAGGGGTATGAAGTCACCAAGTATTTTGTGGTTTTGCAATAAGTGCTTAGCTGAGGTTAGGGACATGCTCAAGGCAAGGTTTAAGAAAGCTGCTAGCTCAGTGTCCATTGTGCCTAAGTTAGTTGGCCCTATAATTGATAGTGTAGCTAGTGAGACTAATGTAACAGTTAGGTCAAAAACCAAGTCTAATACAGGAAATACTAATGTAAGATGTAGTGAGGGTGAGCTTAAGCCTAGCCCTAGTATTAGAGACGGATGCAGACCCAAGTAAAGTTAGGCCTGATGAATGGCACAAAGTCAAAGGTCAGTCAAGAAATAAGGTTAGAGAGAATAGTAATCATGTTGTAGCAACTAGTAACAGGTTTCATATACTAGGGAATTTAGATCAGTACAGTGTGAATTTACCATGGTTGGGGATTATTATTAGGAATCAGGACAATGAATTTTGCAATAAGGGAAGGAAAACCTGAAGAAGAATATGTATTCCAGGTGGTAATAGTTCTAAAGTCAATGAGGTAGTGAAGAAATTGCCTATAACCCGAGGTAGTATTATAGTTTATGTAGGTATAAATGACTTAACAAGCAAGGATAAAGATGGTAGATTTAAGTTAAACAGAAATTCAGAAGCAGTTAAACAGAGGTACAGGGAATTGATAAAAACTTTGAAACATAGGTATAGTAAGTGTTATGTAGTGGGTATTTTACTGTTATTTTATTTATTTTGATTGGGTTTGGAATCGGTGGTGTATATAAGGGAGGGGCACAGGGGTCATATGCCCCCCATTGTAAAAATTACTACTACTCTCATTAAAGAGATTTGAAAAAGAAAGTTTAAAAAATTAATGATTTTTGAATATTCATCACAAAAAAATCTTGGTCATATGGAATTTCAGTTATTTTATGGTTACCAAGACATGTTATTAACTTGAAACTCAAAAGCAAATGTCATGAATATTATTGATACATATCATGTATATGATCCAAGTATAATAATTGAAATATGTGTAGCAATACAGGAAATATATTCTAAGGTATTAGTGTATTGTATGTACAAACAAATAAATAACCACTTTATTTCAGACTCAACAGGTACAAACATTATATAAGAGGTCCATAGAAGATTAAACGATAGTTGTTTGGAGCACTGACTAAATGTAAATGTAGCCCACAATAATTATGATTCTACTACAGTATTTTGGTTGGCTTGGAATGTTTATATATGTCTTTATACATATGATTAATTTGTGCAAATGTAATTCTTTGCCCATAAATTGGAAATAAAATATAACTGAAGCCTTCTAAGATGCAATTAATTTTGGTTCCAAATCAATCATCATCAATCTTGAGCTCACACACACACACACACACACACACACACACCTGACAAATTGATATGTGATAGAAACATGTTCTTTGAAGAACAACTACAAGGGAAAAGTATAACAGACTTCGACTTTAAGTGGATGATATTACACAAGCCATAGGGAAACTTAAAACATACTCAGTGGCAGGACTGGATAAATGGAATGCTACACTGATCAAAAACTGCAAGAATGCAATCACTGAGCCCCTATATTGGAGATAATCACTACATACAGGAGAAATACCGGGCATCCTGAAGAGTGTGAACATAGTCCCAATATATAAAGGAGGAGATCGATCCAAGGCCAAAAACTTTAGGCCAGTGTCGCTTACATCTCATGTCACTAAAATATTTGAAAGAATAGTCAGACAGAAAATCTATGACTTTCTGGAAACTTGGAAAAAATTTAATGATAACCAATATGGGTTTTGGTCAGGCAGATCATTCCTATCACAACTAATGGAACACTATAACAACATTATTGATGCACTTGAAAGTAATGAAAACTATGATGTACTATACACAGACTTTGCCAAAACTTTTGACAAGTGTGACCATGGAATCATAATACATAAACTGAAATATATGGGAATAATAGCCAAAGTAAGGAAATAGATATATAATTTCCTTAGTGAGTGGTGGCAAGTCATTATAGTACAAGGAGTATCTTCATCAGAATCAGAGGTCCTCAGCTCAGTAACACAAGGAACCGTATTAGCTCAACTACTCTTCATAATCATGCTAACTGACATAGATGAAGATGTTACCAGAGACAGCATAGTAACATCCTTTGCTGATGACACAAAGATCAGTAGAAAAATAAGAAACCCAGAAGATATAGCATCTCTACAAACCAATATGAACAGAATCTGCAAGTGGATGGAAGACAACAATATGAAGTTTAACACTGAGAAATTTCAGCTGTTATGGTATGGAAAAAGAGAAGACCTAAAATCCATGGAATATTATACCCCAAATGGACAGGAATTTCAGAGAAATTCTAGAGCAAAATATTTAGGGGTTGTAATGACTGATGATGTGAAACTTGAAACACAAAATAAGATAGCAGTAAACAGAGCAAAGTGAATAACAGGGCAGATATTGAGAACCTTTAAATGAAGGGATAGGAATGTAATGATTTCCCAACTGAAAACCCTGATCATTCGTACCCAAATTGGAATACTGCTTGGTCCTAACATCCCTATATAAAAAAGAGGACATTAGACAGCTGGAAGGGATTCAGAGCTAAGCTTCACAGCCATGATCAAGGGGTGTAAAGAACTGAATTATTTGGGAAAGGTTACGTGAACTAGACCTATATTCACTGGAAAGGAGAAGAGAGAGATACACTTTATAGGCTTTAACTTCCATTTCATTGCAATAGCTACCATGTAGCATCCAGCCTAGCTTACTTTCAATAGCTACAGGACCTTGAGATGTGCAGACAATGTTACCAGTGATGAAGTCCCAATAATAGTCAGCACCAGTCAAAAGACTAATATCTTCTGTTCCTTCAAACTTATTATTGACCAAATTAATTCCTTTAACTTGCAATTCTTGGACATATGCCATATCTAAACAAGGAGTGACGAGCACAAAGTTCCTCAATCTCTACAGCTTGGACCTTGATAGTGGGGCTTTGTGGTAATAACCCCTTAACCAGAACTTTACCATCCTAACTTTGGTTTGGTTTGTTTTGAACTGCACCCCAAAACCCAGAAATTCTTAAATTTTCTCTCTTAGGTTCTTTAAACTTCAGATTTCTGGAAATTCTGGTCTTAATAAAGCTACACTGGCTACCACTCTCAAACAACACTCTTTCACAACACAAAATTTTAAACTTGCAAAACCTTGCTCTGTGACCTTTCAAAAAACATTTAAAACATGCTGTGAGCTTAGTTACCCTGTCCTTTCTCTCCTCAACAGGTAAAGCCTCAGCCACTTTACATTTATATGACTTGTGGTTGCCTTTGCAAAATATGCATTCCTTGATTCCCTTTAATTTATTCTTAGAGGATACATGTAGAGCTGACACTATACCTGGGCTATTCCTTTTTGTAAAAACTTTGGTGCTGTGCCTACCTTTGTCCCCTTGTTTAACATCCCACTGTGCAAACTCAGTTCCCTCTTGTCTTTCTAATTCTGTGCCTAAAAGGTTTAACATCTGCCGAAGGGGGATGTACACATGTTTTGTAGAGTGCCCTTTACTTAGTTCAAGCAAAATTGAACTTAGCAATTTAGACTCTAGTATAGCAACCAACATCACACCTATGGAAAAACTATATACGTTTACAACATGGTATTGTATGTGGTACCTTTACTTCTTAATTAAATATAAATTATTAATTAATTGAATTAAATATCTACAAAATTGCCTCAGGATTGGTGACATAGCCTGTTGGGAATGAAATTAATTACCATATATAGAACCCCATATGTAGGTATTGGGCCTGTGTGACAAGAAGAAAACCAAATTTATTATTTCGTATTCAAAATTTTCCATTGCTGACTTGTGAAAATTACTTTCTTTTATTATTTGCTGATTTTGCAAAGTTTGTTAACTCTTCTCTCAAAGATTTATATTAGTGGGTCGCTCAGAGCTTGCTTATGTTAAGCCCTGCTTTTAAGTAAGGAAGATGTACTTTATCTTCCTATAAGTTCTGAGTGAAATCCTCAATATAAAACCTAATAACAATAAAAAGGATAGGCCTATTCCTTCAGGTATTTAAGTGTCGTGAGTGCCTACAGCAAATAAACCAAAAGAGATTGTCGCACCCTACGAACAAAAGCAAGACCCAATTAAATAATAATGAGGTAATTTCTTTGTTTACCATTAGGCAGCGCAAATACCAAAGGCAAATAAACAAAGAGGTCCCTTGAAGACCTACACATACATAACTCTAATGAAAAAATGTACAGCTTTTGTCATTAACTCTCCACTGAAATCTGTTGGAAATTTCTAGCAGATGAGGGTATCAGGCAATCAACCCATAGCCCTATATAGTTTTTTTTACACACCATACCTTTCCATTTCTACACCCAAGTTGTCCAGGACCTAGTTCTAACTTCAAATTCATCATATAACTGCCATAACTCCTTGACACCATTTCTTTAACCCTTTCACTCACTGGGTAGACAATTGTATAGCTGAAAAATAAACCATATTGATTCTTATATGACCACACATAAAGGCAAATTTCTTTTTTTACCCTATGTCATAATTCGTGAGCGAAAGGGTTAATATATCCAAAGCCACATTATAATTAGCCTCTGTTAATGCTAATCCTACTATTGTCTTTGCTGCCTCCTCTTCCAAGAGGGGCTGCAAATAATTAAACTTCTCCACAGAACTTAACATTTGACTAGAATAAACTGCTGACTGAAAACTGTGCCCCCATCCTTGCCATTCCCGAATACTCCCAGAAAATGTTTTGAGTACAAACCTCAGTAATTGAACTGCAGATCTGTTAATCTTAACTTCACAAACACTGTTTGTTGAGGGCTGTTTCATTATTAGACCTGGTCTCTAACTGTACTGAGCTGCTAAACTCTTTTGCTCTGTGGCATGCTTTAATTATGTTATCAATAATTTCTTCAAAGTAAATTATTTCATTTTCTGTTTCATCCTCTTCTATAAGAGCCTCAATTTTAACATTTACTTTGCTTAGAGCAACCTTTTTAGTTTATAATATGGAAAGCTATGCAGTCATTAAGCTTAAATCCTCTTGCTCTGTGGCAGAATCTATAGTGGCAATGACCTTTGTAATGCTGAATTGGTGAAAATACTTAACCAAACTGATCAAACTCAAAATTTGCCTTTTTTTTCAAATAAAATGAATTGTTTGGTTGGGATACTGACCAACCACCAGTATGGAATACCAAATTTCCCACCCAAGTAACTGGCGCACTGAAGTCTGCAACCTTTGCCTACAAACAATAAAACCAAATGTAGGCCCAAAACAATGACAGACTAGTGGCCAAGTTTTGCAATTAGGTGACCAAGCTTTCTACCCTGGGACCTGAAAATAGTCACTGACTCAGTCTTGGGCTAGAATCCAGTTCGAAAGACCATGTTGTTTTATTTATTTTGATTGGGTTCAGAATCCCAGCTGAGCCTTGAACAGCCAAGCTCTGAGGGGCTACTTTTACTTATAGCCTAAGTTAAGCTAGACTAAAACAAACTTAGACTCAGAGGTCCTATTAGGTCCTACCTCAGGGTTGCTGACCTGATGTGGGCCTACTTTAGGCCTCAGTCTCATAAAATTAAGAAAAGCAAAAGGGGCACTATTTATGGTCTTCTTTCTAAGATGCCAGCTCTAAATTAAGTGAATTTTTCACTAACCTTACAATTATGAGATGGATATATATACACCTTACACCACTTTCTGGAGATCAGCAAAGTTAAATGACATTGGGTCTGGGTAGTAGTTGCATGGGAGACCATCCTCCGCGCCCAGATTATGCAGTGACCCGTGGTTCAGATCCCATGTAAAGCTGTAGGTTCCCTCCATTATATGACCTTAGATGTTGTGAAGGAGGTTAAACAACCCCAATAAAAAAAATATATATACACCTTAACTTAATTATATACAAGCAATGCTGCATCAATCAGCTTAGTCATCGTATTCCCTTGGGACAACAATGGCTCTTTCTCTTCTAGATTTTCTAACATTTACCAAGGATGGGGGTAAGCACGGAGTTTACAAGTAGAATTTTAGCCTTGAATGATAAAGCTAGGATGCGATGTAGTGAAGGGGTTGAGTTCAAAGATTTGTGGATAATTTTTATTAAAGGAGGGAGCTTTACAGTAAGGATGGATTACATCTTGGTGGAAGGGAAACTGCTTTGTATGGGAGGCTTCTGAAGGAAAATGTGAGTTCTTTGGGGTTTTGAAAGATAACTAGATCAACAGAAGGCATAAAGTTAACACTGTTATAGTCTTAAATACAGATTGTCAGGAATAGGCATATCAACTGTTTAGCCAAAGGTAGGGAATCAGTTAAAACTAAGGGGTTGAAATGTTTTTATACAAATGCACCAGACATGGGGTAATAGATAATAGTAATAGACTATTACAGGATTTTTCAAGTAATAGTAAATAGATCATAATTTTTTGGCTGTAATAGTAATAGATAAGTCTATTACTTTTCTATTACAGTGGCAATAGACATATTGTGTAAACAAAGAACTGAAAAATGAACTAAATCTACTCTAAACTAAAATAAACATGTATGTGAACTAATGTTGTGGCAAATTTTTCCTTCAATAAAGTAAAATTTATCAAGACCTACCAGTCTCTGAAATTGTAATGATTTAGTTGAAACAAATATTTGTTATTTGGTTGCCTCTGAGCCTCATCCTGGATGCACGAGTGTAGAGCCTTTTCTGCCTCTGAGCCTCATCCTGGATGCACGAGTGTAGAGCCTTTTCTGCCTCTGAGCCTCATCCTGGATGCACGAGTGTAGAGCCTTTTCTGCCTCTGAGCCTCATCCTGGATGCACGAGTGTAGAGCCTTTTCTGCCTCTGAGCCTCATCCTGGATGCACGAGTGTAGAGCCTTTTCTGCCTCTGAGCCTCATCCTGGATGCATGAGTGTAGAGCCTTTTCTGCCTCTGAGCCTCATCCTGGATGCACGAGTGTAGAGCCTTTTCTGCCTCTGAGCCTCATCCTGGATGCATGAGTGTAGAGCCTTTTCTGCCTCTGAGCCTCATCCTGGATGCACGAGTGTAGAGCCTTTTCTGCCTCTGAGCCTCATCCTGGATGCATGAGTGTAGAGCCTTTTCTGCCTCTGAGCCTCATCCTGGATGCACGAGTGTAGAGCCTTGTGCCTCTGAGCCTCATCCTGGGTGCACGAGTGCAGAGCCTTTTCTGCCTCTGAGCCTCATCCTGGGTGCACGAGTGCAGAGTCTTTTCTGCCTCTGAGCCTCATCCTGGATGCACGAGTGTAGAGCCTTGTGCCTCTGAGCCTCATCCTGGGTGCACGAGTGCAGAGCCTTTTCTGCTTCTGAGCCAAATCAAAATCTGTCAGTTTAATCATATGAACATTAGGGCATTTGGTTTGGATAGTTACAAAATTAATACAACTTTTAATGTAAAAACAGACACCATGCTTGGGTTTACTACCGCAGACATTTGTCCTAACAATTTTGTATCCCTGAATTGAGACAAAAGAATCTGATGTAGCAGGCAAGAGCCAAGTTTCAATAACTGCAAATATATGGTATTATATTATTTAAGCGAATATAGTCAGATAGAATCTTTAATATATTAAGTAAACAGTTTACATTGACACGGGATATATTAAGAAAGAAAAAATTATTAGAAATGTTACCGTACCACTAGTAGTAAAAGACAGCCTTGAATTTAATTTTAAAAAGTGGCAGACTCACTATGTAGATTAGTAGCTGCTCTGATTATTTGAAGTTCTTGCCTTTGTTTGTATGTCATATCTCTATGTAAATAATAGATTGAAGATCTGCATGGTTTTTTAAGTCTTTTGCATGTCCTAAAAGTTTTCTATCAACTTCATTTGTGATTTTACATCTATACATAGGTCTATCATTGGTTCCTATAAATACAACATCCTCAATGGGCATCTCCTGTCCAACCAATCTGCTAGAGATTTGGCCAAATCTAGTCTTCAGCACATCAACAGATGATACCCTGACCCCCCTGATAATTATAGAATTCTTCCTTTTTCTACACACTTCCATCTCTCTCGGTTCCTCCTTAATAGTTATTCTCATTGACTCATCAGGAATCACTGGCTGAGCAACAGGACCAGGACTCTGGTTTTGCAGATGTCAGTACCTCCAGCTGAGCTGACAAAGTGTTGACTGTATTACATAGTTTTTACTGTCTGGTATAACTGTTTAAAAGCAGCCTCACTCACACCTCCACCATTGGCACCCAATGACCTACACTCTGTGCAGACAAAAGCCACTCCCTCACCCCCAAACTCAATAATATTCTGAATCACTCCATCAGGCAAACCTAAACACACAGAACTACCATGGAACCATGCACTACATGTATCACAACCAACAGCATTGTCTGGAATCCCAATGTCACATGTGTCACAAATAGTAGTAGAGTTTTCATTAGTTGAAGAAGTGGCCCCAAAGGACTGACACTGCAGCCTGGGTCACTCATTGACATTGACCCTGCCCAGCACCCTTATTTCTAGGTATGGCTTACTTCCAGATTCACCAACCAGGTGTGAGCAGATGCAATGATGGCATGAGGTACAGACTTGATTGCACAGTCTCTTTAACAGTAAATTTCTGCCAGACTTCTCAATTTGGCTTGACTACCATGTTTACACTTTGGAAGTTTCGCTTTAAAAGTTAAATTTGTTAAAATCTTTTAACAAACAAGTACTTATTACTACTAACTCTAACACCAAGATCTTTTTCCTGTCTAACATCTTCTAACCAGTTCCCTTGCATCTCATAAAGTGTGGCCCATCTTGTTGAAAGACAATGGTGTTTAAAATGCTATCTGAATGAAGCTGGGGCATTTATGTGCTTGTATCATAATGGCAGTTACAAAAATAACCCCTGTCATGCTCCAAAATGTGTTCCGCAATGCTGCTGACAGATTCAAACTCAGTAGAGATACTGATGGTGCTCATGTAGAATCATATGCTGAAGTATTCATTAAATGTATGCCTTCTATTATATTGTTATTGAATTTTACCCTTTTTGCTAAGTTTTCATTGAAATAGATAGGGACTTTATAAACACCCTGTATTGTGGAGTGGGCCAAGGGAAAGCATTTAAACAAATTTGAAATGTAAAAATAGGAAAATTGAAGGTTTTCACATTAGATTAGAATAATTTATGAAAGGAATGGACTTGTGGAGCTGCAAGAACAATAAGTGACAGCAGAAACCACCACCCCAGTGCCAGAGAGTCATGCAAGAGGCTTTCTCTCCATGAAGAGTTTAACTGAGTTTAACTCTTTGAGCAAGGGCTGGTGATCCTGGAAAGAGAGGATCCCAACTTTGAAAGGAGCAGCAAAGTTGCCAATGGAGTCTACAATAACATTGCATGTGATAAGGAGATTTTGGGGGAGAGGAGAAACAAGGCAGACAAACTACTTTAGACTCCTCCTTCAGGAAGCCCACAAGTGAACCTCCCACTCTAGCAAAGACCACTCCCTTGGAAGTCCATCTGAGTCATCTTCAAATTAATGTTTAAAAGTAGCTTTCATGTCTTTTATTTAATATGAAATTGATTTTATATTAGTTTATTAGTTTTAATATTTGTATGCTTATTCTTCCTTTGAAATACAAAAACTTGTCTATTTTCATGAAGATTTAGGTCTTGGGAGCCAAGTCAAGAATGAGGTTGAGAAAAAACCAGAGTACTGACCTGGATTGAACTCTGGAAATGGTTCTTCCTATGGCAGGAATCCAATTCTACTGGCCAGCCATGAAGTACATGCAGATTGAGTGGACTGGAAGGCAGGAGATGAAGCTGTACTCAAAGATCTTTTCCCACGCAGTGCACTGGACATCAAATGAGTAAGGACCATTTGTGAAAATGTTGAGCAGGAAGAGCAAGACCACCACAGTGCATTCAAGCACTGGAAAGCAAACAGTATATGAGACACTCTAGACCACAACCTGCCAAGTGCCAGTGAGGCCAGAATTAGAGTTATTTATACCACTATATGTTATTCTCCCACTCTTCCTCTATCCTGTGGGTGAGTCAGAGAGCAGATTGTCGACCTGTGTATATGGTCATAATCAATCAAATATCATTATTGGTTCAAAAGTTGTGGCATTTTGCAAGTTGACAAAACTTAACTGCTTTTTTTGCTGTTTTTTCTAATTTTGGTGCTTGGCAGCTTGTGGTTTGGAGTGCTTCATATGCTGGAATGTTAAGGAGTGGGTGCAAGAAAAAGGTGTTAGTCAGAAAAGGAAGAGAGAGGACTTCAGGATAAACAAGAATGAACAGGAATAAGAAACAGTATATAAGCATGACTTTTTATCGTCTTATTTCCTGTGATGAACAAATGTGGAAAACTTTTATAGAGGTAACTCATTAGCTTCACTAGAAGTAAACTCTTGAAGATGACTAAAACTTGACTTTTGCCTAAGAATGTTACGCTTGAACTGACACTGGGTCCTAATGGGTTAATATGCCTCATTTAATTTAGGATCTGCTGTTTCAGAAGATAGGTTTGAGTATTACTAAATATATTTCTTCAGGCTAACACTGATCTTCCCATTGTGTACCATGACTGATATTTAGTGATTTATAAAAAGCAAACTAGAAAATTAAGTTTTAATTTTTATTTATAACTTGGTTTAATAGAACAAATTGAAACCTCCCATTTCTAGAGTTGAACAGAAACCTTAACAGTAATTATTTATAATTTATTTTGGAGGTTTTAGACAATAAGAAACTTTAATCTTAAATTAAATGATGATGGGGTTAATAAGTTATGATAATGAGCATGAAGATGATTTATGTATAAAACACTAGAATTCTAAGTAAATTTATCTTAAATTTTGACTGTATTGTATTCACTGGAATTCTTCTCGCTTGTTTATTTCTTAATTTATTTGGACAAGATAGCATGATCAGGCACTTAATGAATTCACGTGCAATAGCTTAATTAAAGGTTTATAAGTCAAAGCTGCAAGAAAAGGGTACACACTGGCAATACTTCAAGTAACTTGGACTTGTGCACAACACTGAATTGTCTGCCTAGAAGGAGCGCTTAAGTCCTGGATCCTTAGTGCTAAACTTTGGCTTCAGTAATGGACTCTGCTTTTCTTGAGTTCAACAGTGACTATCAGGGCTAAATACTGGACTGGGTTTTAACAGTAGCCCAGGCCTATTTCTAGCAAGATGCCCTATTAAAGTGATTTGAACACTGCATTAATTACAGTAGCTGCCTATGTTACTAGATTGGCTTAATTAACACACTTAACTGGAAGCTGTGAAAGACAAGTGGCTGGAAAGAGAAAAAACACTTGAATTTAAACATAAAATGACTCAAGAAATGAGAATTGGCAAAACCACACAATGAATTAACTTATTACATTAATTTCTATGGAAAAATTGTGTTCACTTTACAAATGGTTTCCAAGGAACCAATTGATTCATAATTCTGGACAATGACTGTATGTGTTCAGAAGGGTAATATATTTATAAACTGCTGGAGCCAGACTGGAAATCCAGATATTATGCCTACTGGAATCACTGGATTTTTACTACTGGATCCCAGCCTTAGTTGTAAACCTATGAAACTACAGTGCCCGCGAAAAGTATCCGATCACCCTGGAAATTTGTATTTTTTACATAAAAAACAATGTTTAAATGTATACTAACCTTATATTAGTATTTTGTCATCTGTCCTTTGTTGGATGACTTGTTCTAGACGTTTTGGCATGGATTTAATCAAGTTTTGACAAACTTCCACTGATATTTCCTTGCACCATACCTTTTTTGATGGCTTCTTGTAATTTTTCGACTGAGCCAGTGTCGTGGCATTCAACCTTATTTTTTTATTATTAGCCACATATTTTCTATCGGATTGAGATCTGGACTATTACCAGGCCAATCCAAAATATCAAATTTATTGTCAGTAATCCATTTTGTCACTATTTTGGCCCTGTGGACATGGTGCACCATCATGCATGTATGTTTTTGTCCTTTGGATTGCCATTGCCATTGGAAGTTTATCCTGTAGCATTGCTAAATACCGTGCACCATTCATAGTTGTGTTCTTCGGAAGAAAATATAGGTTTCCACGCCCATAGTAACCGAAACAACCCCAAACCATCACACTTGGAGGGTGTTTCATTGTCTTTAGGGTCCATCCTATTTGAGCCAATGGGCCGGCGAACCTTTTTTGGACAACTTCTGGATGTCAAAAATGTCGATCATCACTAAATAAAACCTTCTTCAGTCATCAACAGTCCAATGAATATATTTTTTACAAAAATGCGACACGTTTTTTTACGCTTTTTTCATTAATGAACGGTTTCTTAGCAGCATGGCGAGATGGTAATCCGAGTTCTTTTGGAGCCGCTCCTGGATAGTTCGTTCAGAAACACAGATAAAAATTATTCATATTAAATTTTATTTCTTTCGCAGTTATGTTGGGTTTTTCAATACTAAACGTTTCATAAGTTTGTCTGTCGTGAATTTGTTTTTCTCGGTCTGCCAGATCGTTTTTTAGGGACTGGCGTGGTTAGGCCGGCATTGTTCTTAGCCCGTGAAACCCATAAATTAACGGTGCTTGGGATATGTTTAATCCTTAGCTATCTGTCTCTATGATTTCCCACAGTATGCAAAGCAAAATAGCACCCGACAATCACTCTTAAGTTGTTTTTTAGCACACATTATATATAAATTTTATTTACAACACTTTCTGTAAAAAATAACAAAATATCAAAAAATTTACACAAACAGTGAAATCTGACAACTTTGAGACACAGCCACCCGCAACGAAGGCTACCAGAACACTAATTTGAGAATGCGTTGGATAGCTCTCATATCAGCGAGCAACCTCAAAGTTACCAGATGTCGCTAGAACAAATAGAAAGTGAATTATGTGTCTCTGAATATCAAGGGAAAATATTGTATTTTCTTGAGTGATCGGATACTTTTCGCGGGCACTGTATATATTTTTAAACTTAGGAAAATGTGAGCAATCTAAAAACAATTAGAAAAATGCTAACCTTTTTTAAGGTTAAAAGTTGACCCTTGACTGAATGACCTTGAAGTACACATGATTCAAACATTTTTACAGTAGGTAAAATAAAGGTTTGCCAAATTGCCAATGCACTTGCAATTTACAGGAAAAAAATCTTATTTCCCATCTATACAAATTGAAATTGTATTGAGAAACCTTTATTTTACATTTTGTAAAAATTTTGGCTTGTATATTTCAAGGTCATTGGGTCAACTTTTGACCTTGAAACAGGTCATTGTTTTTTATAATTGTTGGTCATTTTTTAATGTTTTGAAATGCTTGCATCTTGCCAAGTTAAGAAATATGTAGTTTTAGAGGTCTACAACCAATAGTGGTTATACTATGGCCTTCCAAAAGTCAGTGAACCTTGATTTTACTAACCCTTGTATCTCATGAACCACTTGTTACATGGAAATGAAAATTGATTAGGTAGATTCTCCACCCAAAAAACCTTATACATTAAATAAATATATCCTTAAAATCGGAAGAAGTCAGGGTGTTGAAATTACATTTTTTTTGTGCCACTTGTGTTTGAATGCCCTGAGAGGCTATTAACTTCATTTTAAGATAACTCTAATAGTATAGCATTTCAAGCTATTATTTTTATTTTGCTCTTCAAAATTGAAGATAAATTACTACTACTGAAATAGTGATACTGGTAGTGAGATTTGGATGGTATGGTAACAAATATTTATGCCAAGGACAAATAAAATTGTAGAGCAATGACTAGAATGCCTTAGAATCTGTCTAAGCTTTAAGCATATGAGTAGACTTAAGATTAAAATAATAATTTGTCACTGATGCTTTTTAAGTTTTGAAGTTGCATTTGTAAGCCTGGTTAAATCGTATTGTATAGGCTATATTTTACCACTGATTTTTGGGTATTGTCTAGGAAACACTGTACTTAGATTTATCCCAAATTGGTAACTGTGCATCCACCCTTTAAATATTAAAATGTTAGCAAAAATTTTTAAAGTTCTTTTTAAATTATCAAAATCCACTACAAGATTATTTTACACCAAAAAAATTGCAATTTACTCTGAAATCTCGCTATTTTAGAATTTTGGTAATTTCAGAATGAGATTGAGGATTTCTTCACTTATATTTGGAGTTTCTGTAGGACTCGCAACTATTATTCTTTTATATCAGATTTTAAGTCTTCCTGCTGACACACAATCAGAAACAAAGAAAAAGGTTAGTACAGTATAAATGAAATTAGTAGTAAAATTAGTTGGTTTAACATGAGATCACTGGTAGGAAAAAATGTAGATGTTAAATAAAGATTACTGAAAAAACCTTGATGTAACCTAGCTAGCTGTTTTCTAAGGTTTAGTCCCTATACTAGTCCTACACTAGGACCTTCCTTGCCTGTGAGCCAGTATGGTAGTGCACATAGTGTATTCCTGAAGGCTAAAGCTGTACATGTGGCTCTGATTACAGTGGTTTTTAACCTATTAAGGACCACTGGTAGATTTTTCTACCAGCAAAATCCATTTTTAATAATTCTGGTCCTTAATGGTTTAAACTCAAAAATACATATTGATGGGTGTTTACTGTTTATTATAAAAGCTATTTCCCTTTATATTTAATATTTACAGTTTAAAAATGTTTTCAATGATGTACAGGGTGTTTCAAAAGTCTGAAATCGTAGTAAGTATTTTTAATGTCTACATACAGGGTGTTTCAGGAGGAAAGGTCAATACTTGAGGAGGTGATAGTATCAGTCATTGTGAGAAAAAAAAGTTCATATGAACGTATGTCTAATTCTGAATGGTTATGGAGATAGAGCTGTTTGAATCTGATGCACGCACAGCTCTTCCTGCCCCTTCCCTCCTCTATAACCTTGAACCATGTAAGCTGTAATGTAAGCCAATTGACAGCTGACTGTTGTGAGTGACATTGTTTGGTGTTTCAAGCAGTGTTAAGAATGCCATACACCTTCACACATGCCAAATATGCAGATATGGTGTATGTCTATAGTTTTTGCGATGGAAGTGCAACAGCTGCTGTTGCAGAATACCATCGACGGTTTCCAAACTGCAGAATTCTGCATTGAAGAGTGCTTACCAGGGTTTTCAACACATTGCGTGAGATTGGTACACTTCCCAGTGCTCATGTTTCATCTGAATGTGAAGGTCAACAAGATGTGGATGAAGTGGAAAACATTCTTCAGTTGGTAGAGCGTAGTCCTACTACTAGCTCACAAAGAATTTCTACACGTCTCTGTGTACCACACACAAGAGTATGGCAAACATTATGTGAGGAAGGCTTGCATCCATATCATGTACAACATGTACAACACCTTCAACTAGGAGACGCTGCCATGCAACTGGAATTTTGTCATTGGGTAAATGCTAATCATCGATTGCTTTGATTAATACTGTTCACCGATGAAGCTATTTCACCCATAACAGTATCAATAACAATCATAACTCTCATTGGTGGTCAGACGAAAATCCAAATGCCACTATGGAAACAAATTTTCAACATCGCTTCTCTGCCAATGTGTGGTGCAGTATCATCAATGATCAGCTGATTGGTCCTGTTAATTTAGAGATTCATCTTACAGGACAAAGTTACCTAGAATTTCTGCAAAATGAATTGCCAGGACTATTGGAGGATGCTCCTTTGGCTACACACACTGGTATGTACTTTCAGCATGATGGAGCTCCTCCACATTCTACCCATCTGGTGACGCAATACCTCAATCAAACTTTCCCTGGTCAATGGATTGGCTGTGGTGGTCCCATTCAATGGCCACCAAGGTCTCCAGACCTCTCTCCATTAGATTATTGTTTGTGGGGGTGGATGAAAAGTCAAGTTTACAAAAGAAAGGTGGATACATGAGATGAATTGCTCGCACGCATTTTGGATGCTGCTGCCCGCATAAAGGAACATCAAGATCAACTCAAATGAACAACACGCGATCTTCATACACAAGTTGCAAAGTGCATTGAGGTTGATGGTGGGATTTTCGAAAATGTATTGTAAATTGTAACAAATTTGTCATTTCTGTATCTGATACCATTCAAAATGCCAATGTTTAAACATTAAATGTTAGAAACAGTAATTGGTTTCTCTTTCTTGATTACCATTAACAATACTTTTGTATTTGTAGATTCAAACAGCTCTATCTCCGTAACAATTCAGAATTAGACACGTGTTCATATGAACTTTTTTTCTCACAATGACCGATACTATCACCTCCTGAAGTATTGACCTTTCCTCCTGAAGGTGGTGGGCTCTCTATCTTTGTGTGTGCAATTAATCTGAGTGTATTCAGTTCCAAGCTTAAGCACTATATCCATTGCAAGTTGCTGTTGCTGTGGTGGTTGAGTATGCTGTAGTCCCTGAGTGTCAGTATCTTTTGAGACACCCAGCACCCTTTCAAGTTTCTGGGTTTGTGACACTCAAAAGTCTGGGTAAGGGGATAGTAATCTCGGGTATCCTGTAGTCTCTTCAGTTTTTTTTTTTACACTCAATTTTCTTAGTACATGATTCCCCAACCTGCATGAGGGTTTTGTTCCTGAAAAAGTTCATGCAGCGCACAATTGTGCAGGTTGGAACTCTCCCCCCATAATATAAATGGGGTTAGGGGGATAAAAGTTTAAAAAATCATGTATAAAGTAATTTTTACCTGAATAAAAGCTTTTACATCATTGTACAATAAATGTATAATAATAATATTGCATGTAAAATATGTAACAAGTATAAATAGTAAAAACTTGTAAAAAAAAAAAAAAAAAAAAATTTAAAAATATCACTATAAAAATAATGTAATAATCCAGAGGAGCATGAGAAACATGACTCAATATAAACTAGCCAGTTGTACAAGAGACACGCTACTGGGCATGTTGCTGCCAGCTGCAAATGCTAAAGTATTGTACATATCATACTGCATATACAAAAAAGTGTTAATTCATTTTTTAGTATTTACCACAATTTTAAAAAATTTGTGCTGATTTATCTTTGAATCTTGGCTTATGCAGATCAAAAAAAAGGGTAGCAAAATGTCCTTGTCCTATCTCTGAATTTGTGTAGGTTGGGGGATCACTGTATGATAATGGACAAATGCAATTGCTGGGTTCTGGATGCTACGCCAACTGCAATCCACTGCTGATCACTTATATATTAGTGCTGATTCTCTCACTAATTGTTAACACAAAAATAAACTACTTAGTCTAGGTCAGGATTCTCTCACATCAGCTGTCTATTTCTAGGAGATTAGTCAGGTTCAACCCACACACCAACTGTAAGTTACTTTCCAAAAGTATGTTTATTAAATCATTTCCACAGGAAAACAGTCCCAATCACTTAGGGTTCAAGAAAGGAACCAGAATTCTGAGGCAAACCTGATAGAAATAAACTAATCTATTTTTTCTCTTTATTATCACAGGGATGGGAAACTGATAAATTTTTAAGTCCAGTTTTCAATTTCAGTTTAAGTTTGCAAAAATATTGATTTCAGTTTCAATTTAACTTTTTATTTTATTTTTTTTTTTTATTTTTTTTTTATTTTAGTTTATTTTAGTTTATTTTTTGATTCAAGATTTCAGATTTTTCAGTTTGATTCCATTTAAGTTTCGATTCTAGTTTTTTTTTTTTTTTTTTTTTTTTTTTCCTCCCTCCAGATTTCTTTAAGAATTTCTTTGTACTATTTATATTATTTTTTATTTCAGTTTGATTCAATTTAAATTTCAATTCCAGTTTTTTTGCCCCCCCCCCCCCCCCAGATTTCTTTAAGAATTTCTTTGTATATTTATATTATTTTTTTGGGTACCCTATTGACAAATTCAGATTAATTTTATATTTGTATTTGATTTCTGTTTTTCAGAGAGAATTTGCTTTAGTAACTATCTTTACTTTTGTATGATTAAACATGTAAGCATCTCTAACCAACTGAATCAGCATGAAACACACACCTTTTTTTTTTTACTTATTTGCTTCATTTCTTTCACAAAGTTTTATTTAACAAAAAATTTCACTTCAAAATGTTTTATTAATTCATATACTTTTTAAATTTTAAAGCGCACAACATGTATAAAATATATAAATAGTAGTATTAAAAAGGGGAATAAAACAATTAAATGCACCTCTGTTTATCATATACAAAATACAAATACCTTGTAAACTTGCATATTAAAATTAGAGCAAACAATTAAGGACTTAAAATGAATCTAAAAAGGGAGAAAGTGTGGAACAGCTTAACTTGTCATTGGAACAGCATGCACAACTAAAGACAATTTGTACAGCAGCTCATGCTTCATCTTCATTGCGTTCCACCATGCAATTAGGCTACTGTCTGCTGAAATTCTTTCAGTATTCTTAAAATCTTGAAGAGCCAAAATGATGCTTCTATTCATAGTACTGGTTGAGTTTTTCTTTATTTTTGCAGCAGCTCTAAGTATGTTTTCCAACTCATCCTCTGATGTACTGGATGCCAAGCATGCTGAAGATGTCAATTCCATTTTTGTGTGAAGTTGGGTCAAATGAGTAATCGCAGATAGCATAACATTGAACCTAGGATCCAGATACAGTGAGGCCTTGCATAACGAATGCCTTAAATAGCGAATTTTTGCTTAACGAATTACCTCCATAAGGCTCCATTGATTTAAATAACGATTTTACCTTGCAGAACAAATTTGGTAACGAAAAATGTAATAACACGTTTTCTGTTCAGTTGGAGGTTGGTAGCTGTCGTGAGCAGTTGTGTACAATTGCTATCAATTTTTTTTAAATTTTGCTTTACAGTGATTTATCATTATAATATCATTAATTAATATAGTGAATAAATAATAATTAATTTTTTTAAGCATCATTAGTGCTAAATAAAGTTAATTACAGTGCACATAATAAAGATAAAAAGTGAATTACAGTGAACCAAGTGGGCTTACGATAACACGTGTTGTTACAATAATACAACACACTACACTAAAAAACCTTTAAAAAATGGGTAAACAAGCGCAAAAGGGTCAAAATTTGGACTCTGGAACGAATTACTGAAAATCCCATTGAACTAATGCATTGCATAATGAATTTTTCAGTTAACGAATGACCTTCTGGAGCGAATTAAATTTGTTATGCAAGGCCTCACTGTATAACGATGATATCACTACTTCTTTTTGTAGGAGCTCCTCTCTAGCATTCATTGTTTCTAAAAGGTTGTGAGCCAGCACATTTAATTTTTAAGATATCACTCTTACACAGAAACCACAATTTGTAGAAGTCTCCTGGAGTCAAATTTTCTTCTTGCAGTTGTACTGTAGCTTTTTTAGCATGCTCTAATACTTGCAAAATTTCTTTTTTTTCCCCAAGTTTGAGGAGAAAGTACTAAATCGGTTCCAATGAGTTCAATAAATTCATCAATGAATGATCGGAGTTCCACTAAATGGAAGATCATGTCATATGAGGCGTTGCGTGGAAGAAGGGCGACCTAGCCAAAATCAAATCTTTGAGAAAAATGCATTTTAAGTTGGAGAGGTATTTATCGACAATTAGGTAGATGAAGGGCGACCTAGCCATTTTTGGCAAAAATGAATTATTGCTGTTTTCAGTAGCTTAATATATTAAGCTACTGAAAATCAGCAATAATTAATTTTTGCCAAAAATGGCTAGGTCGCCCTTCTTCCACGCATCGCCTCATATGTTGAGCACCACCTCGTCACAACATCTATGATAGGCATATGATACTTCTTTGTTTTTAAAATATTCATCATAACTGGAGTTTGCACCTTCTTAGCAAGTTTCTGCGAATGAGCTATAGTATTTACAAGCAATCCTGCATTTAAAGAGTCTTTCATTGCAAGTTGCAAAGTATGTACAGCACATTTAACAGAAAGAACATTTCCTAAAATTTTCCAACTCATCTAGTTCACTGATATCACTTTCATCATTTACAATGTCATTTCCTTCACTCGAGATCAGTTCTACAGCTTTCACCATATTTGTAGCATTATCAGTAGTAATAGAATACACTTGACAAATGCTTAAGTTATATTTCAATAGCACATTTAAAACCAGTTCCTTGATGTTTTCACCCAAATGAACATGAGAGAAGTCTGTAATAGATCATGTTCATATCTGAAGAGAATCTCCATTAATGAACTGGGCATTAATGGCTAGAACAGATCTATCCAGATGAGATGCGATATCTATTTTCAGTGAAAACATTGTTTTGCAGTTCTTCACGTATTTGGTTCACAATGTCTGCAGCTTTCTTATCAACTAAATTCGAAATTTTCTTCCTGTCCATTGATGTGTTGAGTGCGTTCTTAATTGGATCTATGATCTTACATAAACCACTGTCTTGCACTGCAGAAAATGGTCTTCCATTTAGAGAGTTACCAGTTCAACCATAGCATCATTAAATGTTTTTATATCCATTGGAATACTTATTGTTGGATGAAACATCTCTTGAATAGCTTTCATACACTTAGTGTTGGTGTGATCTAGTGTCTGCTCATCTTGTGGCAAACATCTTTTCATCTTTGAATTAGAAGCTTCCTTTCTTCTTTCTAAAACATTGAACTCTGCCTGATGGTGTCTTTCCAGATGCTTCTTTAGATTAATAGCACAAGGATGTTTCAAAATCATGCTACATCCAGTCACTTTGCAAGCTGCTGTTGCATGCTCATGAGAACCATAGAGTATGAAGTAAGAATATACCATGTTAGTTTTATGACATTCCCATTGTTGGAAAAGGAATAAAATTTTAAGTTTGACTGCTTGCTACCTGTGAAGTTTTTCTGATGAATGAAAGACAAGTAACAAATGCTTCATTTATATACACTAGCAGGTAAAGGGAGTGTCTTTCAGGAGAGGAAACACAAGGAGATTAGAGGAACATTCCAAAGGATAAACATTTGGAGAAATACCAGGGAGAATAGAGTAAAAGTCTATAGTAAATGCAAAACTTCACTTTTTTACATGAAGGTCGAAATGTGACAATAAAACCCACACTAATAGACTATTTCCACAGCAATTTCAGCGTCCACTGGCATCCTCTTTGGGTGGATACAGAAAAGCGAATGAACAAAAGTGAGTAAGGAAACAATCCAGGAAAGGTAAGGAACATTCCAGAAGGCCAGAGACAAGAAATTCACACATAGGTTAGATCCCATTCACCCGACAGAGGAAGGGATTTTTTGACCAAGAATCTCATCAAAGGGTCCAGCTTTTAAGTACCTTCTCACAAATTAAAATCATCATCTTGACAAGAAGATAATTTTAATTTGTGCGAAGGTACTTATAAGCTGGACCCTTTAATGAGATTCTTGGTAAAAAAAAATCCCTTCCTGTTTTTGGGTGAATGGGATCTAACCTCTGTGTGGCTTTCTTAATGGTCTCTGACCTTCTAGAATGTTCCTTAACTTTCTTGGATTGTTTCCTTACTCACTTTTGTTCATTCATTTTTCTGTATCCACCCAAAGAGGATGCCAGTGGGCATTGAAACTGTTGTGGAAATAAATTCAATCTATTAGTGTGGGTTTTATTGTCACAACATTCCATACGATTAACATTTGAGTTGAAGTTTGGTCATTCCCACAGATTATCTCACTCGTGTAGATATAGATGGTATAGCTATTATTGAACTGAAAAATTTAATGGTCAGAAAAAACTGAGGGGGTCCTTACCAAGTGATTAAACTTAGGTCAACAAAAGGAGCACAGTCATTATTGAAAAGTATTTTGATATGGGATAAAAATTTCCCTCCCTAATTCTTTCTTTTATTTTTAAAACCATTATCTCTAGTACTTTCAGCTGCATTATTTTCTGCATCAAATTAAAGGATAAATGGATATTTTAAATCCATACAAATGTTGTCTCAAAAAAGGAAAATAATTCACGTTATTTATATTTTTTTGCAATCCAATTGCTCCTCAAAACTGTTATTTTTAATCTATTCAAATTCAGATTTCAGTTTTTGATTGTTTTTCAATTTCAGTTTGAATTTTGATTTTAGTTGTCAGAATTTTTTTCAGTTCAAGTTTTTTCGATTTCAGTTTATCAATTCCAGTTTGATTCAGTTTCCCATCCCTGCTATAAAGTAATTTTTACCAGAATAAAAGCTTTTACATCATTGTACAATAATTGTATAATAATAATGCATGTAAAATAATATATAACAAGAAGTATAAATAATAAAAACTTGTAAAAAAACAAATTTAAAAAATATCACTATAAAAATAATGTAATCCATAGGAGCATGAGAAAGATGACTCAATATAAACTAGCCAGTTGTACAAGAGACGCGCTACTGGGCATGTTGCTGCAAATGCTAAAGTATTGTACATATCATACTGCATATACAAAAAAGTGTTAATTCATTTTTTAGTATTTACCACAATTTTAAAAAATTTGTGCTGATCTATCTTTGAATCTTGGCTTATGCAGATCAAAAAAAGGGTAGCAAAATTTGTGCAGGTTGGGGGATCACTGTATGATGATGGACAGATGCAGTTGCTAGGTTCTGGATGCTACACCAACTGCATTTCACCACTGATCACTTATATATTAGTGCTGATTCTCTCATTAATTGTTAACACAAAAATAAACTTATTATTCTAGGTCAGGATTCTCTCACATCAGCTGTCTATTTTTAGGAGATTAGTTGGGTTCAACCCACACATCAACTGTAAGTTACTTTCCAAAAGTCTGTTTTTCTATAGAAGTGATCTAATAAACAGTCTCAATCACTCAGGGTTCAAGAAAGAAACCAGAATTCTGAGGCAAACCTGATAGAAATAAACTAATCTATTTTTAATTCCTTTTATTATCACTGAAATAAATACAATTTTTGTTATAAAACTATAAACACGCAATACTAGGAATGCATCACAATTAACAGAAGAAAACTCTGGAAAATTAATAACAATTAGTGAGATTCAGCAGAAAAAACAATGGAAAAGTAGTGGGAGACAAGCACAGGGAATGTTTTTTTTTAAAAGTATGTGAAACTGTGCCCCAGCCCAGCTACACTGCAAACTTGACCCTATGACAAAATTTTTATGTAAAGTAAATGTCTAGTTAGTAGTTTTAGGTTCACAAGCCTGATTCTAGTGGCAAACCCTAAGGGGCCAACTGTAGTTGACACAACCCCAATAGACATCATAGCTCCAACTACTGTAGGTTGGATCTACAATCCAAACCCAATGTGTCTGGACTAGTTGAGTTGTATCCCAACTGGTTCCTATTGGTTGACTTCCCACTGGTTCTAACTAGTTGAATCCCAACTGGTTCCTATTGGTTGACTTCCCACTGGTTGCCTAGATAACACAGGATCATTAGTTACATGCACAGGAGACAACACACAAATAATAACTGGAATCGCGACTTCATAATTAATCACTGGTAAGAATAGATTAAATAAATACTGTAATAAATAACTAAAAATAAAAACAATAAATAATATTAACGATCATGACAAACATAATCCCACATAATTTAAGCAGCCTGTAAGCAACACAAAACCAAGCATGGGCAATAAGCAAATCTCTTGAGTTAAATAACTAGTTACAAATAATGTTAAACAATCTTTATCTGATTATCCTTAACCCATCAACTGTGCGAGTGCCCAGTTACAAGTCGAGCCAAAAACACTGGCTACCCAAAGAGATATCAGTTTAAAGTTTAAACCCATGTATATACAGGCTATGCAGAAATGGTTAGAAGTGAGAGCCCATGATATTATGGGTTGTGTAGCAAATGGGTTAATGAGTGACTAAATTGACAGGTTTAGGTTAACTGCAGCTGAAAGGTACTCAGGCAGGCACTGTAAGCTGAAGCAATAATAAAAACTCTGGTGTCTAATCCTAAGTAAGCTAAATATATTATGCATACCCATTTACCCATACTTATTTACAATCTAAATGAATACCAATCATTATCTAACTATCTTAATCATTAACAATACTCTGTGCAATTTTAATGTCTAATAAACTCTGATAAAGAATTATAATACCTCAATAAGTTTTCCAACAGTAATTTGTTTTGGTATCTTCCAGGAGCAAACAGTGTCCAGAGCAATTACTGTCAAATACTTTATAGATGCATAATACTTTTAATAGTTAACTAGACTTCTGTGGGGAGAGAGAAAAACTTAAGAATTCTTAGATTAAACAATATTGACTGAACAAAACTCCAGAGAACCAGATAGAACTTGAAAAACCTCTCAATGACTAATTCACTGCTGGATTGGTTAAAATGAATGAACAGGAAAACTTAAGAAATTACTGGGAGGGACACGCAAAAAAAAATGTACGAGGGATTGACCAATAATAAATACAAATTGGACCAAAGGACAGATGGGCCATTGATAAAGGGAACTGAGGAATCTAGTCCAAGCATATTGCTTGAATGTGGGGTTTAGTGAAAAACTTCACAACTCCCATGGGAAATGGGTTCTTAGATATTGTACCTAATGTGTGTATGCAATTTCATGTGGCCTACTGCTGAGTAGAGTTTTTTCACTCTTGCTTAGGCTAATTTAAAAGATTTAAGCTAGGGTATTGACACGCCTATAGCTACCGTATTTACAAAATTTAATTTGCAGTAATAAAATTCATTCATCTTTATACCTGGGGCAGTGGGCTGTATCATACTATAATACTGAGCTAGTTTTTAACTGTTTTAGCCTAATTATTTTAACCCTGCATTACTGCAGTGTGGTATCACAAACCCCAAAGAATTAATTTTGAAATTTGAAATTATCTGCTGCTGTAATGCAGGGTTAAACAGTCTGTGGTGAGTGGTTTATGGTTGATATGCTATTGATTGAAGTTTTCCATTGTTATTAAATAAAAGAAAAGCCCTATACTGTATAAATAAAGTTCCTTACTGGTTTATTAATTTCAGTAATCTTTCAATAAATCTAAACTTTGGAAATCAGGATGGAAGTTCAGATATGTAGGCCTATGCTCTATTTGAATAAGATAGGCCTTAAGTTAGGTTTTCATAGGTTTAAAATAAGGCCTTTACATTTGGTACAGTACTTTAAAATAGCCACAAATATATTTTTAAATCTTAAGCTTTTCAAATAGGTATCATATTTAATTTTGCAAAAAAGTTTGAAAAAAAAATTTCTAAAAAGCGTAAAAAATTAAGAATATTATCATTTAGTGATTTTTTAAGTTTTTAAAAATTTCTTCTAGGCAAATTATTTTCTCAAATTAGGTTGTATTTACTACTAATTGAAAATATATTTTTTTAATACAAGAGCCTAATCTATAAGCTTAACTTCCCCACCCTGAGTTAGTCTACATTTTAGAAAGGTAGGGAAGACTGAATTTATTTACTTATGATCTCCCATTCTTCTCTCGTGAACACAGCAAGAAGGTGTGGCTTATCTTGAAAGCAGATTAAAGCATCTGGAAGAAGATATTTCATCTAATCATGATACAATTAAAGAAATTAAAATACTTATTAAAAGCCTATCAAATAATGAAGATGGAAAAAATTTGCTTTTGGATGCATCATTTCAAATTAAGAACGATCTACCAAAGCCTTTCTTCAATAAGTTTGACCAGTAAGAGGTTTAATATTCAGTAAATTTAAGAGAATATAATGTAGGTAGATACATAATCTCTCTATTATTAATGTAAATAAATACTAGCTACAATTATTACAATGTGTAATGTAGAATATACAAATGTTAATTGGCCTATGGTAGTGTTTATTTTTAATTAATTTAGCTCTTAAGCTTTAGGCTTTACTGAGCAATGTTCCCTCTAAGGTGTGCGTGTGTGCGCGCGCACACGCGTTGTGAAACCCGCGCACACAGCAAAATAAAATGCGCACAGGCTCAAGTGTATCATGAGTCACTACAGTAAATGAAGTAATTTCAAAAATTTCAGTTTAATGAATTCTATAAAGAACAAATTAAGAAACCGCTTGAAAGAAAATCATTTGGACATGCTCATGCGAATTAAAAGTTACCTGAATGATGACGGATGTATTAATCTTCATAGAGTTTATTTGGAATGGGCAAATGCTAAAGATCGTAGGGAGAAATCATAATCATACTTAAATGAAAGGCACTTTCATTTAATGTTATTTTGATAATATTTTATTTTATTGAATTTTATTAGCTAAATGCTAAAAATTGTTTTGAGAAATGATAACTAAAATAGTCATTTTCAATTAATGTTATTTTTATTTTATTTCTTTATGTTGATGAAGTCTATTTTACTATTTTTTATTTTATTCATATTTTTAGAATGGATAAAATGTTTTCTTTTTTAAGAATATATAATATGGTAAACAATTTTTTAATATCCATTTAATAGTACTGTAATGATCAAGCTATCACCTTATGGAAATAATATTTATTAGTATTTAATATTTATATACATTTAATTTTGAAGATAATAGCTCTCAGAAAAGTTTGCACAATTTTTCACCATGAATCTAAATGTATGCACAACGAAAATTTCAGGCGCACACGGACTAAAAGAAATTAGAGGGAACATTGTTACTGAGCCCTCTATTTTTGTTGAAATTGAATTTTAATACATGTTATTAAAATATCTAGTTTCTCTTAGAAGCTATTTTCATAGTTTTATACATTAGACTACTTTGACATAGTGTGAGAGTATTGGATTTCCAGTCAGACACCCGCAATCATTTCGTACAAATGGCACAAGTTTCTGAACAAAATTGTACAACCTGATATTCTCTGAACTCAGCCATATAAATGGGTACATGGTTGGATTAGTGGATCCAGTATGATAGAGGAATGGTATGCTACTACTATCTCTTAAAGCTAAAAGAAATCTGATATGGTAATCCAGAAGAGAGGGAGAGAATATGCAGTTTGACAGTCTTAATTCCTTTATTTTTTAAAGTCTTAGTTTTCTACATACAGTATGTCATTTAGTCACAGTAGTGCATATTACATAATCTAGCAATGAAATGAATTTTGTATCTTCAATGTAATATCTAACTTCATGATACCAAATATTTTACTGGTGCTAGTAAACATTCTCCAATTAATAAGAGTTAATCTACGGTTGCCCACAGAACCACTTCAAATGGGGCCATTTTGCCACTTGATTATTATTGTATTTTTGAACAAATTAATTAGCCTCAGAATTTATTTTTGTATAGAAATAGTCACCTTCAGGGTCTTTTGAGTAGTTCTGTCTCAGAAAGGGGCATTGAAGAGCCTTGGCACACTTCCCATTTTCTCACTTCACTTAAGAGGTAGAGGGAAGCAGTAACATCCACAGGATTTTCTGACAGGGGGGGTCACTTCCACTACATTATCTGGATATATATATATATATATATATATATATATATATATATATATATATATATATAATATATATATATAATATATATATATATATATTGGTAATTTATAGAGGATATTTGAGATAACACCTTACTGTATAAGTAATCTCAAGAATTTATACCGTTATAAGTTAAACAAAAGCAGTGAAAGCACACTAGCACATAGTTAACAATTTTATATAAAAAAAAATGTCAGCTATTGCATGTAAATATAAAGTTTTCACCAGTTTAAAAAATTTTGAGAAAAAATAAATTTGTGGGTAAATAATTTGATGTTGCTTACCTTATTTGCACCTATAATTGCAAAAATGTGTGAATTTTAGATTCAAACAAGGCTGTATGTGTATATAGTCAGTGGTGTAAATATCATTAGTGTATATTTTCAGTGGATTTTCTGTATTGTTTTCTAAATTTTGGTAGATTCTTATATTTTATCAAAGAATTTTTGATTTTTCATATCAATTTGTAATTTTGGTAGAGGTAATAACACTAATTTTTGTTGATAATGATAACTGATTTTTATTTCAATGCATTTCATGCATATCTGCTTATTTGGGTGGTCCAAGATAGTATGGTAAAGCTTCAAACTTTAAAATGTCAATCTCCTCAAGGCTGCTTTTGTTACACTATGCAATAGTAACACACACACACACACATCATTTTGATCAAATTGGAGCAGATTTAGAGGTTGCTACAAATTGAACATTTTTCATACCAGAATTATATTGGTTTGGGTAATTCCTTATATATATATATATATAACGTAAAGAACGACGCTTGTATAGGAGATATTCCGCGCAAGACGAGAAAGAGAAAACAATATCTCCTATACAAGCGTCGTTCTTTACGTTATTTATACTGCGTGTTCTTTGCAGTTGAATGTATATATATATATATAATATATATATATATATATATATATATATTATATATATATATAATCTAGGTTACGAGAGAGAGCTGCAAAGGATACACAATATACAAAATTATACCTGTACAAAACCCACATATTAATTCGTCTTGGGTTGAGTGACCTTGAATCAAGCAGGGACTTGATTCACCCCGAGTTTGCAGATTTTTACAAGCAAAGGCTGGAAATGTGGGGACTCTTAATGCAGTGTGTAGTAGGCAGCTGTATGATGTGGGTGAAACATTGATAATAATAAAGAAAACTTTATATCAGCAGGAATGGAACTTTTTGAAGGAAACTTGTAGGAACTTTGTCAAGAGATGATACAGTACCTCTCCGACGCTCTTCAGAACAGCAGCTTCTCAAGAGATGACTACAGTGAATTCCTCTATCTTCTCTAATTTTCCTAGGAGGTAGTTTGCCTAAGAAATACTTCATCTGGCTCACTGGATGGCAAAAGCTACCTATGCTTTGAAGATCTTTCTCTTCCAGGAGAAAATTAAACTTGCTGCTCATGGAAAAAATGGTCTGAAAGATTTTTGTCTCCTTGTGGCACTTGAAATATTGGCATGAAGCACCCTTGGCAGTGAGGGCCCCTAGAAACGACCTAGCTTTTCTAATAGTTATGGAGACTTATCCAAACAGGGTTTTGGCTGAAATTGCACTCAAGGCATCTCTGATACTTCTCGGAAGAGCTGATTGGACTGTCACTTTTGAGTTGGACAGCAAAGTAAAAGAAAATATGATTAAAAAATTATCTCATCCTGGAAAAGCGAAAGGTCTGAAGCGCCTCCATTCAAAGCTGTTCAAAACAGCAAACCCATTGGAAACTTAGGTCAGTGAGAAGACGGCTCAACTCTTCGATGTACTGGATAAAACGGAAAGAAGATTGCTCAAGAGCTTCTTTTGAAACCACCAAGTAACGACAACCACGAGTTGTTGAAAAAAAAAGCATTGAAGATGAAGGTTGTCAGTGACTCTGCAGAGAGAGTGATTGCTCTTATTCACTGGTACAATACAATGCTTACCAAAGATGAGCAGCAAAAACAATTCCTTCTTCGCATTGTTGAGACCCATCGACGAACGTTTCCTAACCCCTCTAAAGCGTGTTTACAGAAAAGCCATTTGCATGTTTTGTCAAATTTCAATTTTTTTTTCACTTAAGAGAAAATTATTGATTTTGTAGCAACCTCTAAATATACCTAGTCGGAATGAAGTAAATTTTTTTTATAGCAATTATCCTTTTATGATTTCAAACAAGGCCAGCCTTGAAGAAATACAAAAATAAAACTTTTATTTCTTGGACCACCCTACTGCTTATAGGAAAAGGTTTTCATAGTCGCAGTATTAATAACCTATTTATATACATATTATGGATGATGGGAGAGGCGTGTGTCCAAGTGCCTCCCCCCCTGTGGGCGTTACTGGAGGAAATTGATGTGTGGGCCCTGCCTACTGTGAGCCTGAGCTGACAACCTACAGTGCAGGAACCCATTAACCATTACTTCTCCAAATAGATTTTAAAGTAAATTTGTGTCCAGTTCTTCTACATTACTCCGGGAAATGTATAATTATTAAAACAAAAGCCCCTCAGTAACAACCACCACCTCATAAAGTGGGATGGGCATGATCTCTGAGAATGACCTAAGCCTTAACCCCCACAGTTAGGTGGCCAACTAAACTCAAACCTTCCATTCTGATCTCAGTCTGCAGCCAATCGAGTCATGGGAGATGCGTAAAGATTTGTATATTTCATTTTATTTTCGTTAAGCAGTACGCTCTGTAAAACCACCATAATTTATTTTGGAAAACGATGAAAAAGGACAGATACTACTCGTACGTCGTATTTCTCATTAACTGTACTTCTAAACTTCTTCCTGTATGTTCCCATACCATGTTTATTTTACAGAGTGATTCGTAAAAGAGAATCTAATACAGCACATTCCCTGTTGCCTCCTTTCAATTTTAGCAAAGCTTCTATTCAGCAAGACGATTGCATTTTCAGTCAGTCATCACCTTCCAGTGTGGACATCCAGGTAAGAAAAGATTTAGGTAGTATTTGAATTGGGAACCATAAACTTTGATTAGACCCTTCTTCAAAGGAAACAATTTACCTATTGCTGCGAGGCATTTTTCCTCCATTGATTCAAAATCTCTCCATTTGCTTCCATTGAGGGTTTTCACCCCTAAAGATTGCCGAGAGATATTTAGGACTACTTCGAATGCGAAATTTAGTAAGTTTTATTGTTTGAGTGAGACTTGTATTATTTTGAAAACCCAGCTCAGTCTCCATCGAGAGGAATTTAAAGAATAACTGTTTTACTTTAATGAGAACTGTTGTTATTTGTGATTTACATCATTAGTAACATAAATCCATATAAATGGCAATGATCAATTCAATAAATTTAAAAACTCTGTTAATAATAGTATTTACGGTAAATATAAAATTTATATTCTCAAGTTATATTAACCTTTTTCTGAAGGTCTTTTCTGTGAAGTATTTTGAAGTTTGAATGAATACTTAATAACAACTTCGGGTACCAAAGCTTTCAGTGGTTTCTAGATAGAACTGGAAAAATCAAGGCGCTCTTCTGAGAAAAAAAGCCCATCCCACTCACTTTGCTATTTTTTTTCCTCAAATTAGATGAAAGATGTATATGACCTCCTCCCCTTCGATAATCCTGATGGAGGTTCTTGGAAACAGGGTTGGAGAATCCAGTATGACGCTTCTCAGTGGTCGCCTCGGAATAAACTTAAAGTGTTTGTCGTTCCTCACTCTCATAACGATCCTGGTGAGCGGAAGGTTTTACGTCCTTTAGAGGTTTCGTACCTTTCATGAAGACGTCGGGTTTTAAATTTTGATTAATTGAAACGTTTTACACTAGTTTGCCTTTGAATATTTTCTTATTTTGTGTGTGCCAGTTTTTTTTTGTGGATGCTGGGCTACATCGTAGCCACGTCACAACATCGCTATTCTGTGTTCAGATGGTGTATTGACTTGTGGTTCTGATCCCACGTAAAATTGTAGGTCCCCTTCGTCACATGACATTTTTCAGCTGCTGCGAAAAAGTTAAGCAGCCCCAAACCCAATTATTATTATTATATATTATTATTATTATTATTATTATTATTATTATTATTATGGATGACAGTGTGGTACATAAATCATTGCAGAATGGTTCCATTTTTCAATTAACGTTTATATCACTTGAGTGTGGAAGGTCTTAATATTTGCCTCTCTTTCCATTATGAAAGGCTGGATAAAGACTTTTGAAAAATACTTCGAGGACCAGACGAGGCATATCCTTGACAACATGGTGGTGAAATTATCGGAAGATCACAGGCGGAAATTCATTTGGGCCGAAGTCTCATTCTTTACCCTTTGGTGGGAGAGACAGTCCATGGAAGTCAAAGATGCTGTTAAAAGGTCTGTAAAGTGATCTCTCTGCGGTGTCGTCTTCCCCAAATTAAACCTTAGAAGTTTTTAACTTGAGGTTCACTTCAATAAATTACACTCTCCATCACCTAAAGCTCTTCTTATATACTGAGTGAGATTAATACTGCATTCATGCAAACGACACTTAGGAGTCGCGGAGGATGGGCATTAGTGATCACTGCCCACTGCGGTAAAACTCAATCGTTTACTAATGATTTATGAAGGAGATAGGATAAGATGAAATTTGCAGCTATAATCCAATGGCCTCGATATAAAATTTTTAGGGATCATTTCATTCTTAGAATCCATTCGTTTCCTTTCGTTTCGTTACGAGGAAAGCAAAGTATTTCATGCAGCATTAAGCCTCGTTTTTGAGAACGTGGCTTTTACTTAAACCCACTACTATAGCGCAGTGGTAGAGCACTGGCCTTTCAACCTGAAAGTCCTACGTTCGAGTCTCGATTCGGAATTCAGGTTCTAGTAATTAAGGTGTTTATCCTTCATCAGGTAGTGGTAGTTCGAATTCCACGTAAAGTCGTAGATCCCTTCTGTCATACGATGTATATAGATGTTACAAATGAGGATAAACAATCCCCAAACATTATTTTCATTAAGCTACTTGCAAGTGCATTTCACTGACATTTGTTTCTATCTCTACTATCATACTTCTTCACTTACCCTAATACTACTACTATAATAATAATAATAATAATAGCTCATTATTATTATTATTTATTAACTTAAGAGTGAATCTTCGTGTGTTAATCTGTTGAACTCTGTGACTGTAGCAAAGTCAGAAAGTCGGCTGAATACGCATTCCTTAGGCGAAGCGTGCGCGCGCACATTAGTTCCGATTGCCCGCTGCTGAATTAATATATTGGTTAAGTAGGGGAGATACGATGATTATGATTATAACTTAAACTGAGATCCAGTTCTATAATAAATTTTTCTAGATTGGTGGAGAGTGGTCAGTTCGAAATAGTGACTGGCGGATGGGTGATGCCAGACGAAGCAAATACTCACTATTTCTCCTTGTTGGACCAACTTCTCACTGGTCATGAGTGGCTTCAACTTAATTTAGGCGTTAAACCAAAGTAAGTTATCCCCCCCCCCTCGTAAAATGATTGCGAGTAATAATTTTACGAGTATTGATACATTAATCAGAGATTTGGATGTTGGATAGTACGAGATAATGTAGAATTGAAGAAACGAATTACATTTCCCGAAGCTGGTAAACTTAAATGCTTAATATTAATGTTGCAGCAACGGGTGGTCCATTGACCCCTTTGGCATGAGTCCCACCATGGCCTACCTATTGAAAAAATCTGGTTTCCAGAATATGGTTATTCAGCGCACTCATTACGCTGTCAAAAATCACTTGGCAAGAGAGAAGAATCTGGAGTTTAGGTGGAGGCAGATTTGGGGTAGGAATTCTGTTTAAAACACACACACACACACACACACACACACACACACACACACACACACACACACACACCATTGTAGTGGTGTACCTAATATGACCTAACTCCCTTAGTTTACATAATCTAGCAGAACCAACCAACCCTAACTTAACTTAACCTTACCTAATCTAACAAAACCAAAGTTACAAGTTACTCCACTAGTAGGAGTAGCCCACCAGCTAGTTTAAACTGGTGGGGTGCTGGTATAATTAGCCCATTAGTTAGTCGGTACTCCATAAGTCTGATGTTCGTTCTGATCTAGTAACTCCATAAGTATAATGAAACCAACCAACACGCACAAACACACTTTTCAAGTCCATACATCTAAAATTAATAAACCAAACCTAATTTAACCTAACCTAACCTTACCTTAGTGCCATCGAACTAAGAAGGGCGTGACGAGGGTTTCGGACGCAATTGAGGATTCGAAGGGTGGTTTCTTTTGTCATTAAATAATGAGGTACTCGCTAATCAAACTTAACCTAGCGTAACCTAACCAAATCAGGAGCAACGTAGCTTTTTTCCTACAATAAAAATGTTTCTAGATTTTTTATGTAAGTTTTTTTAATGTTCCAAAGTACCAGACGTGTTACCTCCGGAAGAAAATTACCCCACCACCTTGTGAATTATCACAGTCGTCCGCAACCTGCACCCCGCGGACCCCTGAAAATCATCCTTGAGTGATTTTCAGTGGTTCGCAGAGGCATATTCTAATTCACACAAAATTAGAGTATACAAATTATTTTCCTAAAAAATAATCATTCACGCGGGTTGCGGACACACTCGACCTCACTTATGCCCAGTTGCCCCCACCCCATCCCCACACACTTATTTGTGTTTGTATGCGCAGAGCGGATCAATAAAATGTTACCACTTGATATGTGTATGAACATTGACAGAAAAATGATAAAATTTTATTGGCCCACTCTGTATTATTAATCGTTTCGTTATCCTTGGGCCACTTTTTTATGGTACGTTTTCTCTATGCAGATATCCAATCGGGCACGGATATTTTGTGTCAAATGATGCCCTTCTACAGTTATGATGTACCCCACACGTGCGGACCAGATCCTAAAATTTGTTGCCAGTTTGATTTCAAACGTCTACCAGGCTCTGGTGTCACGTGTCCTTGGCGCATCTCTCCGCAGTCAATCGGTCCGCATAATGTGGATGCCAGGTTGGAAGTTTTACAGGCTCACAAAGTTTTGAACGCCGCTTCTTAAGTTTACAATTTTAGTTTTAAGGCCCTTTTTAAATGTCTCTTAGCATTTCTTTGTGGGAGAGAACTCGGTAACTTAATGTAGTTTATTTACGAAGTAGATAACATTTGAAAGGACTATTTCAAAGATACGTATGGAAGGTAAAACATTGGGCCACTGCGTATTTGATAGTATCTGATTTAACAAGGCCTGGAGGTGCCACCACGCAGAGAGTATGAAACGCCGCAGACCTGTGTGGAATTTAGCCATATAGGGCGGCGCTGGTCCACGAAGACGCCTGTGTCAGTGGATGTGTACACCTTTCTGTCTTTCTTCCTCTTAACACGTTCACCCCCAAAGACGAGAAATCTCGTCTTGAGCGTATACATTATAAGCTTTATTTTGGTATACTGTATTTTGTTTAGAGATAGCTTTAGTTGTAATTTTTATTGAAATTTTTGATGATCTTGTCGTTGGGTAAAAACTTGCAAAAATGCTGGCGGTAACTGGTTACCTTAACACAGCGGTGTCCAATAGAAATTCCATGCTAGCCACACTTATGGTTTTCTATTTTTCATATTCGCCACATCATAAAAGAGGATTGAAAAACATATTACAAACGACATTTCAAATTATTTATTATTAATATTAAAGATAAATATTACAAAAAAAAAATAATAATAATAATAATGTCGCCACAACGCAATAGCCTATTCGCCACGTGGCGAGTGGTGAACGTATTGGACACCGCTGCCTTAACACATTCACCGCCAGCACTTTTTAACTACCTTCCGTATTTTAAATCTGGATTGTCTCCACCTTCTCACCTCAATTCGTTGGGAAATTGCATTTTTGATAATGTATGTATCTGAATGCGTTTGTCCTTATATTCATTTGAAAAGTGAAAACAAACGAATATATTTCCGAAGACGATAAAATGTAACATCCAGTGCCACATATACCCAGGAAGTGGGGGTTAGGGGCCAGAGCCAGGGCTACCTTAGCTAAAGTCAAAGGGCGGGGGCCGCCTTGCCGTGACGTAAGATACAGAAAAGACAATCACCTAACTCTGGACAGCACTGGTGTTTGAACCCACGACTCAGAAGAGTCTCAGTACTGCCGAGCAGTGACCAAACTGACCGAAACGGGACGCTCTAAGACGATAAAGGTATCGAGTGTGTGTGTGTGTGTGTCGCGAAAGTAACACGTGAATAATATTTATGATGAAAATAACCACGAAGGAAACACGGAATGGTGCTCAAGCGCTTTCGTCTAATGACATCCTCAGGAACTGAAATAAATAAGTTCGAGACTATATATAGGTCACACAAAAAAAAAGTAAATAAAAATTGTAGGAGGAACATACAAATTTATAAGGAAAAGCTACCAAAGTTTTAGCACTTTGCCCGTCTTGTCTAAATCCGTTCTGAACAAATTCAAAACAACAGGATCAAGCGAAAAAAGGCCCTGGCTAACGTTAAAATTACTTGTAAGGTGAATAATGGCAGACTCAAGAATATTTGTACTAACAATGTTGCTCGATTGAAACAAAATTGAAGCATTTATTCCAGTCAATACAGTGGGATAACTCAGACAAAAAGGCATTGGACGACTGTCCCGTTCTAACGGAATATTGATGCTGTTTTACACGCGTGTGCAAATCCTTACCCGTCTGTCCAATGGAAAAGGAATCACATTATTTACAACCAATTTTATAGATAATGCCTGAATTATTGGTAGGGCTATTTTTCACATGATATTTTTCACAATATTGTCATGTGAAAATACTACATTAATACCCAAAAGTTTAAGTATATTAGCAATGCCTAAAAAGCCTGGAAAAAATGGAAGTGTCAGGTTGTAACATAAATTCTGCTCGATTAGAAAACGGACGATAGATATAGAATAACCTCAAGATAATGTGAAAGTTTTAGAAATGTTGCAAAATACACGCGGCGACAGGTTCGTACATGTTTTATCACAATACAGAATGACTTAGGCTAGTGTAGGATTAGGTTAATGAATATTTTCTCTGGTGTTTTTCATACAGTTACAGCGCCACCCCTACGATATTACAGTAATTGTAAAAACATGGAGACCACGAAAGAGCATATTCGACATGTGATGCTCTATGAGTTCCATAAAGGATCTAACGCTAGTGAATCCGCAAAAAACATTCAGAGTTTATGGAAATAATGATGTGAGCCAATGGATGTGTAGGAGATGGTTTGAGAAGTTCAGAAATGGAGACTTCAGTCTGAAAGATTATCAACGAACAGGACGACCAAATGAGTTAGATGAACAGTTGCTGAAAGTAACAGTGGAGGAAAACCCAACGGTAACTGTAAGAGAACTTGGCCTTCAACTCGGCGTTAGCCATATGACCATTCATCGTCATTTGAAGCTGTTAGGAAAAGTAGTGAAGGTTGGAAAATGGGTTCCGCATGATTTGTCACAAGCGAATCTTCAACATCGAATCGATATTTGCACATCACTGCATTCTCGGCAACTGCAGGCACCGTTTTTGAATCGGATCGCCACTGGAGATGAAAAATGGGTCCTCAAAACAGTATTAAGCGTCGATATCAGTGGCTTAGCCGTGAAACAAAGCCTGAACCTTAGCCGAGGAATGGACCCTATCCAAAGAAAATTTTGCTATGCGTTTGGTGGGATATGCAAGGAATTATTCATTTTGAGCTTCTGCCAGATAACCAAACAGTCACAGAAGTCTACTGCCAACAACTCCAACGATTGAAGATGGCATTACAAGAAAAATGTCCTGCATTAATTAATCGCAGAGGTGTTCTATTCCACCAGGATAACACGTGCCCTCACCGCTCGAATCACCACTGCCCAATTGGAGGCATTTGGTTGGGAAAAAATGCCTCATCCACCTTATTCTCCGGACATCGCACCTTCAGACTACCATTTAGTCAGAAGTCTGCAACACTACCTAGATGGACAAAAGTTGCAATCCAGGGAAGCTCTCGAAAACGAAGTGATCGGTTTTTTTTTAATTCGAAACCAAGGGATTTCTTCGAACGTGGCATAAAAAAAACTTTTCTACAGGTGGGAGGTGGTTATAGAAAAAGAAGAGAATTATATTGATGATTAATTTGTCATTATAAGTCATTTAATTTTTGTTCTAAATGAACTAAAAAAATCAAGCAGAATATATGTTACAACCTTATACTAAAATTTTCTTCGACAAAGTGCGAGGGTTATTATTCACACGATAGAAAGTTCGTTTTGCCTTGTTAAGACAAGATTCCAAAAAAGCAGGTGGGTGACACAAATCACTTCCATTACTATTGATTTTTTTTTCTAATTCGGCATCCATGTATTCCGGACTGGCGATCCTAAGAGCGCGGAGAAACGCCTTGTCTGCTTTAGTAATTGAAAAAAGATGGTGGGCTCCCTATTACTAAAGCAGACAAGGCTAACACCATAGTTATTATGGACAAACTGGAATACATTAGAAAGATGAACGAGCTTCTCCAAGACCTTGCCACATACAGAAAGCTTAGGAACAACCCGCAGGATGACGTCATCATATCATTCAATAGTCGCTTGAAACGCATTCTCAAAGACCATAAGGACTTAATTCCGCTTTTCACATCCACTTCGCCTTCGCTTCCCTACCTTTACGGTCTTATTAAAACCCGCAAACCTGGCAACCCTATGCGCCCTATTAGCTCTGTGGGTTCTATTACCTATGAACTCCAAATGGCTTGTCAAAGTCTTGTCCCCCATTCTCGGAACTATCCCTGATTCATATGTAAAAAATTCTATGGATTTTGCTGAAAAACTGAATAATATACCCACTGAAACCAACAATAGATCGATCAGTTTCGACGTTTGTTCATTGTTTACAAAAGTGCCGGTTGATGGTATGCTTGACTTTCTCTCCCGAGAATTAAATAAGTATGACCTGCCACTTCCTGCACACATGATTTTGGAACTCATTTAAACTTTGCATCAGACTAAATTCACTTTCAGTAGCGAGTATTATCAACAGGTTTTTGGGATGGCCATGGGGTATAATCCCTTGTCATCCCTCCTCTCCAATTTTTATCTCGGAGTTGGCATCCCATGGTTGCGGTACGTCGACAATATTTTTGTATCTGGCCCATGAAGCGTGACCTGAACAACTTCTTCATTCAGTTAAATAATCAAGTCCCCTCCATTAAATTTATTTTAGAAGTCGAACAAAACAACTCGATCCCGTTTTTTGATGTACGTTGCGTGTACATAGGGAAAGCCCAGGTTTTAAGTTTAGTATTTATCGGAAAAAACAAACAATTTGTCTTACGTACACTTTTACTAATAATAACTCTTGTGTGCATTTTTATTCTGACCATCATCCCTCGATTAAATCTTCTATTTTCTCTGTTATGTTTCTTAGAGCAATGGGAGTTGTCAGTCCTGAATTTTTAGATTCCGAGTTATGCAATATGAATATTGGTACTAAATTGTTATCTTATTTCATTTTTAGATAACTGCCTTAAGAAAGCCAAGAATAGGTATTATAATAGTGTAACTGTAAAGGAATTTGAGCGTAAAAATATCCTTAGCTTACCTTACCATGTTAATTTTCAATATCTTCCAACTTTACTTAAAGCAATTGGTATCAATGTAGTCTTTAAGTATAATAATACTGTTAAAGCACGCCTAATAAAGAATAGCCCGGATAATGTGGTTGGTTGTGTGTGTTCGATCGGATGTACACAATGTAACTCGATATATATAGGCCAAACGGGTAAAACGTTAGATATTAGAGTAGAACAGCATAAGTATGGGTGTAAACAGCAAATATTTCTAATGCATTGTTTAACCAATTTAGGCCGGGTCGAAAAGGGGTCAAGGTCAAGATTTTGCTTAGGTACATATTGTGAGGTTGATCATTTTATAATAGTAGTAGTATCCACACTATCTCGAGAGATGTCTTTATTACAGAATAGCTTCAGTTTTTAATTATTTTTCAGGGCTCGTCTCTTGTTGGATCAGTACAGGAAAAAGGCCCAACTTTACAGGACGAACGTGCTGCTCGCTCCGCTTGGCGATGACTTTCGGTACGACAAGACGAGTGAATGGGACAATCAGTTTGTGAATTATCAAGCGTTATTCGATCATATGAATTCTCAGGAGGATATGCACGTTCAGGTGACTTAAGGGGGGTCTCGTTGTGTGTTTTCGGGAGGTCTTACGCTCGTGGTCAGTAGGGTATAATCTCGGAGGAGTGCCTGTCCGTCCCTGTGGATTTTTTTTTTTTTCGAGGGTATGTACGTCTGGTTTACAGTAACAATTTGTCAACAAACATTTTAATTCAACCTGAAAAACTTTAGAACTGTATAAATTTTCATCCGTGCTCATTTTTAACCCCGGAGTTCCTACGCGTCACATTTATGTCTTTAAATTTTTAATCACGTACGCTCGTGTTAAGGTAGGTGAAGCTCTATTAAAGTTTAGAGAGAACGCTTTTTTACCATATACAATGATTAATTTTCAAATTTCACCCACCCATGTTAGAATTTTAATTCAAGAACTCTAAATCAAGTACCTCCTACTTCATGCTACCTCAGGTTTTTTTACATACCACTGATTTGTTTCAGGTTAGGCCTAACCTCAAAAAAATTTCTACATGAAAACTCGACTTATTTACAAAGTCGGAATTAATGGATAAATAAAATGTGCTTTACTATTGGTGCTACTTTAGGATTTAGGCATATATATAATGAAGCAAGTGTATCGCACTGTTTATTTGCGTACGATGTAAAAAATCTTTAGAAGTTTCATTTTTCTGTCGCGTGCTATAGCTCGAAACCAACGGGTTTCTCCACCTATGTTTATATGGGTGCTAGGACCGTTCGCTATTAGGACGTTTCGCTGTCGTTAAAGAATTTTCTCCTATAAGAGAACATGCCCAGTCCTGCAATCTTGCCCTTTTGGATAAACATTTTAAAATTTTAGCCTCATCATCTGATGACACTTCTCTTAGAATTTTTAGAATTTTAGAATCTCTCTCTATAAAAACCGACATTTAACATTGATCTCTCTGCCTCTCCCCTTTTGGTTACTAACCTAAACGCAACTCAGAAGAAGAAAAAGTATAGGGACGATGAGCAGAGGATCCATAATTTACTGAAAAGTACGATTCTGGAAATAAACTGGAATTCCTTCGCGCTATTGCGCATAATCTTAAATATTTTTAGATATTTTATTGTATCAAATGTTTTATGCATTCTTTCATTCTTTTTAAAAAATAAAATTCTTTTAATTTATGTAATTCATGTAATCATTTAATAATCCTTGTATTCATTTAATAATTCTCGTAATTTTTTAATAAATTTTATTACCTTTTTAATTTTACTTACTGGTAAATTTATATGTGGTAACGAAATGTCCGGTAGCGAAATGTCCCAGTAGCGAACTGTCCGGGCACCGTTTATATGGTTTTTTTTTCTTTACTTTTGTCTTAAGAATACACCTTGCGATTTATGAAACATTTATGATCACCCTGTATATATGACGCTTGGTAGTGCCTCGCACCACTTTTACAGAAATGTCCAGATTTTAGCAATTTCTCCAATAGCGTATATCTTTCTTTTCGTGAAGTCACGATCTTTTTATGCGAATATTTTTTGGTATGCGCCGTAGTGGAGCCATTGCATGTGAAAAATATCAGTTGAGTCCACCCTTAAAAGACTTCAAGGCACTCATTATTTTGATACATGATGTAAAAACTAGGAATGTTTATAAAAAACACGCCATAGCATTAGAGTGCTTCGTGGCTCGATCAGTTGCAGCGCCGCCCGCCAGTGCTGAGACTCCGACGAGTCGTGGGTTCAAATCTCGATGCTTTCTTGAACTGGGCTGTTGTCTTTTTTTTACCTGACATCACGACAAAGCGGCGGGCCTGCTCCCTCCCCCTTTAATCGACTCTGGCTAAGGTAACCCAGGCTCGGTCCTTACCCCGAACTTCCTTGAAGTATATGGGAAGAGGGCGTTACCTTTGCCATTATTACATAACCTTATTATACTGGAAACATTTTATAACAACTATTTTAATGTACAGTAGCTGAGCAAAGAATGGAAATGGAATTGTAGTCTAAAATCGGTTTTCATTGAAAAGAACAAAGGATAACATACCCGAGTGATGCGGTTGTAAGAATACTTTCAGACAGTTAACCGATAACCTTGTATCATTAGACTTTTTATATTGCGCATGCGTAACGTGGACAAGTAAAATTTGTTGCCAAATTCTAGATTTGAACTCTTGGTATGGGGCATTTTTTTGATAAATTATTGTGGCGTCTCCAAACTTTTGAACAGTAATTTATTAGTGGTGTATTGATTAATTGGCATCGGCAGAATTGGCCAAATTTGGCCGATTCTCTTACCGATTCTTTGACATTTTTAAATTTTCATTATAAAATGAAATTACAGAAAATTGAACCCACAAAAAACACTATGATAATTTCTACTCATTTCAAAGTGTAATTGTATAAAATATAGTTTATGTTCCTGAAAAAGGCAAAGATTAATAAGTTAAGTTACCCGTAAATTTACGTTTTCTATAACTCCCTAATCTCTAAATATTATAAACTATTGTAATCTACTCTGTATTAATGATAATTCTATATTAAGTTGTACTTCATAATTTTTATATTAAACCATCTTATGGTGACTTTATTTCAAGTATTTTAATAATTTTATAAACCGAAATTGTATATCCATTTCTTTATTCAAATTAGCCACCAGGCACTTGAAATTTTTATGAGAAATTTTGTTGTTTACATTTTTGAAGAAAGAAAATACTTTCAACATAAGGAAAACCAATTACAGTACTTTAAAGATTGGTATTCAATTTATGAAACTAAAACAAAAATTATTTCATTATTTTTCCGAATAATAAAACTATTTAACATTCACTTTAACTTTGGTATATGAATAACAAATTCTGGTATCGTATATTGGGAGTGGGCTAAGGAAAAGCATATGAACAAATTTGAATTATAAAAATTGAAAGTTTCCACAATAGTAAAATTTATGAAGGGAATTGGTTTTTTAAAGTCTAGGTGAAGAATCGGTATCGGCATCGGCAAAATTTTGGAATCGGTACATCACTAGAGTGATGTACATTATTATTATTTATTATTATTATTATTATATATACATATAATAATGGGTTGTCCGAAGAGTTTGTATCCTATGTGAAATGCGTTTATTTCTGGAACCATGTCGTAAGTGTCGAAAATGTTTCCCTTTTAGCTCAAAATATATAAATATACTGTAATTATTAATTAATTAATGTAATTCATATTGGATACAGAGCTTTTAGATAAATGCAAATGTTTGTTACCCTAGAAACTTCCAAGTATTGTTCAGGATGTATTGATAGTCTTGTCTTGCTTTCAGAGTTTTCAATTCTGATTTTTCCTGTAGTAGACTCCTAATAGTACTTGGTAGACCCGTCTGAACCAAAACTCGTCCTATGGATTTCTTGTTTTATCCAGTATGATATTGTTGACCCCCACACTCGGTCGCCTACAGTCGCCATCAGTAATAAGTTAAAGGGATAAGGTATAAATTTTTATTAAAATTAAGTTTGGGTTAATAAATGTCGCAAATATTGACAAAAATGGTTTCATTTTAGGCTCAGTTTGGAACCCTGGCTGATTATTTCCGTGCTTTGAGAGAAGAGGTAGAAAAATCAGAAAAACACTTCGATAATCCGGAAGACTTTTTCCCAAGCCTTTCCGGTGACTTCTTTTCATACGCTGACAGAGACCTGTGTTATTGGACAGGCTACTTTACCTCGAGACCTTTTTACAAACGTATGGATAAGATTCTTCTGTCTTACTTGAGGTAGGATTTTTTTCCTTCAATTTTTTACCATTTTTTAACTATTTTTGACCATTTGTTGACGAGGTTTGCTCACTCGCAGGAAATTTTAGTAGTCATTGTGACAGAAATAATTTAAATTTTACTTCATAATGGTGGTAGAAATGTTTTGACGAACTTAAATTGTAGAGTTTATTGTAATTTTTTTTCTAACTTTTATTGGGATATCAGTAAGTTTAAAATGTATGTGATGGTAATTGTGACGGCTGTATACGTCTTTTAAGAAGATAAAACTTAAAATTTTTGCGTTGCATATAATCTCTGTTAGACTTTTCAGAAATATGCTAATTTCCTTTTGAAATGTTTGTCTTTAGATAAATGATAATTGTATACCTAATGTATATTCCAGAATCCTTACTTTAATTGTATTACAGTTAAGTGGTATAAACTGATCATAAAAAACTACTCGGATTTTTTTAGTGCTTAGAGAAGAGAGAAATTTTGAATGTTAGGTTATGCTTCATATTAGTTCCTGGATTGGGTAAATTGTTCTCATTCCATTGGTCCATTTTTTGTTAAAGGGGTCTGCGGATTCATGGGGGTTAGTAAACTGTCACCTTCAGGGGTGTTCGACAATGCTTAGAAATATGGTGCATTATGTATGTTAGTTTTTAAAGGCCTAGGCCTGAACAACGGATCATGTGGTCCGAAGGGAAAAAAGGTTAACCGCTTCCTTTAACGACTACAGGAGTGCGGAGATCTTGTTTTCGTTAATGCTCGAAACTGAAACTCTCTCTGGGTTGACGAGGAACCAACAGGAGGTGGTGTATGCTCTAATGGACAACTTGGCGCAGGCGCGGAAAAACCACGCTCTCTTCCAACATCATGACGCAATCACGGGTACCGCTAAAAACCATGTAGTGCTCGACTATGCCAACAAGTGAGTGAAAGAGGTTTTGTCACTAATTCAATTGGGTTTTGACAAAACCGTTATTTTTGAAGTGGAAATTTATTTATTTAATTTCTTCAATATACAGGGTGGTCCAATATTCTGTATATTTTGCTGAAATAATAATAGTTTAGGATAAAAATGTAGGAACATAATTATTAGATCTATATTTATTTATCAAGCTTAGGTCTAAGATTTAATATGAGCACCATCAGTGTCTGCAAATCTCAAATCTGTCCACTGCATTGCGGAACACATTCTCAAACATCTCTGGGGTTATTTTAGCGACTGTCGCGACGATGCGGGTTCGCAGATCCTGCGGGTCTGTAACTCTTGTTTTGTAAACCTCAGACTTTATAAAGCCCCACGCAAAGAAGTCTAATGATGTTAAATCCGGAGATCATGCTGCCCAGTGCCTGTTTCCACTCCGTCCAATCCAGCGATTTTGTAAGAGCTCATCAAGGTACACCCGAACGATATTTGCAGAGTGACATGGAGCTCCATCTTGTTGAAAGACAACAGTGTCGAGAATGCCATCTAAACGAAGCTGGGGTTCAGGAAACTGCTGAAGCATGTGAAGATAAATTGGCTCTGTTACCATAGCTTCTGCAAAGAAAAAAGGTCCATAAATCTTGGATCTTGTCATACCCAACTACACATTAACTTCAGGAGAATATCTCTTCCATTCGTAGAACTAGGTTGCTTTTTCACTAGCCTAGATACGACAATTATGTCGATTAACCTTTCCGCACGTGTGGAATGTTCCTCATCGCTGAAGAGTGTGTGATTTAATAAGTTTTCGGTATGAATTTTTCAATCATTTCCTTGGACATGGCGGCTCGTCTTGGATAATCCTCTTCGTGTAACTCGTGTAGCACTTGAATATGGCAACTTTTTTAATGTTTATTTTAAAATCCTTAGAACAGTCGTTTTGGTATGCTCAGTCTACGTGATGCTGTGCGAATTGACATTCTAGGATTTGTTTCAAAGGCATCTCTTAAATTTATTGACCAGCTCGCGAATTGCTTTGTCTTTAGGTCCTGGTTTGTGAAATCTTCTTTCGAATTTTTCTCGAATTTCTTTGCGCTATGGCTGTAGAAAATAAAATAGAAATATCATTATTTCAGCAAAATAGATAGGGACTATTGGACCACTCTGTATAAAGGATTTATAACCACTGAACTTAAATATCTAATTTCTAGTCGCGTGTCGGTCTGTTAGTAGTGATTCGAACAAACTGCAAAAGCTCGTCGCAGTTCTGAATAAAAGGAAAATTGCAGCGTTTTTAATATTCTTGAAACCGCTTTCATTATCTTCAGTTATTACTTACCTCATCTCTGTTCTTAAGTGATGCATGTACATTACCTTGGACAGGGCTGGGCACCAGTACCAGATAACATAAAATACCACATATACTTTGATACCAACACCAAATTGAAATAATTTTCAAATGGCAATATCAATACCAGTACCGCTTTTAATTGTTTGGTAATACCACTTTAAAAGGTGGTATTTTACTGGCAGCAAATTCTCCAATAGGTCTTAGGCAACTTTTTTAGAAGTTTTGTGAATGCCAGTGTTGTAAATTTTAGCAATAGCTAAAGTATTAAGATTGCAATTAGTTATTGAGTATATTATTGATTTTTAAACCAGTCTGAACTAAGATTTTGGAATTCGAAAATGGAAGTAGAAATACCTGTATGGCAACCTCTGCAAACTGCGACCCTGCCGCAACCTCGCTCACTACTGACCTTGAAGGATGGATAACTCGTTCAGTAGCTCAGCTGCTATTCCTGCAGAACAGTATTCTCTCTCTCTCTCCCTCCCTCTTTTTTTTTTCTCTATTTACCATTTCTTTTTTCTGGTTTTCGGCGAATTTGTTTGTTGTGAAACTTAATTACTACCTAGATAATATCCTCCAGTGACTAATTGTTTAATACTCGTAGCAAAACTCTTTTATTAGAAAAAGAATTTAGGATTAAATATCTCTTAAGTTTTCCTAAAATGAGATTTAGATCAAAGAAAGAGTGCCGTTTTGAGCACTTCGAAAGAATTCCCAGGCCCCGGTGAGTTTTACAGCCTCTGTGAAAAACTAAAGAGGGGAGATTCTGACCTAGCAAAAAGACTTCGAGATGCATTGGTGCGGCGTTAAAGGCAAATGATAGAAAACGGTATTTTACTCGCTGGGGTCTCGCGATCCTTGGTACAAATTACTGTTGTTACCGGACGAGACAAAACGAGCGCGGGAAGTGTCACTAAGAGTTGCTCTAAAAGAAGAGTGCATGGCTGTAGTTTAAGTAGTTCCAGATGAAGAAGAAATGTTGTCAGGCAGCTCTTCTGATGAAGAATGAGAAGTCTCTGTGGCAAGGAAAAAAAGGCTCGTTATAGATCATACGACATTTAAGCAAGATTCCTATAAGGAAAACAACCTTGATGAAGCCACAAACAAATTTGGAAATAAAAGTATAATGACGTGACTTTTTTATTCCTTATCCAACACAGTTCAATATAGTTCAATTTTAGGGTATTTTACGAGTCCCATGTACGTAACTACTGCTAAAAATTGCCTCATTTCCGTAGCATTGGTGTCTGTCCAATATTTTATCCGAGATTTTCGACGTACCTGCTTGTTCATAATAATTTGCCGAGCATTCAAATTCGTCTGTTCTACCAGATTATATATTTCGTCAATCACCATCAGATTGAAGGTACCAGTCGATTTTATTGAATTTTGCTGCAATCCACCAATTCCTGGTAAACTTTGGTGTGTCAGTAAATGGGAATGTTATAAGATGCGTTCCATCTACTGTATGCCATCCGTTTGATGGTACTGGAATATCAGTGTCTGAAGTAGTGGTGTCACTGGCTGGAGACTGAAGGTTCATATTCTTCTGAATCTGATTCAGAATTTATGTCAGGGAACTCCTCTTCACTTTCAGAATTTTTCGAGTACCCGTAGAACTGTATTGGTTTCATATCTATTGTTTTAGACTCTTTTTTTTTTATCTATTTTCCAATCTTTCAATATTTTTTCAAAATTGTAAAAGTATTATTATTACTATTATTAGTATGAAGCGCACAACATTATAGCTGGAAACAAGAAAACAATAGTTAGTCATGTACTGCTATAAAAAAAAATGGTTTATAAATTCTTCTGGGTGTGCCCACCCGTGGGTCACGCGGCACATTCAAATTAACATATTAAGTTCCGTATAACCCACCGGTGGGGACGCACTAGAAACCACTTCAAATAGACAAATTACGCGTAGGATTGTCACCCGTGATCATATTATAAACCTGGATTAAATTAGAGGTTCATATTGCGGATGGCACCTGGATGAGAATTCGTAAATTATATGGCGGTAGCCAACGTGTTAAGAACATCATTATTTGATAATTCAGTCAATAATATTCTGGTCCTAAAATACAATGGACTTAATTAACTTTGTACTGAACCAAACGCGTTATAACTCAGCCTAGTCCTTATGAAGCCTGACATTATATGGAAACTTAATAGCTTTAAAAAAGAAAATATAACAATAGGTTTAAAAGTTTGTCGCAAAGTACTTATTTTTTTTTATGCTCTTGCTTTTAGCAACTTATAGAAAAGATCATAAAATTGAATTAATTGTTATCGGTCAAGTTATTCACCCGGCAAAATAGGCGCGATCCGTAGGTAAAAAAAATTGATGACTTAGTGGTATTTACTGGTAACCACTTTGTTGCCGCTACCACTTTGCCTCGCATACCAGTACCACTTCCATTGCTAGTACCCAACCCTGATTTAAGAAACCATTTCCTATTCCCCATGGGGTTGGTTAGACGCTCGCTCGAACTCGTTACCCACACGGTTACAAATGGATCATCACCGGGAGTAAGGTACCACCCGAACCTCGGGTGTCCTTCGTTACTTTTCACGACTCTTAAAAAGTATGTCCGTTTTTTCATTGTATCAGTTGCTCGGAGACTCTAGCACCGGACCTCAAAAAGTAGGTCAGGTGAGATTGACGTCTCGATTTACGCACCTCATAGACAGCTTCTGTATTCCTCTTTTCCTCGTTAACTTTTGCGCCACATTTTATCAACACGTTTATTAACGCGTTTACTAATTACGTCCTTCACTCTTTTACGCAGTCTTCCTCTACTTCTCATACTTACACACTCGCTATTATAAACCTTTTTCACACTTTTCATTATTCAGCCTTTCCACATGGCCATACCGAGGTAACATACTATCTCCATTCTCCTCTCCAATGACTTTTTCTTTCCACACCTCTCTCGAACATCCTCATTTCTTACGCGGTGAATTCGTTTTACAGTAATCAATCATTCTATTCAAATTCATCTCGACTGCTCGTACGTTTTAAGGCAAACTTTGTTCTGAATTTCTTCCATTCAAAAATTGAAACCGTAATCGAATTTTCCTTTTAGGATGCTCTCTGGCATTAGGATAAGTCAACACGTGATGCAACAGGCCGTCCATTCATTGCTGTCACAAAAACCGGTTAGTGTTCCTCGCCATCCGTTTTTGGTCACAGACCGAAGGTCAAAGTGAACCGTCTTATTCCATTTTTGTTGTTGTTGTTGTGTTGTTGTTGTCGTCTTAAAAGTTCTAAGAAAAATACCTCAAATTGAAAAAGTATCCTAATTACTGCCAAGTTGGAAATCTTTAATTTGTAATTTTACTTATAATGGATGGAAGGTATGCTTTTCTTCTATTTAAGAAAATATATTAAAATTATTTTCCTCATTTGTTAAGCGCGAGTTTATGGATCAGTTTCTCTATTGCAGAGTCTAAGCATTTTATTACATTACAGTAATTGGACAGTTGAAAGCCACGATGTCTTTCCGCAAAAAAAATATTAAAATTCTTGCTATTTCCTGCGAATGATGTATGTATGTATGTACACTTTCAGAAAGTTCACCCATTTTTTTTTCTTTTTTGAAACAAGAATTACTAATTGGTAATATTCTGTTTTCTTTGGACATACTGTATTATTCTTTCTGGTGGTAGTAATAAACTTCAAAAATAACACCCAGTTATTACTAATTTTTTTTTTAATTCTTTTTAGAAACTTAATGTTTTTACACGAACCTTTTTTTTTTTTCCGAAGTTGTTCCTAGATCACTCGTGAGGGAAAATGAAAAGAATTTTAATATTTCTGCAAATAGATGAATGTGGCTTTCAGCCGTCCGATTATGATGTCTATTTGGTTGGTGACCCCGTTTAGACGTCTTTTTACCTCTTATAGTTCATAAGTCATAGAAAAAAATGGTAATGAGGCTCTAACACTTTAAATAATAAGTGTGCGCGTGTGCGTGCGCGCGCTAATGTCATTAAATTATTATTTCAGCCAACGGGAGAGGAGGAAGCGACGAGTGCCTATTTTGAATTAGGAGAGCAGTTTGTAGAGCAAAATACGATCCCGGAGGAGGTGGTGCGCAAGGTGACATTGCATTCGCCCTTCACCATCTATGTCTTTAACCCAGACGCCCACAAGAGGCAGCAGATGATCACCATCAAAGTGGACACGCCTTACGTAGAGGTTAGGGGGGTTTGGGCGTTCTAAAGCGACGTTGGGTCTGTTTATCAGTTGGATGGGTGTCTTTTAAATTTATTGGTAATTTATTTTATTTCGAAGGACCACTTCGGCACTAATAATATTTCTGTCTCCCTCTAGGCCAAGTAACGCCTGGTTCGATCGCGTTAGCCTACCGAAATAACAAATTGGGCGAGGTTGAATGAAAGTTATATTAAAGTCCTTGAATTAGTAGTAGTAGTAGTAGTAGTAGTAGCTGATGTTAATGAGTGTACCTAAAAATTCAACAATTAATTTACCAACGATATTAAGAGTGTCCCCGATATAGATAGGCCACCAATAATGTAATTGGGCAAATTAATCTTGAATTAGTTCCTAGCCACATAAACTGCTGAATGTGTTACAGTAATATTCATTAGTTTAACAGCGATATGATAAATACTAATTGCGGAGAAGCCATGGTGCGTGGTCCAATCAGCAGTCTAGGAATTTTCGTTCTTCCCGCGCGCTATTTTTCCTCTGAATTGGAGCTCGTTTTTATAAAATTTCGAGTACTTGGAGAAAGGCTGATTGTGGTGGTGTCAGCTTGTTTGGAAAGATATTATGGTAGCGACTCTTTGAATGTATCAGGTCATTCCATAAGTAATGTCGTTTTTTACGATAAATTAAGTTTAAACTAGTCCTACTCGGTTTAAGCATAAATTTTCCGAAGGTTATATGTTTCGCTACATACTTTACAGACCTTGACCAGTGAGGACGTGTGTTTTGCTTTATGTGAACCCCTCATAAACATGGTGGTATCAGAAGAGCATATCAGGCATATAATGCTTTACGAGTTCAAAAAAGGAAATAGTGCTACTGAAGCAACGCGAAGCATTCAGGACGTTTATGGTAACGATATTCTGCATGTGAGGAAATGTCAAAGATGGTTTCAAAAGTTTAGGAATGGTGACTGCTGTTTGACAGATGCAGCACGCTCTGGACGCCCTGCTGAGTTTGATGATGACCTGCTGTTAGCCGCACTTGAAGAAGACTGTTCAACCACTGTCGAAGAATTGGCCCAGAAACTCAATTCATCCCCGTCCACCATCCATCGACATTTGCAACAACTCGGGAAAGTGCTTAAGTTAGGAAAATGGGTGCCACATGAATTGTCGGTCGACAATCTGAGGGTGCGGGTAAACATTAGCACAGCTCTTCGTTCCCGTGAACTCCAAGATCCGTTTTTGCACCGTTTAGTGACTGGTGATGAAAAGTGGATACTGTACCAGAATGTTAAGCGCCGTCGACAGTGGGTTTGTACCGGAGAACCAGCGACACCACAGCCAAAACCAAATCTTCGCCCTCGGAAGGTGTTGCTTAGTGCTTGGTGGGATAATGGTGGTGTAATACACTTTGAAACCTTACCACACAACCAAACAATCACCGCTCAAGTCTACTGTCAACAACTGGATCGATTGAACACTGCACTAAAAGAAGAGAGACCTTCTTTGGTTAATCGGAAAGGAATCGTGTTCCACCACGACAACGCACGTCCTCATACCGCTCGGATCACTTCTGCAAAAATTGAGCAGCTTGGGTGGGAAAAACTTCCACATCCTCCATATTCTCCAGACCTTGCGCCTTCAGATTATCATCTCTTCAGGAGTCTGCAAAACTATCTTCACGAGAAACAGTATACTACTTTAGATAACCTGCACACCAGTCTTTGTACGTTTTTTGCATCAAAACCGCCTGAATTTTATAAACATGACATTGAAAAGCTTGTAGGACGTTGGCAGTGTCATTGATTCCGATGGAAAATATATACTAGATTAAAAAGTTTCAGTTTAGTTTTTTTTTGTCCTTCAAATTCCGATCTAAAAAACGACATTACTAATGGGATGACCTGATACATATACACACCTATACTATTATAATTTTTAAGAATTTGTCGTAAGAAATTTACATTCAGATGTAGAGACGTAAAGTTGTAGTACGTCCCCTCTGTCACGTGACATTTGCCATTACGAAGGAAGTTAAAAAGCTGTTAAGTACTCGAATATATATTCTAATTGTGAAAAGTGGAACTTCCTCCAAGTGAAAACGAGACCTTCCTTTAGAAAATGTATTGCTTAAGATTGTGTTCAGCTCTCGTACGGAGACTGAAGTAATATGCGCAGCACGGAGTTGGTTTCGTTCCTGCTCGATGGTACACGTCCCAAGCGCGTCATTTTACCACCAAGCCATCCGCCACTTTCTTTTTGAAGTGCAGCTTTTAAGCGACTCTTTTTACGATTTGCTCTATCAGAAATAAGCTAGTTAACCCTTCAGTAATTATTATTATTATTATTATTATTATTATTATTATTATTATTATTATTATTATAGAGAACCTGCAATAACCACAGAAGATTTTAATGCGGAGACTGAAGTAAACCGTGTAACGTAGAGGTGGTTCCGTCCCCGCGTCGCTAAGCCACGTCGCTCAAAAGCTACGTTTCAAGGGAAATTTTTCGGTTTCCTGAATGGTGTAATGTTAAGGTGACGTGGTCGGGACGTGGCTGAACGACGCAGGACAACCACCTCTATGCTGCACATTTCACTTCAGTTTCCGCTTTAAAAGTCAAAGTACGGTTAATGTAGTTCTCTCTAATGAGTGTTTTATTCTCCTTCCAGTTGAGAAATAAAGCAACAATTCTACCCTTAATAATAATAATAAACAATAATAATTAAAAGTTTGCAGTAGGAGAAAAACACGCTAATATATTTACACCTTTATTTCTTTTTTTCTTGAAGGTAAGAGACAGAAGCGGAGAGGTTGTTACCTGTCAGGTAGATCTCTCATTTAACTTCGAAGGAGAAATTATATCGAACGAATATGATGTCCATTTCCTGGTAGCTATGGATGCGCTCTCCCTAACCGAGTATTCTATCCGCACCGTGCAGTTAAAGGATATTCAGCCCAAGTAAGGAAAGTCAGACGAGATATATATATATATATATATATTATATATATATATATATATATATATATATAATATATATATATATATCACAAGTATCGATTTTCTTTTAATTATATGTTTTTTTGTTATATTTTACACATACCCGTTTTTATAGCTGTTCAAATACCCTTCTTACGATGATGATTTACTAGGTACACCATCTTCAGTAAGGTGGAGTACAGACACCTAAATATGATTGACATTCCAGAAGTATTTGTAGCTACTTTAAACGACAATGATGACGTAAGTTCTGTCTTGTTTTTTTCTTTCCTACATATTCATTTTGATGATTATTTATTTAAGGTTTTAATTTCGTACGTTCACTCCCCCATTTTCCCATTTATTTACTTGGTGTTTATTTTTATACAGTTGTTTAATAAAAACAACGTGATGTTACCGTAAACTGAATCTCCCCTACCTCCGTAATAGAATATCTCGATACATCTAACGGAATCTCCCATTGCCTCTCTTTACCAGCCCATTTATCTTCGCGCGGGGCACTTGTCTGCCAACTTTTCTTCGAATGGTTTGCTCGAACACGCGACGTCGAATGGGAACCATTTAGACGCGAGGTTAAATTTTATCAAATATGATGGAGGGTAAGTCACGCTTTGAGACGAACGTTTTATTAGTTTTATTAGTAATGGTGTAGTAATGGATTTGGAGATTAGATTGGAAAATTAATCCGTGGAGTAAAGACCCCATTTTCATTTTGATTGTTTTATTCTGAAAGAAATCGGAATTGAATGAAATTTGAACTGTCAGAGGTATAACAAGAACGAAATCACCCGAAGAAGCGACCCTCGTAGATACTATAAGCTATGGGTATCTGATGGGTAAGCGAGGGCAGTTCTCATCAGCCAAAATACTCGTTTACAAAGTGGTTTTCAGCAGTAATAAACGGGATGATAAATTGAAAATGGACCCGTGAAATTCGCCGTTTTTTAAAATTACCGAGATTCCATAATCATTCAAACTGTAACTTAACTTAAAAATTTGTAAATGCGGGCCAAAATGCAGTCAACTGGTCAATGACGCATTTTTAAGTAAAGCAATTATTTACATTCAACTTTTGTGTACTAGTTTTCGAAATAACTTCGCTTTACTTCTGCTCAAACAAATTCAAAATAGTTTCAGCTTGTCTCTTGTTATTCAATAAATCTTTCTAGTTATATACAGTATTTCTTATTCTTCAGTTACAGTTTTGTCATACGTTAATAGAATCTTGTTTCGTCTCGGTAATAGTTTCATAGTTTGTGGTACCGTGTATAACTGAAGGATCGGTTGTTTATTAAAATGTAAATGTGTGCTACCCTTTAATTTTTATTTTTATCATAGTAAGTTGTCTAAGTTGGGGCACTCTGGGCCGCACCCGTACCTTACTTCCCATTCAACGTATCCCGACTTTGGTAACCGTGATACGTGTCTCTTTATGTAATAATTTATAGAGTATTTTTATTTTCAATTACAGGACTGGTGGAGCTTATTTGTTCCTTCCGAGGGGCCCTGCGAGGGAGGTAAGGGTCAGGAACAACCCCTTAATAATCGTAGAAGGGCCCCTCAAATCTTATCTCACTCTCCATCAGCATATTCTGAAGCATCAAGTTGTCCTCACGAATTCTCCGGGTAAGTTATGAAGCGAGATTTTCCATTTTGGCATTCGACAAATATTTTTTGGCCTTTTGTAAAGTGCTTTTGAATCATGCTGTTTACTGACGGACTAACGTCATTCTCGCTATATGACATTCAGTCGAAAAGTTATTTTAGGTTAGATTAAGTTATAGTTTATTAGAGTATCGATAGATGAGTATAGGTACTTTTACTGATATGACCATTTTCAGGTTTGCTTACTGATGAGAGAAAGTAACGGTAGAAAAAAGGTTTCTTATTATTTGTATACGTCATTTCAAAAACCTGAAGACAAAAATTGGGGGTCTGTAAATTAAATTTTTTGCATAGTTTTTGTACATTACGTACTTACAATATAATTATTTGAAAACCCACTTCTTATTCTCTGTGGGGGCGGGCACGACGCTTGAACTCTTAACTGAAAACTCCCAAATCATTTACACATGCAAGGGAATACACAAGGATCACCACCAGGAATAAGGTACTACCCTAACTTTAGGGATGCATTGTTACCTTTCATGATATGGCTGGGACTATACTTCTAGTAGTAGGTCAGGTGAGATGCCTCGCAAAACACTTCCATTCTTTTCTGTTTTTCATAAAATGTTGTGCCGCATTTATATGAACTCTCTTATTCCCACATTTACTAATTACATCCTTCCATCTTTTATGCGGTCTTCCTTTTCTTCTCACACCTACACACTATCCTCCATTCTTATTTTCAATGATTCACACCTACACACTATCCTCCATTCTTATTTTCAATGATTTTTTTCTCTGCGTAACTTTCCCAAGCATCCTCATTACTTATGCGGTCAATCGTTTGACATCAATCATAATTGAATTCTAAAATTATTCATTTCTTGACAACGTACAGTCATACCAATTGGGATGTCTCGCATCCATACATCAGTACTGACACTAGTAAACCTTCATATAAACCTTTTATCAAACGCTCCCAAAATTTAGATTTTTTTCACATCTAACATTTCTCCATTGATCGCAATATTACACGTTCTCAAGTCTACCCAGCAGCACTACATCATCAGCATACATCACGTGCGACACCCGCCACTCCATTCTCTTCTAAATTCAGGGTTACTCCTCTTCCTAGCATTCTTGCTTATATATCGCGCATTACCCCATCCGTATTATACACATTAACCTTAGAACTACCAAGTGGGTCAGTTGAACCAGGGTTGTGGAGTCGGAGTCGTGGAGTCGCACGTTTCAGGGCGGAGTCGGAGTCGTGGAGTCGCACGTTTCAGGGCGGAGTCGGAGTCGGTAAAAAACTTCCGACTCCGACTCCAATTTCTGTCCTGTGTCACCCTTAATTTCTAAATCCTAAATACTAACATTTAGGTTATTTAATTTTTTTGGTCAATAAACCTTATTCATTGATAGCCCCTAGATTAAGTTTTTTTAATATTTTTTTTTTACATTTTCAGAATATACAATTAATATTTATTTAAATATAAAATATAAAATTTCACACTTAGTGTGGTGGTGATGAAATGTCTTATTATTATGATAATTATAGAGTGAAACACTAGAGGAGTCGGAGTCGTATATTTAAAATGTGAGGAGTCGGAGTCGGATTTTTAGATTTTTTACAATGTGTGGAGTCGGAGTCGGAAAATTTTGGACCGACTCCACAACCCTGAGTTGAACCCACTTGGTAGTTCTAAGGTTAAACAGCCATGCGACATCACAAAACCCTGTCATGCCGCCCACATTAACACTGAATCAGTTAGTCACTTCCCGAGGCTACGTCGTAGCCAATGTCATAACACCGCTCCCTGTTAATCTGAGAAGTTAAGCAACACTGGGTCTAGGTAGTAGTTGGATGGGAGACCGTCCTTTGCGTCCAGATTATATAACGACCCGTGGTTCGAATCCCACGTAAAGTTGTAGGTCCCCTCCGTCATATGGCCATTCGCACCCTCTTTGCACGTACTGTTGTATCGTTTGTGGGAGAGTACATGTCCAGGGATAGGACCACAGCCCAATCTCTAATTGCGTTATGCTCATGGAGCCGAACAGTATAATCCGATCCCGAACGGTTTCCGTATCGCAACATTTTACTGTCACACCAAAGCATATAATTTTAGGGCTATACGAGAATTGTACAAAGTCTAATGATGTTTAAGACGAAGGAATGTTAATAACATCATCAACTAAGAACTAAGTACTGAAAGTGTCCTCACCTCACTTATATTCTTTCAAGCTTCAAGTGTTCTGTTCATGAATTTCCTGTTGGCGTATTTTGAGAAAAGTTTGTTTCATGAAAGAAACCTTTTAACTTTTGAACGCTTCATTGCAAGATGCCATTTATTTCTCGCCTAAGACGATCAATGATGTATATTGAATGGATATGCCATCGACACTCAGAGTGTAGGGGCAGTGTGGGGGCAGTCTTGTGCTTTTCTGTCCAGTTTTCTACTACTGTTAGAATAGTCAAAAAATTAATAGTTTAATAACAGAATAACAGAACTTCTCCGAGTGGACCGAAAGGTCTTGAGGCTTCCTCTTGTCCTTGTAACCGTACTTAAGTAAGATGAAAAGGTAAAAAGTAATAAAGTGGGAAGCTAGATGCTTGTGGAGGTCAAATCGGCGTCGCGTGGTTTCAGAGTGAGCGCTTTTACCGATCACGCCATCCCAAACCCGCAAAAAAAGGTTCGTTCCAGCGGGGAAGTCAATATTTAACCATGCTCCATTGAGCTCCCTCGCGAGTAATTGTAACTTTTTACCCGTAGGAGTTGATGGGTTAGGTCTGCGGATCAACAACTACGTCGATGTAAAGACGGAGAGGAATATTGAGCTGGGAATGAAACTCTCCACAAACATCAAAAACGAAAATACTTTCTACACCGACTTAAATGGTTTTCAGGTAAGGATGATATAACGCGTTTTATACAGGGTCACGCAAATATATATACATTTTAATATTTAAAGTTTTCAATTAAAAGCATTATTAGTATTTTTTTTTAAATTTTGAAGATGGGCTCAAGGAATTTGTATAAATACACAAATTTTTTTGATGCTTGTAAATAAAAATGGGTCATGGTGTTTCGTTGACGAAAACTGTCGTAATGTATTTTTCATCGTTAGTTCAAAATATTCTGATGTTGTGAAACGACAGGACATTTTTAAATTATTGTACATCACACTCCATCGTTGCCGTTAGATGGTTCCTAAATCCGTGTGGTTGATACGGCCTCGCTTCTTAGCTTGATTTTTCATACAAGGTTGACGTGGATCCCTCGCATAAAAGACCTTAAAAGGAAAATATTTTAATATACTCTTACATTACTGGAAATACCCGAAGCACATATTACTACACTCAGTATCTTACCGTAAGACAACTTCCTTTTATTGTCTGGGTATTAACTGCAGGAGATTTTGGAATCCCGAAAGCTTTGAGAAACATGACATTCCATTAGTCGAAGTACTTCATAATGTACTGTGACTCTAGGAGTTGCATACATTACAACAGCTTCCTTCTCGTCACCTATTGGTTACGAATATACGGAAGGAGATTCTGGTTACTGAATCGTAACTAGGAGAACGGGTCGCTTTTCGTTGGGTCCTTATCCATTGGAATATTGTCAATATTGTCGGAAACAAAAGAACGGGCAAAGCTGATAAACACATGGCTAGGTGTTTAATGCGTGCAAATTCATCGCGATATGGACGTGCGAGTATCGACACTAACTGAATATCGTGAAGAAACAGTTATAATAAAAGTTAGGTTAGGTTAAATGTCGCCGTCAGCATTCGTACTGTATTAAGAGGGAGAATTTTTAGTTTAGGTCTACGAAATTTGTTACGTGTTCGATCTGCATTGATAGATTTTGTAAACAGTGAAACTTTCTAAATTGTAAAAACGATAATAATAATAATTCGAGATTTTAAACGTCTCTGACTTTCTACCATAGGTTATAAAGCGAGTGAGATACGACAAACTTCCTCTGCAGGGCAACTTCTACCCAATGCCCACTCAGATGTTCATCGAAGACCAAAACCAAAGGTTGTCGCTTCTCACTGCCCAACCCGTCGGTTGCAGCTCGCTCCAACAAGGGGGAATCGAGGTAGGAGAAGTCGCAGTACTCGTCTCTCGTTTCGTGTAATTTCTTAGTGGAACTTTGGTTAATAATAAAAATATCTTGGCTTTTTTAACTTCTTTTGTAGCATCTATAAAGGTCTTATGACGGAGGGGAGCTACAGCTTTACACGGAATCCAAACCACCGGTATTCCAGCAAGGAAGATCCAGAGAACCACCACAGTACGGCGCTTTCCTTGGGATACCGTGGTCAACATATATGTGTATATATATATATATATATATATATATATAAATTATTTCACGAAAGTGACACGTAAAAAATATTTATGATGAATAAAACCACGAAGGGAAAAGAAACACAGTGGTGCTCAAGCGCTTTCGTCTAATGACATCTTCAGGAACACTGAAGTAAAAGGAGAGTTCAAGACAATATATAGGTTACAAAAATACAGTATATACATATATAAAGTAAGTATAGAAATAAAATTGTGGGAGGAGCAAATACATTTGTACGGAAAACTGACAATTTTAGCACTTTGCCCGAAATTCAACATAAATTCAAATGGCTTGTTTACAACCAATTTTTTTGATAGTTATTGTTTGAATGATACATAGGTCACAAAAGAATAAAGAAATGAAAATAAATATAAATTGGAAGCGAGAATAAAAAAAAAAAAAAAAAAAAAACTGATGCCTAAATGATATATAGGTCACAACTGAAATACATAGACATAAACCTGCGGATAAAAACAAAAACTGTAAGCGGAGGATACAAATTCAAGTTCAATTGGAAGGTTTACAATCAATTTAATAGATGATGCCAAAATGATATATATGTCACAAAGAAATAAAATAAAGAAATAAATCTATAAAATAAATTGAAACATAAATTGTAAGAGAAACACAAATTTATAAGGGGAAAAAATTACCAAAGGTTTGTATAGTTATTGTCTGAATGACAAAGGTCACAAAAGAATAAAGAAATAAATATAAATTGGAAAAAATTACAACTGATGCCTCAATGATATATATATATATATATATATATATATATATATATATATATATATATATATATATATATATATATATATATATATATATATATAAGAAACACGCATACAACAATAAATTGAAAAATAAAATTGTAAGAAAAACGTACAAATTTATAAGGAAAAAGAGAGAACAAAATTTTTTTTTACCAAAGGTTTAGCAGCCTTCCCTTGTTTAAATCCATTCTGAAGGAATTCAGAACAACGGGATTGAGTTGAAACAGACCTTTACTCATGTTAAAGTTATTTGTAAGTTGAATTATATAGTAGACTCAAGAATATTTCTATTAACAATGTTGCTAGAGTGAAACAAAACTGAAGCATTATTCCAATCAATACAGTGGGATAACTGACAAATGGACAAAAAGGGCACTGGACAACTGTCCCGTTCTAACGGAATATTGATGCTGTTTTACACGCGTTTGCAAATCTTTTCCCGTCTGAATTTCGGGCAAAGTGCTAAAATTGTCAGTTTTCCGTACTAATGTATTTGCTCCTCCCACAATTTTATTTCTATACTTACTATATATATATATACTGTATTTTTGTAACCTATATATTGTCTTGAACTCTCCTTTTACTTCAGTGTTCCTGAAGATGTCATTAGACGAAAGCGCTTGAGCACCACTTTGTGTTTCTTTTCCCTTCGTGGTTTTATTCATTATATATATATATATATATTGGTGGCCATAAGTCACGCATCACCCCATCAATTTAAAAAAATTGTTTTAACGTAAAAGTAAAATACCAAAACGACTGTAAATGCTAGAAAATATATATTTAGAAACTACTCGAGCATACAAAACATACTAATGAATTGGGGTCAGTATTTCGTACATTTAACTCTTTTGTTCAGCACTTCGGCGATACGTCGTGGCATGAAATTTACCAGTATTTCGCAATACTCTGGCGTAATTTCCTGCGCCCACACTTGGGATGAAATAATACCGACAATTTTTAATACCGGTTTTTGAACAATTATTTTACTGATACCGGTGTTGATACTGGTTTTATGCAGAGAATAATTTATAATGATTTTTTTGGTGTCACCCTGCCAAGTGCCAACCCTCCCACAAGCCTGCAGGACCTTTAGTACTAACCACATTAACGACAATAAAAACTGAAGTTACTTTTTAAATTCTGTCACCGACACCAAAGGGAAAATACCATTGATTGAAAAAAGTTTGAACAGCAGCTCCAAGGGAAAGGCAGGAAAAAGTAAGGACTATTTATAATGATTAAGTATATCAGATAACCAAAGGTGAAAGGGAAAAATAACAATTTTTCCAAGAAAAAGTTTATTAATAATTTTGCATATTTATTTCTTATTTTGGTTTTGGAAGTAAGTTTTGAGGAAACAAAGACTATCTAATGATTGTTCAGAGTCATTTGATCTTAGCTTGGTCAGAAATAAGTCAGCAGCAGAAAAAGCTCTCTGATTCTACACTAGTGGGTTTAATGGAAAGCAATGCCTTGTACAGCTTCTCTAAATTTTCACTTCTTTGTGAAGAAACTTCGAAACTCTTAAATTCATTAGTAGGATCAAAGTTAGTTGCATTGCTTCTCGATGGTACCTTTTCTAATTTCTCTATTTCTTTCATGTATTCGCACATCAATGGATCATCTACTTCATTCTTGTCTTCAGTAACATTCTCTGAGTAGTTAGGTGCTTGTAAGTGTTGGTCTTCGCTTTCTTCCTCGAAACCAACTAAATTTTCATCATTCTTAGGAAAAAGCCTTTTAAAAATCCTTCCTGCAGTTCTTTTGAGCACTAGTTTAGATGGAATAGAAAATAGTTCCTCCTTTTGAACTTTTCCGGCCGACCCTCAACGGCTCGTTTCTTGCGCGCATGCGCATATCAGTAAGGATTGAGTAGAATGCTCTTGAATTCCTGTTCGTCAGTCGGTGTGTTGAGCTGAGGTGCAAGGTAGATGTGGCCGAAATTTTCTGCGTTTTTTAATTTTTATTGAAAAACTGCGTTGGCGGCCGGACAACCCCCATTTAGTGTATGTATGTAACATTTCAATTTTTCCACTTTTTCTGTGAATTTGTGTTTACTGAAGCAAAACGCATAGTAGCAATTTCCTAAATACATATATTTTTTAGAAAATGGCTGATAGACGCTTAGATGAAGAAGAAATTAGTCGGCTCCCTGATGAAGACGATGACCAAATGTTTTCCGAGCTTGAAGACTCGGAACCTGACGATCGTCTGAATGTTGCTGAAACTGAATCCGATTCAGATTGTAGTGCTGCTAGTGGTTCAGAATCTGAAGATGAAAATACGCTGACAGCAAGAGATGGTACGAAGTGGTACACTACAGTACAACAGCGAGGACGACGATCAGCATGCAACATTTTGAACATTGCTCCTAAAATAACATATTATAGTAATACTATTTCTACTGAATTGGATGCCTTCAACGTAATTTTTAGCGAAGATATTATAAACAAAATTATTTCTTGCTCTGAAATAAAGGCAGCAACGCTTCAGCACCCAGAATGGAAACTAGAAGAGACTAAACTACGATGTTTTATCGGCATGCTAATTCTTTTCGGTGTGACAAGAGCTAGAAAATTATTATTCCTAGCCAATTATTACCATCTAAGCAGAGAGAGGTGAATTCTTCAATGTTTTTGTTCACCAAAACTACTACTATGGTCTCGTATGTACCAAAGAAAAATAATGCAGTAGTGTTAATTTCAAGTCAGCATCATGGTAATGAAGTTTCAAATAATGACCCCAAACTAAAGCCTACCATTATTTTAGATTATAACAAATCTAAGGGTGCAGTAGACACAGCTGATAAAATGCTGAAAGAATACACATGCAGCAGAATTTCTAGAAGATGGCCTTTTGTTCTACTGATGCATATAATTAATGCTAGTGCACTGAATGCATACATCCTATCACTAAAAGGATTAGTTCTATTAGTATTATTATCCTTATTTTTAAAATCGCTATTATCATCATTAAATTAAAGCATTTGTGACAAAAAAAATTGGGGGTCACTCAGCCCCCATTTAGACAGAGTATGAAACGAAAACTATTTTGATGCCCCAAAGGTTAAAACTTCAGGGTTGTGAAGATATTTAATTAAACCCACAATATCTTTGTCTCCTTGAAGAATAGAAATTACTGAGACATTCTTTGAGCTCCAATGCTGTTGCTGTTGGACTGCATGTGTAAGTGTTATGTATGAAGATAAATTATTATTTCTACTCACATTGGCCACAAAATCCTACAAAAAACAAATCTTTAACTTGACATTTGCTGATTGCTCCCACAATAAAGACAATAGGCAGTTCTTCAATACCGAAAACCCGGTATCGCTAATCACGATATCGGTATCGTCTCTTGTCCAATACTGGTATAAATACCGGTTTTCATCACTAGCCCACACCTTCTCTATGGCTTCAAGCAAATCATTCAAAGATGTAGGATTGTGAAGGGCAACTTTTTCTTTGACGATTCGCCAGCAGTTCTCTATCGGGTTTAAATCAGGCGAGTTTCTCGGCCAAGGCCCGATCAGCTGAAAACCCGAATTTCGGAGACAATCAGACACGGCTTTGGTACGGTGACATGGCGCTCCGTTTTGTTGGAAAAACGTTGTATGACGCATCTCCATAAACAGCGGCAACTTCTCCTGCAGGATATTTAGGTTTTTCCAACAAGACGGAGCGCCATGTCACCGCACCAAAGCCATGTCTGATTGTCTCCGAAATTCGGGTTTTCAGTTGATCGGACCTTGGCCGAGAAACTCGCCCTATTTAAACCCGATAGAGAACTGCTGGCGAATCGTCAAAGAAAAAGTTGCCCGTCACAATCCTACATCTTTGAATGATTTGCTTGAAGCCATAAAGAAGGTGTGGGCGCAGGAAATTACGCGAGAGTATTGTGAAATATTGATAAATTTCATGCCACGACGTATCGCCGAAGTGCTGAACAAAAGAGTTAAATGTACGAAATACTGACCCTAATTCATTAGTATGTTTTGTATGCTCAAGTAGTTTCTAAATATATATTTTCTAGCATTTACAGTCGTTTTGGTATTTTACTTTTACGTTAAAACAATTTTTTTAAATTGATGGGGTGATGCGTGACTTATGGCCACCACTGTATATAAAATTCAGAGCTGGGCACTTGCGTTTTTTTTCGTTTTTTTGCGGTACTGCGGTACTACTACCGCACTACCAAACCGGTACCGCATAACGCAGTACCGCAAAGGATCGCTGAAAGTACAGCAGTACCGCTACCGCATTCAAATTTCCCGCGGTACTTTCCGCGGTACCGACCAACACGGTAGTACCGCAGTACCGCAAAAAAAACGCAAGTGCCCAGCTCTGTAATAATATGACCTTTTTCCGTGTCTCATCTACACTGTGAGCAGTCCAGTATGCTCTCAAAAACACACGCTTTCCTCTACTACTCATTACACGTACATGCATCTCACTCACTACACAATATTTTTCAAAATAAGAAATAATGGCATCATCTTCAAGAGCCTTGGGTATGGGACCATAAATGTCCCCATTTCTAGTTTTCCCGCTGCCGGTACCGGCAACGCAGACCTGAGCAGCGGGGCTGGTTCTGCTACCACCCATACGAGATGTCCTGGACCTCCGTCTGATTCACTTTTCATAAACCGTTTTAACTTCGTTTGTTTTAATGCTGTCAGGAACAGATCGGAGGCTTTCAGAAAGTAACGTCGCCATCCGACTCCTGACGCCCAATTTGTTTATATTTGTGCCTGGAATCGTGCAAAATCTGTTCTTCGACTCGCCAAAAATTCCTTCATGAGACAAAAATGTGAAAACCTATCTAATTCTAATTTTCCCGCTCTTTCTAGTACCTAACCAAGGACCTCTCCAACAACAACAACTACTAATACTACTTTCCTCTTTTCCATTCTGACCGCTCAGTTGCCGTCTCTTCTGATAAAACTGAACTCTTCGTTCAAACTGTCGCTTCCACCTCAACCCTGGACAATTCCGGTGCTGTTCTTCCATCTCCTCCACCCCGTCTCTGACTTAATTCCCCGAAATTAGAATTTTTTCCAAAGATGTTTTTCCTGCTTTATGTCGGTTCAACTCTAGGAAGGAGTACGGTCCTGATGGGGTCTCTCCTGTTGTTATCAAGAACTTTAACTTCCTGCTGAATGTTTGCTCTCATTCAACCTGTCCCAAAGAAGGGTGACTGCTTTCTTGTACCTGTGCCTTCATCTCTGATTTTCTTTCTGACCGACCTATAGCTGCGGTTGTAGATGGCCACTGTTCTTCTCCTAAAGCTATTAATAGTGGTATTCTTCAGGGCTTTGTCCTGTCACCCACTTTTCGTTTTATTTATCAATGATCTTTGAAGTCGCACTTCCCGCTCTCTCCATTTCTATGCCGATGATTCCACCCTTCACTTCTTCATCTATTTCGCAAAGTGTCCCTCTTAACAGTCACTCCAAGCTGACCTTTGAGCTTTCTACCATCTCTGATTGGGACAGAGAAAACTTCATTTTCAATGCCTCAAAAAGCCAGTTTCTTCATCTATTTACTCGTTACAATCTTCCACAGAACTATCTCCTTATTTTTGACAATACACAGCTTAATTCTTCTGTTAACATTCTTGGTGTTTCATTTTCTTGTGAGCTTTCTTTGAGCTTTCTACCATCTCTGATTGGGACAGAGAAAACTTCATTTTCAATGCCTCAAAAAGCCAGTTTCTTCATCTATTTACTCGTTACAATCTTCCACAGAACTATCTCCTTATTTTTGACAATACACAGCTTAATTCTTCTGTTAACATTCTTGGTGTTTCATTTTCTTGTGAGCTTTCCTGGAAAGATCACATATATTCTCTTTCTAAAACTGTTTCTAAGCGATTAGGTGTTGTAACGGCTCTGCAGTTTCTTCACCTCCATTCAGTTGCTGTCTCTGTTCCTGTATGGAGTACTGGAAGGGGAACGTTTTTGCGAGCTTTAGCTCCTCTTTGTATATATATATATATATATATATATATATTATATATATATATATATATATATATATGCTGCAAACCCACAAGGAAAAAGAAAACGATTCCAAGTCATTTCGTGTATTCAGAGCTACACCTCGTCAGGGAATACACGAAAGGCCTTGGAATCGCTTTTCTTTTCCTTGTGGGTTTCCAGCATTTATTCATTTCACATGTTTAATTGTAAAATTCATCATCACCTCTTTTTTAATTGTTCGTTATTTCTCTTCCTCGTGTGCAGAACGCTCCTCTATACTTACGTCGTTTCTATACATTAATATACTGCGTGGTCATTGCAGTTAAATGTACATATTCACGATTTGCGAGGGTGCCCTCTCAGGGCATTGGTTTCTGCCCTATGTAGGAGAATTTCGACTTATGACTGATCGAGGCCCGTGGTGTAATGGATAGCGCATCTGACCGGCAATCGGAAGATCCTGGGTTCGATTCCCGGGCGGTTCACCTCTTTTTCATTCGTTATTTCTCTTCCTCGTGTGCAGAACGCTCCTCTATACTTACGTCGTTTCTATACATTAATATACTGCGTGGTCATTGCAGTTAAATGTACATATTCACGATTTGCGAGGGTGCCCTCTCAGGGCATTGGTTTCTGCCCTATGTAGAGAATTTCGACTTATGACTGATCAAGGCCCGTGGTGTAATGGATAGCGCATCTGACCGGCAATCGGAAGATCCTGGGTTCGATTCCCGGGCGGTTCACCTCTCTTTTCATTTGTTCGTTTATTTCTCTTCGTGTGCAGAACGCTCCTCTATACTTACGTCGTTTCTATACATTAATATACTGCGTGGTCATTGCAGTTATATATATATATATATATATATATATATATATATATCCGTAAAGAACGACGCTCATCTTGCGCGGAATATTCTCCTATACAAGCGTCGTTCTTTACGTTAATTATACTGGGTGTTTGCAGTTTAAATGTATATAATGTACGGCATGCGGAAGGTGCCCCCTTGGGGCATTGGTTTCTGCGCGTATGTAGAAGAATTACGGCATTTGACTGAGTGAGGCCCATGGTGTAATGGTTATCATATCTGACCGGCAATCGGAAGATCCCGGGTTCGATTCCCGGGTGGTTACCTCATTTTTTCATTTGTTTCGTTCTCTCTCTCTCATCTTGCGCGGAATATTCTCCTATACAAGCGTCGTTCTTTACGTTAATTATACTGCGTGTTTGCAGTTTAAATGTATATAATGTACGGCATGCGGGAGGTGCCCCCTTGGTGCATTGGTTTCTGCGCGTATGTAGAAGAATTACGGCATTTGACTGAGTGAGGCCCATGGTGTAATGGTTATCATATCTGACCGGCAATCGGAAGATCCCGGGTGGTTACCTCATTTTTTTCATTTGTTTCGTTCTCTCTCTCTCATCTTGCGCGGAATATTCTCCTATACAAGCGTCGTTCTTTACGTTAATTATACTGCGTGTTTGCAGTTTAAATTTATATAATGTACGGCATGCGGGAGGTGCCCCCTTGGGGCATTGGTTTCTGCGCGTATGTAGAAGAATTACGGCATTTGACTGAGTGAGGCCCATGGTGTAATGGTTATCATATCTGACCGGCAATCGGAAGATCCCGGGTTCGATTCCCGGGTGGTTACCTCATTTTTTCATTTGTTTCGTTCTCTCTCATCTTGCGCGGAATATTCTCCTATACAAGCGTCGTTCTTTACGTTAATTATACTGCGTGTTTGCAGTTTAAATGTGTATATAATATATATATATATATATATATATATATATATATATATATATATATCAGTGGCGACTCGTGACATTTTGTTCAGGCATGCAATGTTATGGAATGGAAGAAAAACATCCGCCTAACCCTCTTGCCCAAACTTTGCATATTGTTTACATAGAACTTAGCAAGTTAAAGGTGTTTTACAAATTTTGGGGACCTCTTGAAGGAAAGTTCATTTAATGTTAGGCTTAAATATGCGAACAAAAAATTAGACATATTTATATATAGTAGTTACCGAATTGATCTAAAGAAAAAGATACAAATTTAAAATTTACCTTAAATAATTGTGAAGCATTATTTGAATTGAAATTCTGCTCTCCTAGTTTTCCTGCAAAATTCTTCGATGACCAAATTGTAAAGTACTCTCGATTCTCCATAAGCTTCTTGAGGAAATTTTTTTCAATTGAAATTAAGGCAAGATTAGATAGCCTTTCTTCACTTTGGGAACTCCGTAAATAACTTTAATTCTTTTAAGCGCAGAAAATGATCGCTCAACACTTGCTGTCGATATTGGTATAGTTAGAATCAAATTCGTCAATTTATATATTTCCTTAAGACCTTTGTGCATTTCGCTTTCCAGTAGATATTTTAGGAGCTCAGCACATTCTTTTTGGCAAAAGATTTGTGCGAATATAAAAACACACAATTCAGAACGGAGACGAGGAAACTCAAAAAATGAATTGTAGCTTCTTTTCAAAGATCAAAAGCTCTCTCTGGAAAGTAACATCATAGAACTCAATTTTTTGCAATCTAAAAGCTCAATGAATTCCAATTTTTCCATTGAACTGAAACGCTCTTTCATTTGAAGAAGTATATTATCGAATATTTCATGAAATAGTTGACTATACTTCTCTTGTGGGGAAAGACTCTGTTTCCTTTACATACAGGTTCACCACATCTTTCTGTTATCAAGTCCCACATATCTGCAAATTTTGTATCCCTTATTTGTTTGATTTTTTTCATAGTGCTTTCAACGGTGATTGAGCTATACACAATATCCATAGATTTTGTTTGCAGCACATTAAATAGATATTCAGTAAAAGGAAAAATTGAAGAAAATACTTCTAATAAAAAATTAAAATCGAAAGTATCGATACCAGCAAGCAATTCGCGTGCACTATTTTTTGTTTTTTCATCAAATTTCTTTGGGTATCAAGAATGCTTTTTAAAAGATCTATTATATCTTCTTTATTTTCCTTAACTCTTTCAACTAGACGAGATGAATAGTTCCACCGCGTTGGAGCCAGTTTAAGGAAACGCTTTCCAACAACTTTGTCAAGCATTGAAGTTCGCTTAGTTGAACTGCTGAAAAATGATGACAAACTTCCTAATACTGAAAAAAAATTATTACATTCGGAAATTTCAGCGACAGCTTGGGATAAAACAAGGTTAAGTTTATGGGCGTAGCAGTGAAGAAAAATAGCCTCTGGTACAGTTTCTCTAATCTTTGTTTGTACTCCATTAAGATCGCTCCCATAACAGCAGCACCGTCGTAGGTTTGAGCAACTAATTTTTTCAAACAGCCCAGTTCACCTAGTTGCCTTATAGATAAATCAGAAATCGCTCCTGCACTTCTATCATTGCTGACGTCATTAAATTTTATAAATCGTTCACAAATCTCTCCATGTTTATTAACATAACGAACAACAGTAGAGAGTTGAGAAAAACAGCTGACATCAGATGTTTCATCTAATAAAATCGCCACATACATGCAGTCGATAAGCTCACGTTTTATTTGTTCTAACATAACTGCACTAATAGATTGAATTATGTCATTCTGAATAGCAGATGATGTTCCCTTAAAAACAGTCGCAGTTTTTAAATGGTTTTGAAGCTTTTCATCGAATTCTCCCATACAAAATACCAATTCAATATAGTTACCCCTATTGTCAGCGTTTTCCTCTTCATTGTGACCGCGAAATGCTAATTCTTGCATACCTAAAAAACATGTTATCCTAATCAAACGTTTCAAAATTTCTCGATTCTTATTAACTTCTTCGTTATGTCTGGAAATGGCAACTGATTTCTGCTTGTCGAGTATTAAATCAATTCTTTCTGACTTTCCAAATGTTTTAAGATCAACAAATGCATTTATGTGAGCAAGAGATTTTTCATGGCGAGAAATTGCAGTATGTAAATTGTTTAAATCGTCGTATCCACGACTAACAGAATTCCACACAGAGTTATCTCTTGAAAATAGGAAACACGACCAACAGTACAATTTGTTATTTGAAATATTTCCACATAACCAGGGAACATCATCATACAGCTTAGGATTAAATTTCCTAGTGAAGCCTTTATTTTCTTTGCTTAAATTCAAATGTGGAATCGGTCTGCCATTATTCAATATGCGCTTTTTCTCATCAAAAGAGAGTGAGTAAAATCTTCTAGTCTTCAATTGATTAAACACATCGTCAGTCATTATGGGCACTACAATGCTATAATTTATTTAACTGATTATCCAAAATAATTAAAGCACAAAAGGGAACACCGAACACAAGTGGATGCTTGCGGCGGTGGTACTGGAAAGAAGCCTTGTCAGAATTGCCAGATGTTACTTTTTGGTGAATGCACCTATAAAACTGAATGCATGCCATATTATTTTCATTAATTAAAAAAAATCAGAACAAAGCTTTTTAATTATTTTTAGTAAAAATATTAAGTAAATTTTCTAAGCATATTTTAAAACATATTGCCTTTTGAATTTAGCTATGAGGCTCAAAAAAAAATCTTATGGATAGTGAGAAGTCTCCTTAAAAAATTGCCCAAGGCAAGGCGGTGTAAACAAAATCATGTCTTATTTCACTAGACAATTAAGAACATTTTTCTGTACCCAGACTGAATTAGTGAATGCTTTAGCTACAAGTATTTCGATCTGTGTACAGAAAAATGTTCTTAATTGTCTAATGAAATAAGACATAATTTTGTTTACACCGCCCAATAGCCAGTACATGCGTGATTGAAGCCTTAGTTTCTGAAAATTATTTTTGTCAATTATAATCCTTACTTAGATCTGAAAAGAGAACATATTTAACACATGCATTGCATGCGTTGCATTCATTAAGAAATCGCCACTGATATATATATATATATATAATATATATATAAATATTATATATATATATATATAATATATATATAAATATTATATATATATATATATAATATATATATAAATATTATATATATATATATGATACACACAGACAGTGCATGGAACAAGGAACTCTTCTGGGATAATTAAATCCACTATAGTCCGAATAAGTAATGGTAAATGACAAATACCATAGTTTTTCTTTTTCATGATGCTAGCCCGACGTGGGCAACGGGTCACTCGCAAAGAGGTCCCATAAATATAGCTTCCCTCACCAGCTATCTGCAAAGCAGACAGGATCCAGCTTTGGGACATGGATCTAGGGTTTAAAGCAGCCTAGCCCTGCTACATTTAGAACCTCAATATAAGCAATATTTATGGGACCTCTTTGCGAGTGACCCGTTGCCCACGTCGGGCTAGCATCATGAAAAAGAAAAACTATGGTATTTGTCATTTACCATTACTTATTCGGACTATAGTGGATTTAAGTATCCCACAAGAGTTCCTTGTTCTATGCACTGTCTGTGTGTATCATAAAAAACTCAGGGGACCATTCTGAGTTCATTCCCATATATATATATATATATATAATATATATGAATGATACACACAGACCGTGCAAGAAACTCTTCTGGGAAAATTAAATCCACTGTAGTCCGAACAAGTAATGGTAAATGACAAACAGTTAGTTTTTTCTTTTTCATGATATTAGTCCGACGTGGACAACGGCTCACTTGCAAAGAGGCCCCAAAAATATAGCTTCCCTCACCAGCTATCTGCAAAGCAGATAGGATCCAACTTTGGGACAGGATCCACAAGTTACCCCTTTTTATTTGATGTATTCAATCCAACGCGAATGTAACGAGTCTTTTGCTTATATTAAGGTTCTGGATATAGTAGGCTAGGTGTAGCTGTAACCCCTAGATCCTGTCCCAAAGCTGGATCAATATATATATATATATATATATATATATATATATATATATATATATATCGAGTGCTCTTTGTGCTCGTTTGTACGTGCTTGTTCCTGGAGGTTTCACGTGCGCCCTCCCGGCCCTAGCACCCAAGGATGATGGGGCTCGACCCTGCAGTCCTTGTCATCCTTGGTCTTTTTCCACTTCGACTGTCCCCTCCACCCTTTCTTTTTCCTCTGTCTTTCCTCTCACTTTTCTTTGTTTTTCCGCTGAGATATGCCCTTTAAATAGAGGCGAATCGGTTCTTCCCGAACTAAAAAATATATATATATATATTATATAATATATATATATATATATATATATATATATATATATATATATATATATATATATATATATATATATGGCTGCACTGACTCGGCAACACTGATTTTAGTACGCTGGGCGCCGTATTAAGTTGTTGTTGTTTAGCCGATCAGCCCACCCTGATCGAGCAAGTCGGCGGCACGCAGGTAACCGATGGAGGTCCGGTGCTAGTGTCTCCTAGCAACTGATACAATGAGCAAACCAACCAAACCAACCGATCGCCCTCTCTCGAGTGGACCAGAGGTTTAGCGCACTCGTGATGATGTGTTGTGTTCGTTGTTGTGCTAGAGCGGTACAGTCTGTCATAATGTGTTCAATTGTTTGTGGCGTGTCCTAGCACAGGTGGCAGGTGTCGTCTGTGGAGTTGTCTAGTCTGTGTTTATATGTCCGTAAGTTCGGGTGATGTCCACATCGGAATCGTGCTAAGTTAACTCGATCCGATCTGCTCAGGCTGATCTCTGACATGTTAATGGGTGGCGGCTTCGCATCTAGGACTGCATTCGGACCGAGTCGTGTCAGTGCTTTGTGGGTTAGGTGTGTGTGTGTGTGTGTGTGTGTGTGTGTGTGTGTGTGTGTGTGTGTGTGTGTGTGTGTGTGTACGTCTTTTCTGTACTGTGTGATGTCTGTGGGGGCGTGGTATGGAGTGGAGTATTTGGTTATAATGTCTCTCTGGTGTTACCTTAATGGGGCGAGGTGTCGGTGCATGATTGTACATGTAGTGGCAAGGGTGGTGTTGGTTAGTTGTCGTTGCTGCCATGAATTGTGTTCACCTCATGTCTAAATATTCCCTAACTTTCAGTATTTTTGTTTCTGTGTGCAGGTGTTCTATTGGTGGTGTTTGAGTGCATCCTGTAATGATACGAAGTGCGTTGTTTTGTATTGTCTGTAAGGTGTTTGTGTTTTTTCGAGATAATGGGTGCCCAGTATGGGCTAGCATAGTCCATAACTGAGCTAATATATTGTTTGTATATGAGTGTTGTTGTTTCCTGCTGGTGTCCAAAGTTTGTGCCTGTTAGTACCCTAAGTGTAAGTCTTGACGTACATTTGTTTTTAATGTCCTGAATGTGGTTTGCAAAAGATAATGGTGGTGTATGTTACCCCAAGTATTTTGGTCCTGTGAGTGTGTGGAATGTTGGTGTTGTTTAGTGTAAGCTGTGGAGTTATCTGGTTTTCTTTTGTATTGCTTGTAAGCAGGGTGATGGTTGATTTTTTGGGCGCTACTTTGAGTCTATTGTGTGTGAGCCAGTCTTGTATACTGTTTATGTAAGTTTGTAGGTTATTTGTAGCGGTGTCGATGTTGTTGTGGGTGGATGTTAGAGTGATGTCATCTGCATATGATGATAAGGTAAGCTTGTTATCTATGGGTGTTGGAATGTCATGCATGTATAAGTTGAAGAGTGTTGGTGAGAGAACAGAGCCTTGAGGGACCCCGTTCGGAAAAAACTCGTTTTTGGATGACTTGCCATTAAATGTGACATGTGAGTATCTTCCTGAAAGATAGTTGCTCAGCCATCTTTTAGTGTTATTGTGCATGTTTGTGTTGAGTATTTTGTTTATGAGAGGGACGTGTGGGATAGCATCAAATGCTTTACTAATGTCTATTGTTGCTAATAGTGTACGTTGAGCTGGTCGTCTGGAGTTGATGCCATCCATAATGTGCTGCGTGAGGTTAGTGAGTAATGTTGCGGTTGAGTGGTGAGGTCTGAATCCATGTTGAGTAGGCGATAGTGGTATGTGTGGGTTGGTGATTTGTAAGATTAGTCTTTGTTACTTTGGAAGGTGTGCATAGTAAAGTAATGGGTCTATAGGAAGCTGGTTCTGTTGGATTTTTGTTTGGTTTGAGTAGTGTAATAATTTTACCTTGTTTCCATATGTCAGGAATAATACAGTGTTGGTATGAATATATGCTGATATTTGTGAGAGCTAGTATTCCCTGTAGGCCCAAGTGTTTAAGGTGTATGTTAGATATGTTGTCTGGTCCAGCAGCCTTCAATTTCTTAATGTTTTTGATGATCTTGGTGGTCTGGTCTGTATTGAAGGGTGTAATGGTCTTGTCGAGTCTAGGTTTTCTTGTGCCTGGCTGTTTGTCTGTCTGCGTGTTTCTGGTTGTTGTCTCTGTTTAAGTGACTTGTCTTTGCGTAGTGATTAACTAGAATGTTAGCTTGTTGTGTATATGTTGAGATATTATTTTGGCTGCGACAGATAGCCGCGTGTGAGGTGTGAATGCCGCTGTTAGAGTGGGTAATGCTGTTTATAGTCTTGTATAGCCTGGATGTATCTGTGGAGTGGTTTAGTTTTGCTATGAATTCCCTAAATGCTTGTTTAAGTTGACTAGCTTGCTGTTTAGTACTGTTGAAATTGCAGTCTGTGCAGTGTTAATTTTTTGGGGGGTCCTTATGAACAGAAAATTAGACGCCAAACAACGCGTCTACGGCCAGAAACCTCGGGACTTCGATCACACGAAGACTTTGATATGGCAAGAGTTCGAAACGTTGAATAATAAAGAACTGTGTCGCGCTGTTTGTTGTTCAGTGGTTCAAAGATGCAACGTGTGTATTCAACATGATGGAGGACGCTTTGAATAATTTCTGTCATAACTAAATATTATCCTTCAAAATGTGATTTCATTATTCTTGGTAAACTGACATATGCCGCATCCTATATATATATATATATATATATATATATATATATATATATATATGATGAATAAAACCACGAAGGAAAGGAAACACAAAATGGTGCTCAAGCGCTTTCGTCTAATGACATCCTCAGGAACACTGAAGTATATAAAAAGGTTAAGCCTATATATAGGTTACAGAAAGAAAAAAAAGAAAATAAATAACATACATACACACACACACACATATATTATATATATATATATGAATAGAAACGACATAAGTATTAAGGAACGTTTCTGCACACGAGGAGGAGAGATAACGAAATAATGAAAAATGAGGCGAACCGCCTGGGAATCGAACCCAGGGCCTTCCAATTGCCGGTCGGACGCTCTACCATTATGCTACGGACCTCACTCAATCACAAATCGAAATTCTCCCAAATAGGGCAGAAACCAATGCCCTCAGAGAGCACCCTCGCAAATCGTGAATATGCGCAAATAACTGCAATGACCGCGCAGTATATAAATGAATAGAAACGACATAAGTATTAAGGAACGTTTCTGCACACGAGGAGGAGAGATAACGAAATAATGAAAATGAGGCGAACCGCCTGGGAATCGAACCCAGGGCCTTCCAATTGCCGGTCGGACGCTCTACCATTATGCTACGGACCTCACTCAATCACAAATCGAAATTCTCCCAAATAGGGCAGAAACCAATGCCCTCAGAGAGCACCCTCGCAAATCGTGAATATGCGCAAATAACTGCAATGACCGCGCAGTATATAAATGAATAGAAACGACATAAGTATTAAGGAACGTTTCTGCACACGAGGAGGAGAGATAACGAAATAATGAAAAATGAGGCGAACCGCCTGGGAATCGAACCCAGGGCCTTCCAATTGCCGGTCGGACGCTCTACCATTATGCTACGGACCTCACTCAATCACAAATCGAAATTCTCCCAAATAGGGCAGAAACCAATGCCCTCAGAGAGCACCCTCGCAAATCGTGAATATGCGCAAATAACTGCAATGACCGCGCAGTATATAAATGAATAGAAACGACATAAGTATTAAGGAACGTTTCTACACACGAGGAGGAGAGATAACGAAATAATGAAAAATGAGGCGAACCGCCTGGGAATCGAACCCAGGGCCTTCCAATTGCCGGTCGGACGCTCTACCATTATGCTACGGACCTCACTCAATCACAAATCGAAATTCTCCCAAATAGGGCAGAAACCAATGCCCTCAGAGAGCACCCTCGCAAATCGTGAATATGCGCAAATAACTGCAATGACCGCGCAGTATATAAATGAATAGAAACGACATAAGTATTAAGGAACGTTTCTGCACACGAGGAGGAGAGATAACGAAATAATGAAAAATGAGGCGAACCGCCTGGGAATCGAACCCAGGGCCTTCCAATTGCCGGTCGGACGCTCTACCATTATGCTACGGACCTCACTCAATCACAAATCGAAATTCTCCCAAATAGGGCAGAAACCAATGCCCTCAGAGAGCACCTCGCAAATCGTGAATATGCGCAAATAACTGCAATGACCGCGCAGTATATAAATGAATAGAAACGACATAAGTATTAAGGAACGTTTCTGCACACGAGGAGGAGAGATAACGAAATAATGAAAAATGAGGCGAACCGCCTGGGAATCGAACCCAGGGCCTTCCAATTGCCGGTCGGACGCTCTACCATTATGCTACGGACCTCACTCAATCACAAATCGAAATTCTCCCAAATAGGGCAGAAACCAATGCCCTCAGAGAGCACCCTCGCAAATCGTGAATATGCGCAAATAACTGCAATGACCGCGCAGTATATAAGGCCCTGGGTTCGATTCCCAGGCGGTTCGCCTCATTTTTCATTATTTCGTTATCTCTCCTCCTCGTGTGCAGAAACGTTCCTTAATACTTATGTCGTTTCTATTCATTTATATACTGCGCGGTCATTGCAGTTATTTGCGCATATTCACGATTTGCGAGGGCTCTCTGAGGGCATTGGTTTCTGCCCTATTTGGGAGAATTTCGATTTGTGATTGAGTGAGGTCCGTAGCATAATGGTAGAGCGTCCGACCGGCAATTGGAAGGCCCTGGGTTCGATTCCCAGGCGGTTCGCCTCATTTTTCATTATTTCGTTATCTCTCCTCCTCGTGTGCAGAAACGTTCCTTAATACTTATGTCGTTTCTATTCATTTATATACTGCGCGGTCATTGCAGTTATTTGCATATATATATATATATATACATACATACATATCTATATATACAAATACATACATACATACATACATACATATATATACAATAAACAGAGAAGTAAAAATAATAAAAAATTAAAAATTAAAACCTTAAAGGATTACCAATGAGGTACAGATTGTAAGGAAAAATCGATTTTTAGCACAAGATCAAATGGATTATAAAAATACAAATTTATACTGGGACTCTGCCGGGTTTTAACACAATGCTGCCTATGGTCAGGTTTCGATATATATAAAAAAAAAAAAAAAAAAAAAATGCAAATTAAAAGTTAATCGATTTTTAGCACAAGATCAAATGGATTATAAAAATACAAATTTATACTAGAACTCTGTCCGGGTTTTAACACATTTCTGCCTATGGTCAGGTTTCGATATATATAAAAAAATAAAATGCAAATTAAAAGTTAATAAAGTAGAAGACAAGTTTACCAAAGATTTAATGTTTTACACTTCTTATCTAAGTCTGCTTTAAAGGAATTCAACATAACAGGATCGAGTTGAAAAAGACCTTTGCTTATGTTGAAGTTATTTGAAAGTTGGATAATGGCAGACTCAAGAATATTTCTATTAACAATGTTGCTTGAATGGAATAAAACTGAAGCATTATTCCAATCAATACAGTGGGCTAACTCTGACAAATGGACAAAAAGGGCACTGGACAACTGTCCTGTTCTAACGGAATATTGATGCTGTTTTATACGTGTGTGCAAATCCTTTCCCGTCTGACCTATGTAAAAGGAATCACATTGTTTACAACCAATTTTATAGATAATGCCTGAATTATTGGTAGGGCTATTTTTACTATGATATTTTTCACAATATTGTTATATGAAAATACTACATTAATATCCAAAAGTTTAAGTACATTAGCAATGCCTAAAAAGCCCGGGAAAAATGGAAGTACTAAAATATTTTTTGACAAAGTACGAGTGTTAATATTGACACGATAGAAAGTTCGTTTTGCCTTGTTGAGACAAGATTCCATAAACGCAGATGGATAACACAAATCACTTCCAATACCGTTGATTTTTTCCAATTCGGCATCGATGTATTCCGGACTGGCGATCCTAAGGGCGCGGAGAAACATTGATGAAAATATGGCCTTCTTAATGGGGGTATCATGTCCCGAGTAAAAGTGTACGTAGGACAAATTGTTTGTCGTTTTCCGATAGATACTAAACTTAAAACCTGGGCTTTCCCTATGTACACGCACATCCAAAAATGGGATTGAATTGTCTTGCTCAACTTCTAAAGTAAACTTAATGGAGGGGACTTGATCATTTAACTGAAGGAGGAAGCTATCCAGGTCACGATTCATGGGCCAGATACACAAAATATCGTCGACGTACCGCAACCAAGGGATGCCAACCCCCAGGATTCTCGGAATATAGGTAATTTCGAAAAACTCCATATAAATATTGGAGAGGAGGGGCGATAAGGGGTTGCCCATAGCCATCCCAAAAACTTGTTGATAATACTCGTTATTGAAAGTGAATTTACAGTCTTTGATGCAAAGCTTAATGAGTTCCAAAACAATGTGTGAAGGTAGTGGCAGGTCATACTTATGTAATTCTTGGGAGAGAAAGTCAAGCATATCGTCAATCGGCACTTTGTAAACAATGAACAAACATCAAAACTAATCAATTTATCGTTAGTTTCAGTACGTACATTATTCAATTTTTCCGTAAGATCCATGGAATTTTTTACATGTGAATCAGAGATAGTTCCGAGAATGGGGGACAAGACTTTGACAAGCCATTTGGAGAGTTTATAAGTAATAGAGCCCACCGAGCTAATAATAGGGCGCATAGGGTTACCAGGTTTGTGGGTTTTAATAAGACCGTAAAGGTAGGGCAGAGCAGGTCCAGGTAGGGCAGAGTCCCAGTATAAATTTGTATTTTTATAATCCATTTGATCTTGTGCTAAAAATCGATATTTTTCCTTACAATCTGTACGCCTCATTGGTAATCCTTTAAGGTTTTAATTTTTTATTTTTTATTATTTTTACTTCTCTGTTTATTGTATATATATGTATGTATGTATGTATGTATGTATTTGTATATATAGATATGTATGTATATATATATATATATAATATATTATATATATATATATGTGTGTGTGTGTGTATGTATGTATGTTATTTATTTTTCTTTTTTTCTTTCTGTAACCTATATATAGGCTTAACCTTTTTATATACTTCAGTGTTCCTGAGGATGTCATTAGACGAAAGCGCTTGAGCACCATTTTGTGTTTCCTTTCCTTCGTGGTTTTATTCATCATAAATATTTTTCACGTGTTACCTTCGTGAAATAATTTTCATATATATATATATATATATACAGGGTGGGCGGAAAGTATCTCCCTATTTTGGATTGGTAAAAAAATACGTATATTATCCATTTATTTCAGAAGAAATAATATGAAAAGGTAGGCATACATGGTAGGTTTTCTATAAAATTCAATGTGGGCTCCAACTCTTTCCACAGCTTCTGGAGCCGCCCAGGAATGGCGTCCACTGACTTTAGCAGGAACTCCGGCGGGATGGAGGACATGACTTCCCGAATTCGGTCCTCCAGTTCTTCCAATGTCCTCGGTTTGGTGCGGTAGACTTCTTCCTTTACCCACCCCCAAAGAAAGAAGTCGCACGGTGTCAAGTCGGGGCTCCTGGCTGGCCATTGATGTGGACCACGACGACCCATCCAACGCCCAGGGAAGTGGGCATCCAGCCACTCACGGACAACAAGAGCGAAGTGCGGAGGGGCGCCATCTTGCATAAATATCAGATCGTCGATGTTCTCCCATGTGCTGACAACCGGCCAGACCTCGTTTCGCAACATAGCAAGGTACCGCTCAGCATTCATGGTGTTGCGCAGAAAGAACGGGCCCACAACCTGATCTGAGGTCATACCACACCACACCGTTACACTGAACCGATTCTGCCGTTTTTCAGCGGTAACCGTGCGACTTCTTTCTTTAGGGGTGGGTAAAGGAAGAAGTCTACCGCACCAAACCGAGGACATTGGAAGAACTGGAGGACCGAATTCGGGAAGTCATGTCCTCCATCCCGCCGGAGTTCCTGCTAAAGTCAGTGGACGCCATTCCTGGGCGGCTCCAGAAGCTGGTGGAAAGAGTTGGAGCCCACATTGAATTTTAGAGAAAACCTACCATGTATGCCTACCTTTCCATATTATTTCTTCTGAAATAAATGGATAATATACGTATTTTTTTACCAATCCAAAATAGGGAGCTACTTTCCGCCCACCCTGTATATATATATATATATATATATATATATATATATATATATATATATATATATATATATATATATATATATGGGTGGCCCATAACTATACGGGGGAATTTTTTTTTTAATATTTCCAAGCTCCCACCCACTGAAGTTGTGAGGTTCTGTGAGAAAATGTTGCAGGTAAATTTTCGTTTCGATTAGTTCATAGTTAGGGGTCGCTCGCGAGTTTCAAACTTTATCCTTCTATCACTGTAATAGGTATTATATGGTATGCACTACAGCTCTGCCGCCTCTGGGTTCGCCCCCCTATCCACGAGCTGATGGACGAGTACTATCCGTTCTACGACGGGGGTGTCATGGTTGACAACCACTCATTGTCGCCCAGTCAGAGTTTTTTCTGGCATTCGGAAATTTCCGGCGATGCTCCGACACTACTTGCAGTAGATACTGCAGCTGCTGCTCGTCTTTGGTGTGGCGGCCGCTGTACTGTTGGACGAGGGCCACAGCTCGCTCGGCGTGGTCATTCACCACCCTGAGGTTTTCCACAACCCTAAGCGCCGCTGAAACTACATTTTTTTCCACTCATCCGGATCTTTGTTCAAGAAACCTGCAGACAATTGCAGTCGTTCGAAGAACCTCCTCGAATTCTTCGTCACAAGGCTCTCCAAAGACGAACTGAGAGGCGGGTTGACACGCTTTGGAATCTGCTCTCCACCCCTCTTGTATAGGGCTGCGACCATCCGACGTTTCGTTGCAGATGGAACATCGGCATCGAAGAAGGCCAATGAAATCATTTCCTCAGAGAGGTACCAAAGCTGTCCTGCCAGCTTCTGACTGGCCGCTTTGGAGATCTTCTGCTGTGGATACGACCTCAATAATTCCAAGAGGCAAAGGTCCTGGGCTGGAGCGGAAGCGGCCATCGGAGCAGTGAACCATGCCTTCAGGTAGACTGTCACAGCGAAGATGCTCATGTCTTGCATGTTTTCTCTTTCGGTGCGAGATGTTACAATTGCTCCGGAACATCCACATCTTGATAGAATACAGGACCTTGCACGTCCAGCGAGCGTGATGCATCGCACCTGGGCGCTTAAATCGAATCGGCGATTCAAGATTTCCACCAAGGAAGACAATGGCTAGTTCCAAAACTTCCTTGTAATCGTCTCGGTATGTTTCGCGTTGGATTTGGTCTTGGCGAACTTCAGAAGTTCTTCTCTGACTGGTAATAGGAATGGACCAACAGTGGAGTCATCGACACCTGTTTGGAACTTGCTTTTGTCGGTGTTGTTCCACTGTTGCTGGAATCTCTTGAATAATAGAACTTTAGGACCAGAAATTGCGTCATGACACGCCGTGAACGCGGCGGCGACAACTAGCTCCATGATATGATGCCTGCATACAAAGTAGAGCAGCTCTCGCTGCAACTTCTGCTCTAGGAGCAAACAACATCCTGAGTGACGGCCGGTGTTAGCAGCGGCAGTGTCGAAACACATCCCCACCACTCTTTCACTTAGTCCATGAAGTTGTAAGAGATCGAACACCGCTTGTGCCTGCTGTTGCCCACTTCCCGAAGCTATTTTTGGCACTCCCAAGAGCTGACAGTTGCCATCTGAGGTGGGCAATAAGACGGGAAGCTGGTCCACCTGCTCGTTGTTGGTAAGGTCTAGTAGAAGCTTTCCGTCCCAGTGTACCACTACTGGTCCGGAATGGAATCCTTTTTGGACCGATTCAGCCTGCTGCCTACGGTGATGCTTTCGGCTGCGCTTCACAGAGGAACGGCTGAGAGTCAGTTCCTCGAGGTTTTGGCCAAGGCTGCGAGCTTTTTCCGATACAATGTAAAGCGCCATCTGGTCACTCACCCCCGTACTGTCTAAGGCTGAAGATAATTCTGAGTTGAAAATATTCTTGGTCTGGCGTGTTCTTGTTGGGAGGGGGGGGGAGGACAACCTCCAGTGGCTCCCTCGAGAAACTCGTCATTGGCAGAGCTTGAAGAAGCAAGTTCGGCTGTTTGGGATGTCGAGGCTTGCTCTTCGACTGCTTTCCTCTTTCGGACGTCTTCCTCTGCTTTCCGCTTTGCTACCTTCTGCTGCTCCTCCGCCAATTTTTTGTCGACGGAGCCCATTGCGCCACGCCGACCGGGCTCTCTCTGAGCGAGAAGGAAGTCGCGATCTTCTTGAAACTGGATCATCTGGAGAGCGTTTCCATGTGCAATGTCGAATAAATTGTTCAGCTTGCTTTTGAAAGACGTCTCGTTTTGGACATGTTTTTGATTTCGCCTTCCCTTGTTTTTTTTCAAAGCCTGCCACTCTTTGAAGCTTCTCCAAACAGTGGTCCTTCCGGCATGTTGGTATGCGGGCTCTTTCCCAAAATGAGAAAACTTCCTCCAGCACTTTTTCGGCCCTTTGTTTGGTGTCTTTCTTATTCACAATATGATGGTGCAAAAAAAACCTAGGACCTGGCCATTTGAAGGCAGTTTACTGCCTAAAATCTTTTGGTCCGGTTTGTCCAACAAGTAAAAACCACGTGTTTTTTACATGACCGTCACTGTAAGTGTCACCAATATAAACCAAACCAATGTATGGTATACCAATATCTATTAAAATCTATTTCATATAGCTATATTGGATCAAGTAAAGATAAGCACCCCCAACCTTTTTTAGTTAGCTTTATAAGGCTAACTAACGAAAATATCACGACTTAACCTAACCAATCGTTAGGTCAACTGTACGCCCTTGACGGTTGGTTAGGTTAGGTCGTGACTTTTTCGTTAGTTAGCCTTATAAAGCTAACTAAAAAAGGTTGGGGGTGCTTATCTTTACTTGATCCGCTATATTTAACACTCCAACCTATGAAAGAGCAGAAAACGGCATTAACACCTGTAATAGATCAGAGTAATGAGTGACTCAGAGAAGAACATATAACCCCATGAGCGACCACTAATTATGCACCGATGTGAGTGAAATTTTTCACAATTTATTTTCTGTTATAGTGACACATTAGGTGGGTGGAAGCTGGAAAAATCGAAAGTTCGATTTTATGGACCACCGAAATATATATATATACGTATATATTACCAAGGGTATTCGGACATGCATAGGTAGTTGCAAAAAGGGTCTTTAATGCCTCAACCCTCCTTGGCATACTTTCAACTAAATTCCGGTAGGTGTCTATCGGAATATCCCTCCATTCCTCTTGCAAAGCCGCTCCCAGAAATGGTTTGGAAGAAGGCCGATTTGGCCGAAGTCTGATGCGGCGCTCCAATTCTTCCTAAAGGTGTTCAGTGGGGTTAAGGTCCGGACTGAGCCGGCCAGTCCAACTTCTTGACATTGTTATCCATAAACCAGTCCTGTACGCACTTTGCGGTATGACATGGAGCAAATGGCAGGGCCCATTACCATAATATTGCCAGAGCGTAGGGAGCGCAGAATTACCCAAAATATCCAGATACGTCTTGGACTTCATGGTTTCCGGCACGACAACTAACGGACCAAGTCCCATCCAGGCTGAAACAGCCGCATACCATCACAGAACCTCCACCGAACTTTACAGTCGGGACGATACAGTCCCGTAAGAAGCGTTCTCCAGGCAATGGCCACACCCACACACGTCCATCAGAACGAAAAAATGTGTAGCGCGATTCATCACTCCATACCACTCTCTGCCACTGCTCTAGAGTCCATGAACGTCGAGCACGACACCACTCCAATCGGCGTTCTGCATTTGTGGCGGTGATATTGGGCTTGTGCGCAGCTGCCCTGCCACGAAATCCAAGTCTATGCAGCTCCCTACGAACAGTTGACGTGCTGACAGATGTTTCCATGGCCTGTTGCACCTCCGCCGTGATGTTTGCCGTAGACGACGTGCGTGAGGTACGAACACTCCTCCGTAAGGATCTTCGACCGCGTTCCGTGAGTTTGTGAGGCCGTCCAGACCGTTTTTTTGTTGTAGTGGCACCTTCAGCCATCCATCTTTGAATAACGTTCGCTACAGTAGATTTCGGAATGTTCAGACGGCTCGCAGTTGCGCGCACAGAAAGGTTACTGATGTGGCATCCAACTACCATACCACATTGAAAGTCTAAGTTCCGCTCCACGCGGCATACTGGCGTCTAATCCACTTCTACTGCCCAGGCAGATATACAGACTTTATATTGAGGACTTTCCAAGCCACTGCGCATGCGCGTCCACAATACGTAATTGTGGCGGGGTGTCCGAATACTTTTGGTAATATAGTGTGTGTGTGTGTGTGTGTATATATATATTTTTTTTTTTCAGGTGATTCTTGACCGTCAGCTAACCCAGGACGACGAGAGGGGCTTGGGACACGGGGTTCACGACAACGTTTTGACCCTGAATTCATTTATTCTTCTTCCTGAAACCAAAATTCAGTCTCAGGTTAGTTTTCTCATTACTATAATATTAGTGTAAATTGAAAACTTGTCTATAGTTAATGAGGTAACTAGTCACACTCCACGAGTGGAATAATTTGGAAAATTATCTTTACCGGTCATTTTCAGGAATCTACTCTGAAGGAGGAAGTTCCTTCCGGATTTCCTTCGCTGACGTCACATGCTTCTCTTTCCCTACTGCTACATCCGGCTTTCATATTACACCCACTCTCGAAGGTAAACAGTGGTATATTATTTTAACTTCAGCTGGTACGTTCACAAAGTTAAGATGAGGGTGATGGTGTATTCCGATGAAAGATGTGCTTAGAAAGGAATCTAGTGTAAATGCAGAGAGAAGATTGCGTGAAGGTGTGTCAATCTCATTCGACAAAGGAAGACCCCAGTCGGGGGGTGAGTAATTCGAGAAACGTCGTTGCTGTTGAACTGATTAACCAAGTGAGAGATACTGTACCCGACAAGCATTGGGTATGAGAATAGAAGTAAAGTGATGGTGATAGTCGTAAAGAGGGAGTGGGGTATGATGAGTAGAGGAAAATCTTGTAAAGTAGATAGAAGGATGTGGTCACAACAGCGTGACAAAAGTTGAGTTGATCTGTGTCATGAAGATTAGCGAGAAACGGTGAAATGACAGCAGTTTGTGAAGCGGAGTGAATGTAGACGTTGATCTTACCGAAATATTATCATGATCAACACTACCTCGCCAGTGTTACTTTTTATTAAAATACAGAGTCTTTAAAACTATAATGGAACACTGTCCTCCTGCTCTGACTATGATTTAATCAGCTTAGCTCAGCTCAACCTAAACCAAGTTATAATTGGACTGCGTATCCCCATTCTTAGCTTCAGATGGTGATGCCCCATCCCATGGAGAACATGTAACAGATATTTGATGATGAAAGAAGCTGGAGCTTTTGAATAACTTAAGAGTAAATATCGAATTATTATTTTATATTGGAATGGAAGAATAATAGGGAGAATTAATTAGTGTCATTATTGTGTTTTACATTACATACAGACAAAATACACACTGCTTTGTCGATGTTGGGTAGCTCGATAATGGTCTATAGCCATGTTTTATGATTAATTAAACAAATTGCTTCAATTAATGTAATTAAAGGTTACTTATAAACGAGCTCCCGTGAATTCGCTGGATGAGAGTGGATTCGGGCTTCTGAGGCCGGGTTCGACTTCCACAGCTGTAGTGGTGCCGGCCACCGAATTAGTGATTGCTCGGGCTCAGGTAACTTTCAGAGGAAGGTCATGTTCCACTACCCAACCCTCTTCCATATTGGGTAAGATGGGTTCCGGATGGTTTTTTTTAGAGAACTAACATTTATCCTTTGGTCTAGACTCATCCTTATGCGAAACATTGGAACATCGGTGGAGAGCTTCCTTGTGACGTGGAGCTGGTCAATCTTCGGTCCCTGATCGCTACCAGGCAACCTGGGGCCCCACATCCCCCAAGTTCAACGATCGCCCTCACCCTCCATAGAGTGGGGTTCTCGTGCTCTTTCCCCGCCGTTGGTCTCTTCTGTTCTACAAATAACGGGAAGGTAAGGAGACATTACTTATTGGAGTACCTTCTTTCATTAATCGACTAACAGTGGACTGTTGAATAGCTTGGATAATTGAATTGGCAAAGTTTTGAATTCTTTGAGAGTGCCTTGTTACTTTCGGGAAGCTCGAGACAGTTGTTAGCAAATCTTTATGGAGCCAAGTATCCTGCCAGTAACTTGAGTAGCAGTCTGAAATGTTATGAAGCCAATTTAGGGTTTTGCCAGAACCTTTTTTTATAATTAGCCCACACTCCATATATATATATTTGTGCAGAAAGTATGAAAAGGTGTGTATTTAGTTTCGCTTGTACAAAATCTGAAGTTCCTTATAATCATTATTATTTGCTTCAGGTGCGACTCTCAAACCTGTTTCCGGCAACGTTCAGCGAAGATGTGAAGCAGATGTCTTTGTCACACTTGTACGAAGGAGTGGATATGACCAAGTCGTATAGCCTCTCTCTCCACCCAATGGAGCTGTATAGCTTTAAATTATTTATTTCAAACGCTAATTAATAATTAATTGCAATAGTAAAGTTGTTGACTAGAGTATGGTCGATTACCCCCATGTGATAAGTCGATTTTTATTTAATGAATTTCACTATTTATTGGTGAAATTTTCTGTTTTGTGGCATTGTTTTAAAGTTTCTCTTTTTTGTACTTCATATTTTCAATTAATTTGTAATCATTCCAAAGATAATTAATTAGTAGATTCTGTCTTCAGGTTTGCCAGTATTTCTAATTAAGAACTACTTATATACAGATGTTACATATATATGGCTTTTGACCGAAATGCATACATACTACTGGGTAATGATAAATGGGCACTGTTGCAATAGAAAAATCAGGTTTATGTTAGTTCTACTTTCTTTTCTGGGTTAAGACACTGATGTATAATTCTTCCAGTTAGTGTCGGACTATTATTATTCTTACCTTTCTGGAAGCTACAGGGTGATGAACTTAAGAGTGTGCACTGTATACTTTTAAGTTCATCACACTGTATAAAATCATTTTAACCTCTTACAAATTTTGAGTTTTTTTTTGTTCTAATTCTTATTTTTCATTGGCATTAAACTAGTGTATGTAGTTGCTTTGAATACGTGTTCGTGTAAGATCGCTTGCTCGCGCGCGCGGTTTTTTTTTTACCCAAGTTTTACCTTTGTTACATAAAGACTTGTATATATATACTGTAAGTACCTGCAGTGGCCAAGTTGTTATTATTAATTTGACAGTTTGCCTGAAAAACAAAATATTAATTTATCTTAGTGAAGTCAGTTCGAAGGAGATAATAGAGGATGGAGAGTTGGCTAAACAGTAACTTATGGAGTTTGGTCATTACTGCGTTCGTTCTACACAAGGTGCATTAAGACTGGACACTACAAAATTATTTTCAGGTAACTGTAGTTAATGTTCAGACACCAAATGAAGTGAAGATCTGGAAAAATTAAATTAAACATTTTTTTTTTTTTTTAAAATAATTTGGACCTATTTCACTAAAAAAAAAAAATTTTTTACTGAGAAAACCCCCGTCTACGATATGTCTTAAGGTTCAATAAAAAACTAAGTCAACTAATTAGAATTTTTGTTTACTTAATGAAGGAAAATAGTGTTAATTGATCCAATTTAGCGAGTTGTAAGAATGAAGATCACTGTAAATTTTGTTTTTATATATATATATATATATATGTTTTTTTTGAATCTCGGCAAGTAATAATGTATGTCAGAGTACGACTTCAGTTCTTGTATTATTTTTTTTTTTTAAAGCAGGTCCCTCACTTTTATTCAATATTCAACTCTGTTCACTGTTTTACTGAAAATACAATACACTGGTGAAGTTTCTAGGGATACAAAGTTAACAGATTAGTAGTAGTAGTAGTTTATTTGGTGTATAATGTTTTTAAACTTTTTTTTTTTTTTTCACATTAAAAAATTTGTGAAATTTTATTAGCAACAATATATAGGGCTGTTATTTGAATACAGTATTTTAAAGTATGTATTATCGGGATAAAGCCACAACTGAAAATGGATGTATTTGAAGTCCAAGCTTTTAACCTATACTATTGTTATACCAGATAAAGACTTCATTGTGGCTTTATTCCCCTTAATTCAACCTTCATCTAATTGAAAGTATTCCCCAAACGTCATGTACAAGGTGTTCAAGAAAAGACTGACACACATTTTTCAATAACCATTTTTATGCCAGTGAAGCACGCGCTTTAGAGATATTATTTCTTTTTCAGTTAAGAACATTTTCAATATGATTATCATTAGCCTCATGAATTTGATTTAAACGTGTCCTGAAATTTTTGAACAGTAATTTCCAACCATTTCCCCAGGAAGATTTCGTTATGGCTTTCCTTGGCCCCCCTACTCCCTCCGACCTTAATCCATGCGTTTATTTTTCGTGGTTATTTAAAAGATAGTTGGTCATTTACAAACTTAAAACCCAACTGTAACAAATGATATTGCACGAGATATTTTAGCAAGAATTGTTCAAAATTTCAGAGCAAGTTTAAGATAAATTATTGAGGTTAAAGGTGATCATAATAAAAAGGTGGGTCATTAAAAAGTGGGAAAGTTGCTAATGAAAAAGGTAGGGGATGTAATAATGGGGTTAGACTCCGTCGTAACGTCTGCTGTCATACGAGGGAAGTGATGGACGGGAAGCGGTGTTGCGACACAAAGTAGTTGGATGGGTAACCGTCCTCTGCGTTCAGATGTGACCCGTAGCGGATGACCACAGTAACAGTGGTTGTCGAATGTAAAAAGTGCAGATCAAACTGATACGAGTCAAATGTGGAAAATTTGCATGGTGCTGATGCGGGTGTGGATCTACGGAATAGATGGAAGGAATATCTCTAAGGTTTGATGAGTGAGAGAGATGAAAGGAGTGCGAATATGAATATAGTACGATTTAGTGTTAGAAAGATTGACAGAATGCCAGGAAGTATAATCATGGGTGAACTGAAAGAGGCAGAGTGAAAGGGTTAGAGGGGTTGTGGTTCATATATCGGAGTGCATGGACAAATGGAAGTATGCTTGAAGACTAGAAGAAAGCAATAATCGTCCATTGTAACGAAATGAAAAGTGAAAAGAGTGAATGTAACAATTATAGGTATAAATCAGTCTGAGTGTAGTGAGGAAGGTGTATGGTGGGATAGCGATAGAAACGGAGTGGTATTACACAATGCTGAGTGATGAACAACGAGGGTTCCGAGGTGGAAGAGGCTGTGTGGATCAAGTGTCTGCAATGTGAGATTAGAAGATATACGCTACTTTTATGGATCTTGAGGAAGTGTATAATAGTGAATAGGGAAGCACTGGCGGGTCTTGATTATATGGGATTGGTGGTATACTTATGAGTGTGATGGAAAGTTTGAGAGAAATTATGCAAGTGCTCATGTGCGTCAGGGATGCATGTCGTCTCCGTGGCCGTTCAGTCTGGTTATGGGTGAAGTCATGCGAGATATAAGTGCAATTGCTAGAAAAAGAATTGAAGCTAGTGCGTGATGGGAATAGATGTGGATTTGCCCAAAGTGAGTGTGATATGCAAGAGGTTTGTAGCAGTGTGGAGAAAAGAACGTTGGAAGTGTATGTGGGTAAGAGCAAATCATTAATTGTGGAGGGGGAAATTTAGATTGTGAATGGTGAAACGCGAGAGGTGGTAGTCTTTTAAGCATATGGGATGTGTATTGAACAAAAGTATGAGTGCACTTGAAGTTAATAGTAGAATGAATCGAGGAAGAGAGATTTCAGATGTGTTGCAAGCGTTTGTGAGAAAACGGAGACTGTTCATAAAATACTGACACTTTTGTATAGGTGTGACATAAGCATGGCACGAAAGGAAGAAGACAAGGTTAAGAGTAGTTGAGATGGATAATCTTAGTAGTAAGTGTAGCATGCGTCCGACTAATGGCGGGAGAGAACAAAAATGGCTTTGGAAAGATTTGGTCAGAATGTAGTGAAAATAAGGAACGCTTGCTGAGGTGGTTAGACATGTGGAGAGAATGGAAGACCACAAAATTGAGATAGTACGAGTATATCTGCGAAGGTAGGAGAGGAAGTCTGAGAAGATAGGAGTACATGGTGGATGATTGCGTGAGTAAGCATGAACTTGATCAGTGTGATGCGCAAGAGGTAGATGAAAGTACGTTGCAATGGAAAAGGCTTGTTAGAAGTATGCAAGTAGGGACTCGTTCTTTTCAGTCTTGAAAACTCCGCCACGCGTGGGGTATGATGAGCTGTTTCTGCGTGGAATTTAGCCATATTGGGGAACGCTGGTTAATCAGGATGCGTGCGGGAACGGATGTACGCATTTTATTCTCTACCCTTCCCCTCCTTTACTACCTTGTCTTTCGCATTTAAGCTATTTCTGCCTTATCACTCCAGTCCATTAGGAAACGAGATTTTGTTAGTCTGTATACTTTACTGGCATAAAAATAGAATTAGTCTTAGTCGTGTAAAAAGTGTCATTTGAAGTAAAAATACTGTCCTTTCTTTAATAATAATAATAATAATAATAATAATGCAAGTTTTCATTGATTTAATACAACTATTACTATTTTTCAATTACTTTTAGCTCCAATCTACTCTGCTTTATTTCCCTGCAAAATTTTCTTTCACAAAAAATAAAATATTGTATTTTTATAGGTTTTATTGAATCCTTGCTTGTTTTTTTTTTTTATTCGAAACCCCATTATTAAAAAAAATTACGAACATGTGCTTTTCTCAAATGAATTGTTAATGCCCATCACTCGAAGGTAAATAAAAAAAAAAAATGCAGTTAAGGATTTTTGTATGCAAGGTCTGGGATGTTTATTCAATTCTCATGATCATTGATACTGCTGCAAATTTGGGCTGAGAGAGAGAGAGAGGACATTTGGAACTTTGGCTAACTTCGTTTTTCACATTTTGTTCATACATACATTATCAAAAATCTCGTTTCCCAAGAAATTGAGGTAAAAACAAACAGTCGGATGCGAAATACAGAAGATACCGAAGAGGAAAAAAAAAGGTAGAAATTAAAGTGTACCCATCCACTCACACAACCAGCACCAGCACCCCAACCCCTACCGTGGCAAAAATCCACACTGTCGCTTCATACATCATGCCTGGTGGCGCTTTCAGGCCTTGCCAAAAATAAGAGAGAGTATCCCGAACTTGTATACTTCTAACAAACGTCTCTATTCCATCCTACTTGCAGCCACTTCTCGTAGAGCATACTTACTCACACAGTCACATTCATCATATCCATCCATTTTCTTCTCGGCTCTCCTCTCCGCCCAACTTTGTAAACGCTTTTATACACTTTTGGCAACTGTGTTATCTTCCATGTCTTCAACATGGCCAGACTACCAACGTACTTCACTCAGTTTTTTTTTCACTTCCACTAAATTCTGACCACCACGTTTCCAGAACCACAAGATTTACTCTATCATTCCGACGTGCGTCACACATACTTCTCAGGCTATCCATCGCAGCTGCCTTTACTCTTGACTTTTCCCTTTCATGTTATGCCAATGTTTCACACCCATACAAGTGTCAGTACACACCATGTAAACATCTTGCATCATCTCCATCCGGTTTCTCACAACCGCCACCTTTCTTCTTTGATTCACTCCACTATTAACTTCAACTGCACTCGTACTACTTTTGTTCAATACACATCCTAAATACCTCTCGCGTTTCACCATTCACAGTCACACGACAATCCAAATTGTCCTCACTCTCCACAATTAATGATTTGCTTACCCACATTCACTTTCAACAATCTCCTCTCAGACACTGCCCAAAACTCTTAACTTCCTGCATATCACACTCACTTTGGGCAAATAACACAGCATCTGCATACAACAAATCCGAGAAGCCCCACCTACTCCCATCACACACCAGATTCAATCCTCTTTCTAGCAGTCGCACTTTCACCTCTCCCGTGACTCCATCCATAAACAGATTTAACAGCCACGGAGACATCATGCATTCCTGACGCACACCAACGCTTGCATCAAACCATTCACTCGCTTCATTATTTACTCACACACGTACTATTTCTCTCAAACTTTCCATCACACTCATGAGTCTACCGCCAATCCCATATAATCAAGACCCGCCAGTGCTTCCCTATTCACTCTATATCATACGCTTTCTCAAGATCCATAAAAGTGGTGTACACCTTCCGATCCTTTCTCAATTAATTCTCTCACTGCAGACACTTGATCCTCACAGCCTCTTCCACCTCGAAACCCTCGTTGTTCATCACTCACCAAGCATTGTGTAATACCACACACTTTCTATCACTATCCTACCATACACCTTCCCCACTACACTCAAAGACTGATTTATACCTATAATTATTACATCCACTCTTTTCACCTTTCATTTCGTTACAATGGGACAATTATTGCTTTCTTCCAGTCTTCAAGCATACTTAATTATTTCTCCATATATTCCATCAACGTAGATCTGCCGCTTTTCTGCTTGCGAACCGCCTCTTTCAATTCATCCATGATTATACTCCCTGGCTTTCTGTCACAATCCTCCTCGCAACACTAAGTCATGCCATATTTATATCTGCACTCCTCTCCTCTCTCTCACCCATCAAACCCCAAGATATTCCTTCCATCTAATTCCGTAGATCCACATCCGCTGTGAGCATTCTTCCATTTTCACCTCTTTTTTTTTTTAATTTCATTTCTACACTTCCGCATTTCCTTCAAAACTTTATGTTCAACGTAATTTTCATACATCCTCCTCCTAAATTTATCAATTACTCTCCGTTTATTGTGCTGCAAGTCTATCCACAACTCTGTTGCTCTCTTCTTTCTTCCACTTTCCTCTTCATCACAGTTACCCTGTATCCATGAGGTACGTTGTAGCCAATGTCGTAACGCTGTTCCCGTTGATTCGCGAAGTGGCAGTGGGTATTGATAGTAGTTGGACTGGGGGCCGTTCTCTGCGTCCAGATGATGTAGTGACCTGTAGTTCAAATCTCACGTAAATCGGTAGGTACCCTCCACCATATGACCTTCGATGTTGTAAATCAGGTTAAACAACTTCATCAACCAATCCTAAACACACAACATCCACTTCTTCCTCAACTACAGCTGTAATCTCGGCATCCTACCACGCTGTTGCTCTCTTCTTCGCAACCCATCATACACTCCTTGCATTTGTAATCAGACAGTCCTGATACACATTCCACATCGCTCTCACATCCACTTGGTCTGTATATTTTACACTCGATTCATCATTTACTGTACTCATTCGCTACCTCTCTCACCATTAACTTCCCCATTAATTCATTCTCTTCCATTCTCCTCACAACCTAAATTTACACAGGACTATCATGTGGTCAGTCTCCAATTCATACCTTTTCAGCATATTTTCTTTTTCACGGGCATAGCAAACTTTTCTCACCATATATATCAATTGTTTTCCCAAGTATATTTATGTACGCTCTATGTTCAAAAAAGGTATTCGTTACACACAGCTCTCTCCCACTACACTCTCGGCCGACACCCATTATCATTCATTCTTGCAACACCACCTTTCCGATCACACTATCAAGCCCTCTTCAAAAGCTTCCTTTCTCATGCTCACACGGCGCATATTCAACCACTACCGCCACTTTCACTCTGGCGAACTTAAATTTCACGTACAGTTTGGAAATTGACACGTGACAAGTTTCTCAAAGTTTAATACCATACATTATTCACCAATAGGCTCATACCTCCTTTACCTCTCGCCTTTTCGAACTTAATACCCCCGGCCCCACTCTCACTCTCCATCTGCTTCACACAATCCGAGAACATCAAACATTGCACACAACAATCCTTACCTTCAACAATACAGAACTCAATCCTTGCTCGCTCTTCTCTCATCATTCTTGGCGTTTCCTTTTCTCATGCTCTCTCCTGGAAAGATCACATATACTCTTTTTCTAAAACATCAAGATGTTAGGTGTGCTGTACCGGCTCCGCAGTTTCCTCACCCCAACTCCGTCTCTGTACAGGGGTCTCGTCCGCTCCTGTAAGGAGTACCTTTCTTATATGTTGGGTGGCTCAATCCACTCCGCTCTACTCGAGGTGGAATCAAGGGATTTTCATGTTAATAAAAATGTCTCCAGGAACTTACATAGCCACAAATCTCATATTTTCGTCTGGGATACTTGTTTTGGTTATATTGTTTTTGTGTGGGTAGTCGAGGGACTGGTTCAGTATTAATATTAGATGTCCCGTAGTGTAAATCCTTACGGTACAAAAGAGTTCGTCTCCGACGAATTGCATTCTAAACCTTGAACCCAAAATTCCTTTGTTCTGACATCACAGAGTGTGCATTCTTTCATACGCGGAGAAATCCCATGTAATCCACATAAATCCCAGAAATCCCATGTAATCCGTAGAAATCCCAGTAATCCCATTAATCCACATAAATCCCAGTAATCCCAATCTAAATTGTTAGATGCGAGGTGCTTATGAAAATATGCACATCGCATGAATTCTTCGATCCCTCCGCGTCTCTATTATTGTCAGCATCACGTGATGCAAGGCAAGCGTCTATAAACACCTCAGTTTTTATATTTTTTTATTATTAAATTTTCCTAAAATCTTGACCTATTCCCATAGATAAAGCATAATTGTGTCAACCTATAGCCCACCAGATTTCCCCTAGCTCGACCTACTCGCATACCAAATTTCAGCTCTCCCTAACCCCTATTTCTCTTTTCCAAAGAATCACGCAAAAGTGGTTATCTCGAATATGAAATTCATTTGCGCCCTATAAATTCCTTCCAAATCAGTTCCCTTTTGTATAGGTTCGACCCTCCTTCATGCCGCCCCTCTGGCGCCTCTCGATCCTATAATTATGCTTTATTATCAAAAGAAAAATGTAAATTCCGCGAAACCTATTTCGATCATGATTGGTTCGCCCCCGGAACTCTCCCGAAGTTCCATCTCCCAATCGAGGCAGTCAATTAACGTCGCCTCCGCTTAAATTCGAATATAGAAAACTATTATAGGCGCTTGCTGTTAGGCTCCGCCCGTAAGAGGGTGACCCTTAGTTTACCTCGTCTCCGCCTACCCCGAGGTTATAAAAACCCCGAGAGCGTCGGAAACGGGGTTCTTTGCCTTCTAACCATCTTCATAAATACGTAAACTCTGTGACTTAAAGTCTGTAATTATTCCTGCAGTGGCACTACCCCTCCGGATAAATTTAGCTTCCATTTGATAATGGAACTTAACTTAAAATATATATAAATTGTTCATTGCGCTTTAGTTAACTTGTTACCGATTAATCTGTCTTAAGTCTCACCTTAAGAGCTGTATATATAATCGCCATTTTTTTACGTAACTAAAGTTAAATTATTAATTAATTTTAATTTAATTAATTTAATTTCATTTAATTTAATTAAATATTATTTTTACTATAAAAAGAATTCTGTCCCAAAGTGAATTAATAAAAAGACTGTTAAATTTAGTTAGTCGTTTCCATTCACCGCATAAACTCGTTACAACCTCCGTACGGAAGCACTCAAAGGTGATCTTCCGAAACTTTACAACCAATTGAGGTAAGAGTGGTCAGTGACATCCACACACATTTTTGACAAGGCGCGAGCGCCGAGTGCATCCACTGGTAACCCGAGAGTGACGTTGTCTATTATCCTTCGGATACAATTCCGACTCCAACCAAGGGGACCACCCCCGGTATTCATCGTCCTTAGTCGTCTTCAACAATCGAGTGGCCCATTTAGGGACATACCCCTCGACACTGGAGGTCCCACCGAGACGCAGAGGACCCAGGTACCCCCAGGACCCGGAATTTGGGTGAACGAAGTCTTGCCCATCTCGCCCCGGGTTCTCCCTCACTCCTCTCGGAAGGCGCCACGGCTGTACATGACGTCACCGCCCAGCCCTTGTCTCATCTGCGAGTGACCTTCAAATCGAGAGAGACGCCAGCTGATGCCACGACACGGAGTCGCCTCAGTTTCCTCTCTCGGTCCACTTCACGCGAACGTTTTTACGTTTGAGTGATAAATGAACGTAACTATTAAGTATCACTGATTACCCTTAACCCAATTATAACCTTTAAATTGTGTACACAGTTTATACACTAACCATTAACAATACTTTTGCCACCGTAATAATTCACGGTGAATGGTAACTACAAACAAACGTTAAGAAAAGTTTAATTTTCTTTTTTTTTTTTTTTCTTTGAATAAGTGGGATCCGTGAAGTGATTTTTACCACTTAATAATTTTTCTTAATTATCAAACTTAGTTTAAATTAACGTGTAATTTTAATTAATTACGTGATAGTGAAATACGCTATTACTGTGACTGAGTAGTCATTTATTATTATTTTTCTTTAACGAATTTAAAATTATTATTTTTTTTAACGATTTTAATAAGTGAATTATTTTAAATTCGTTTTCATTATTGAATTACCGAGTGTAATATTTTATTTTTATTTTTTTGTAATTGAATAGGTTAGGTAGGGTTAGGTTTTTCTTTTCATTTTTTTGTTTTACTTGGTGCTACGGAAATTACGCTTGTGACCTAATTGCAGGCCACATCCGTGAATACGATTGGGGCACGACTAGGGTACTTCCTTGCGGACTCAGGCAGAGGGTAGGATCCACCACCGCTGGAACTCACGTTGCTATCGTAAGGATCGAGGATACGGAAAGGGACTTTGTGTGGGACTCTTCATTCATTGGAGACCAACGATTCGACCATCGGATTACAAGTAACCTTTTGCTATCCCAACCTTTATTTTTTCTCATATTCCGTTTTTTTTTATTACTCTGATATCACCTATTTAAAGAGAGTGATAGAACAATACTGGCATAACTTGTTTTTTTAGCAATCACGTCGTTCCTGATATACGATATTTTAGTGTGTTACTGCATTGTTGAGGTTTCCTCGATTGCTTTGCGTTTGATTAAGTTAACCAAATTTTTAAACTTCTAATTTTTTTTAATTAAATAATTAGTAGTTTACTTAATTTGGACCCCCCCCCCCCAAAAAAACAAAACAACGCAAACACGCTGATACTATATATACTAGGACCACACTGCCAAAACACACTTCAATTGTTTGTTTTCGCGCGTGACGTGTATGCCACATTCCGATTCCGATTCCGACCGGGAATTTTTATTACCACTTACACCTCCACGCCCGTCCTTCCCCAAACGTCGCCGCATTCCCATCAACATGGCTGACACTAACACTGCTTCCACTGCTGCTGCTGCCGCGACCATACCTATCACAAATGTTCTGGTTTCCAGGGTACTCAACTTACCAACGTCCGTTCCAAGATTTAAGGGAACCGTCGCGGGAAAGGCCACCGAGCCACTTGTTCAACACTGGCTCCACAAACTGGAAATATATTTTGAGAATGAGAAGGTGATCGCGGACAAGGACAAGATCTTGGAAGCACAACGGTTTGTTGAATTAACAGAAGGGTCAGCATCGAAGTTTGTTGACACTAACCCCGACTTAGAAGCGGCCACTACATGGACCCAGTATCGTCGGATTCTCTTGGACAATTTCCGAGATGTCAGCGACACTCAACCATTTGTGGCCATGACCAATTTGTTCCGATTGCGTTGGCAGGATGGTGAAGATTTTATGGAATTTAGGAATCGCATTCAAGGCACTATGAATAGCGTCATCTTAGCCCTTGACGGAGCTTTTGATTATAAAATGTCCTCACAAACGGCGAAGATATTGTCCTTTTCGGCCATGTATGCGAACCTACCAAGTCACCACCAAGTAGATTCCAGAAACACGCGGATCTCACCGCGTCGTTAGCAACGGTCGTGAACAAAATGAAGGAGTCGTGTCCAAACTCAACTGATCTGAATATTCGTCGACCGAGGGAAGAACGAACCAAAACCTCCCAGTCCATCCGTTATGCAACCGAACAAACAGGAAGGCCCCAGAAGCAAAAGTTTGCTTCTGCAACGCCCGCGCCGTCGAACCGGTCTCGACCAAACTCATCGCGACAGACTCCCCCGAGTTCGCCCCTACGCGTGTACGTGTTACAACTGCTGCCAAGTAGGACATGGCATAAAACAATGCAGGGCGGCTGCTTATTGCGATTCCTGCCAGGAATCCGGTCACCGGCGGGGAGATCGTCCCAAATGCCGGGAGAAGGGTGCACCGTCCCAGCGACGGAATGAGTGGTCCAAAGGATCTCGACCTCCCACAAGGCCACCGCAACAAGGATACCATGAGGGAACCCCCTCTTATATAACTAACCCTACCCTAATCCATCGAACCAGATAGTTCGAAATATTCTGACAGAATGTTTGACCGAGCTGGGATATACCAGATCACCAGCCTTACAACTGGAAAGTCGGGAGACGACCAATCCGCCCGATGATTTTTTAGAGGACCTGCCGGCTCCAGGATTCCCGTAAGAGGACGAGCCGGGTTGCCCTCCCCAGGGGTAGCTATTCCTTCGTGGGAAAAACCAGGAGTTACTACTCCACTTAAGGACCCCGAGGGCCCTGCACGAAATAATCCAGATACCACTGTAGAATCCTTTAAGTTCCCCTTTTCAGAAACCCCTTGCATTGAACCCGAGACCTATGAGTCTCGTCCCGCTTCACAGAGAATTGTGGCAAACTCTGTTGACGTTCCCACGTCATATGTTTGCACAATCAATAATACGTTTGAAGATGCTGTCATTCCACTTCGCGTTCGAAGTGTAGATATGTTTGGTCTGCTAGACACAGGTAGCAACGCTAACCTGATTAAACAGTCTAGTTTGAATAGAATTCCGGGAGTTTCCAAATTGGAACTTTTCCCGTCGAAGGTTGTTTTAAAGAACGTTAATGGAGGAACCATACCCTCCATGGGCAAGTTAGGCTTAAACTGAAACTCGGCAAGTTAGGCTTCGATGCCGATTGCGTAATAGTACAAGACTCTATGCACTTTCCTACCGACATTTTACTCGGTTATCCCTTCCTAAAGGAAATGGTTGGGATCTTAAGTTTGAATCAAACGTTGTCCAAGTGCAAGGACAACTTATTCCGTTAGTGAATACGGAGTCGAACCCAGAGGTTCGTTTTTCTACTGCTGTTGAAGCAGGATTGAAGGTTATTTCGGAAGATGTTCCCGATTTTGATGGAACCCTACAGGATTGTTGTAATCCTGGAATGGAGGGATTCCATTTTTTCCGGCTTTGTCGCCGTGTGATGGTTTAGAGTCGGGTGAAAATCCCGTTGCACGCCAGTCCGGCGTTCCTTGAAAGTTAGTTCAGAGTCTGTTCCAACCGATGAGTTTCAGTTGAGAGTTAAGGAAGAATTCGTTATTGAGCCCAACCAACAGGTCTGCTTCCGCGTAATTGTTACCTTTAACGATGGTACTTACGTGGATCCTGCGACTTCAGTAGTCGTGGAGAATGTTCTTGAAAACCAAGTCCAACATTCAGGCTTAGTAATTGCACGCAGTCTGTGCACCAGCGAAGAGGCAACTATCCCTTACTGTGCGCTAATGTTGGTTCCGAATCCATTACGTTACAACCTAATACTTTAATAGGCAAGGCCTATTTGGCCCAAGCTGAGCCTATTCTTATTTCTCACGACGTACGCAGGTGTACTCCTGGAGGCGTACCTCAGCAAACATTACGTGCTACTTACAAAGCATGTCTAGAGTCCGATCCCGCAAATTCTTTCCTTTGCAGCGACCCGGACTTGTTTGACCAATTACTGGACTTCTTGGTCGAACACGAAAGCATCATCGCACTCAAGGGTGATGCTTTGGGACGTTCAAACCTCGTCCCATTTCATATTAATCTCGCGGATAACACAAAGCCCATCTACATTCCGCCATATCGCGTTCCGCACTCCCAGCAGCTGGTTGTTGAGGAACACGTAAAGGAAATGTTAGATTTGGATGTTATCCGACCGTCGGTTAGTCCTTGGTCTTCTCCGTTGATCCTGGTCAAGAAGAAAGACGGAACGTTAAGGCCGTGCATCGACTACCGACGCCTCAACAAAGTGACCGTTCCAGACCGATTTCCGCTTCCCAACATGCAGGAGGTCATTCAATATGTTGGTAAAGCTAAATATTTTACCTCGCTGGATTTAGCTTCAGGGTACTGGCAGATGTCTCTGTCTCCAGAGTCACGGCCATGTACTGCGTTCACTACCAACCAGGGCCATTACGAGTGGAATGTTTTGCCATTCGGATGCCGAAACGGTCCGCGAATTTCTCTCGACTTATGAACATTGTGTTGTCCGGATTATTAGGTTCTCATGCCTTAGTCTATCTAGATGACATAGTGATCTATAGCGATACCGTCGAAGAACATTTCGTACGTCTTGCCAAAGTCTTCAGACGTCTTTCGAATGAGAACCTCAAACTAAAATTGGCTAAGTGCCAATTTTTCCGATCCTCGCTTGTGTATTTAGGATTTCTTCTTGCCTCTGACGGAATCCGACCGGATCCCGCCAAACTTCAGGTTCTCCTAAATTACCCTGTTCCTCGAAACGTTGATGAAGTGCGAACCTTTATCGGGTTTGTAGGATTCTATCGCAATTTCATTCCTAGGTTTTCAGACATAGCCGCTCCTTTGACCAATTTGTTCAAAAAGAAGGCTACTTTTGAATGGAATTCTGAGCATCAGAAAGCTTTTACTGATCTCCGCGACAAACTCCTGCAAGAACCCATACTGCAGTTCCCGGATTTTGGTAAACCTTTTATAGTAGCCACGGACGCTTCTAACTACGGGTTAGGTGCCGTCCTACTCCAAGAAGTAGAAGGTACCGAACTACCTGTGGCTTATGCGAGTCGGTTACTATCCAAGCCCGAACGTAACTATTCAGGGACTGAACGAGAAGCTTTAGCCATCGTATGGGCCCTGAAGAAGTTCAAGAACATTATCTACGGGTATAAAATAACAGTAAAAACGGACCATGCTCCGTTAACCTCTATATTTTCCAAAAAACTACCCGATGGGCGATTAGGTCGCTGGGCTCTTACCGTCCAGGACTTTAGCCCCGAATACGTTCACCGTCCCGGAAAACTCAACGTTCTCCCGGACTGTTTATCCCGAATAAATAAACCCGAAGAGGTCCGTGGAATTCATCGTATTGAGACTATTCCCAATTTCGATAGAGACACACTCTTCGAGGCACAACGCAAGGACTCGTATATCTCTAATTTGGTGCAGCAATTAAAAGCACAACCAAATTCGGAACTTCACCAGTTGTATGCTTTCCAGGATCAAATTTTGAATTATCAAATTTCTCCTGGGCAATACGTGGCAGAAGTTCCCGAGAGTCTTCAAGGCGTGGCAATTAAACTTTGCCACGACAGCGTTTGTGCTGGGCATCCCGGAATTGAACGGACACTAAAGTTGGTCCAAGCGCGTTACCATTTCCCACTTACGCGCACCAAGGTAACAGAACATTGCAAGGCATGCTCAGCATGTGCCAGGCATAAAGGAGCGCGTCCGCCCACCGCGCATATGCATGCGTACCCCGTTCCTGTTAGACCTTGGGAGCGCGTAGGAATGGACGTGATGGGCCCCTTTGTCCAAAGTCGAAACGGAAATAAATACGTTGTCGTTTTCACCGACCATTTTACCAGGTATAATGAAATTGTACCGGTGCCTGCCCATACATCGGAGATCATTGCCAAGTGTTTACTCGAACGAGTAATTCAACGGCACAATACGCCGGTCGTGCTGCTCTCGGACAACGCTCGGGAATTTACCTCCGCGATGTTCGTAGAGTTATGCAAACGTCTCCACATCCAAAAGGTACAAATAACACCGTACCATCCGGCAGCAAATGGTCTGGTTGAGAGGCAGAACGAAAAGATCCTTAACGTCCTACGACATCTCGTGGACGCGGACCAACGTAATTGGGACGAGTGCATCTCCATGGTGCAGTGGACTGTTAACAACAACCACAGTCAACTCATCGGTGACACCCCTCATTTTAGATTGTATCATTACGATGCAAGATTTCCTTTCGACCTCCCAAACGACTCCACCGAAGAGGGATTTGACCTACAGGAACCCAACGCTATGCGGACGACCTGGCTCGCCATTCGTTCCAAGTTTTCGAAGACACACGACGTTGTCTCAACCATGAGACCGACCGAATGGTCCACTACCAACACAAGCGGTACCCTAAGCAACGGACCATAATACCTGGAAACCGTTGCTGGTTGGCAGGTACGAAGCCTCCGGGCCTCAGTCGTAAACTCTGTCCAAAATGGGTAGGACCATATCGTGTCCTCGAAGACCTGGGGCATAACACCTTCACGATCCAACACTTGCAAACCTTAAAGAAAAAGGTTGTTCATGCCAACCAAATTAAGGTTACGAATGAGGATCCGAATCCCCCTCAACCGAAGTCGTCCCGACAACAAGGGGATACAACCCAACCCCGCGTTACCAATACCGAAACCGAGAATTCGGACGAGTGGGAAGACTACCTAAGGCCCCCTCGGACTACCCTGTCCGTACAGCCTGAGGAAGCTATCCTAGAACCCCTTGAACCTGACAATGAACTGGAGCCACTCCCTGCTGCTCCTTCCACACCAGAGTTGGAAGCCCCGGAGACAACTCCAAACTTTAAAATTTTACCGGAGGGCCCCGCAGCCAGTGAGGAGCCCCCCGACTCACCATCACCACCCTCACCTATCGACGACCCTAAAACAGACCCTACAGTGACGTATCGATTTCGACCACAGGAGTCGTCGCAAGGCCCGTGGACTCGCTCCCGATCGCGAATACCCGAGTCACTAGAACACACACATAGCCCTATACTCGAGCCAAGCTCCGACCCCGTACCCACACTCCACTCCGTCCCTAAGACACCTACACAAGACAAGACACCTACACAAAGCCCCTCCCTACCACCGAAAACACCCCTGCTGCCATCGACTCGGCCTGCTCCGACTGCGCGAATACCCGAGTCACTAGCCACTACTTCGGCGACCCATCCACCTCACCCCCTTCGTCCCCCGGACCGACCTTCGGTCAAACCTAAGGTGAGACCCAAATTCCCTTCCTGGAGAACTTCTCGGAAGTAACCGCTAACACCCACCCAAAAGAAATTATCAGCAATGTTAACCTCGTCCACTGTGCTTACCTTTGTCTTCATTCTTTTTCCTGTTTCTAGTAGTACCTACCGCATCGTCCCCGGCGCTGTGGTCGAAACCTTAGCGGATGGCCATTTTTTAAAAGGCCACCTGAATGTGATTTTCGACCTACAAGCCCCATACGTTATTTTCCGTACGCTCAACGCCTGCCAACGAAAATTACTCTCCCACGCAATCGCTATTGCTAAAGCACCTATCCACCCACCATACTCTACTCCGACTAAGTCGTTTACCATATATAAACAACTACTCTCCTCCACCTATGCTCACACTCTGGAAAACATACACGCCACACAATACAAACTTAACGATACGCTGGCCCTCCCTTGGATTCAGCAGTATCGCCCCAACAGTCCCTCAAACCGTACTAAACGCGGTTTCTTCGATCTCGGCGGGCAGTTGCTGAAGACCATTTTTGGCGTCGCCATTTCAGCAGATGTGCGTAGCGTGCAACGCAAGATCCGACTGCTAGCGAGTGACAATATCGTTAAGGGCGATGTGTTAAAACGTACTGTCTTTGCAGCCAAACGAAATTTTCACCTTCTCCGCAATCTCACGACACATCTAAACGAGCTAGATTCCTTAATTATGTTACAGCGCCGAAATTATAATCAAATTGAATATGTCCACCTAATTAACCTCCAAATTACTGTCATTGATAAGTATCTCGATCAAGTTCACGAGACACATCAAATCGTAATGGCCGCACTTAATGCTGCCATGTCAAAACAAACACCCCATTCACTAATTCCCTATAAGACTCTAAATACATTAATAACGGACGCTAGTAAGGAACTCGCTCTAACCCCAATTTATCCATTACACTCATCCAACGCCCATCATTTTCTCGACCTCACCTGGACGTTACTTGGTAGCTCTCCATTCTCTATCATTATTGTTATACCCTTCTTCGATGCTCAAATATACAACGCTTATCTTTTTCACCCCTTTCCCACAGTTTACTCTATGAGGGAAAACGTGACCCGTTTCATCTTACACACAGAACACCCATACTTTTTCCTTTCCAAAACCTACCAACAGTACACCCTGTTTACCACCCGCGACATTACTCACTGTAGGACACCTTTGTCAACCAAATTCCTCATTTGCCCTCCACTCCAACCCTTTGTTTCCATACATTTTCAGAAACCTTGTATCTAATGCTGTTACAAAATTCGTCCCGTGCAAATTGCACGTTCCGAGCATTCGACCCTTCAACCCCCGTTCAGCTCCAAATAAGTTCCGACCTCCTCCTGTCCATCCCCCAAAAACGTGAAGCAACCTGGATTGCCCGAACAACCGTAGTATGATACAATTGGATCCAGTTAGTAGAATCCCCTCCGGTTGTTCTATTATTACCTCTAGCTTTATATCCACAAACCCCAGAGTACGCTCCCTTAACAACACGCCTCGTCTTGTACACCCTATGGCTCACCTCCCACCAATTCCTCTCTTCAACCTTCCTCTTGCCTCTGTAACTCTTGTACCTTCCTTTAACTATCCCCCTTGGGATCAGCAATTGGATCGTATCACCGAAACCCTCCAAGGACGGTCTCATGTCTTATCCCACGTTCAGCCCCTCACCTACGTCAACGCCGCCGCTGTCTTACTAATACTAATAATTATAATCATCTTCCTTGCTTGCCGCCCGTGTCGACGACTGAAGTGGAATGCCCCTACTTCGGAGCCCTCACCTTCGGAAGAAGCCCCGGACGGTCTGCCCCAATCTGGAACATCTTCCGAAATAACCTTCAATCCTGCTTCAACAGCAGTAGAAAAACGAACCTCTGGGTTCGACTCCGTATTCACTAACGGAATAAGTTGTCCTTGCACTTGGACAACGTTTGATTCAAACTTAAGATCCCAACCATTTCCTTTCAGGAAGGGATAACCGAGTAAAATGTCGGTAGGAAAGTGCATAGAGTCTTGTACTATTACGCAATCGGCATCGAAGCCTAACTTGCCGAGTTTCAGTTTAAGCCTAACTTGCCCCATGGAGGGTATGGTTCCTCCATTAACGTTCTTTAAAACAACCTTCGACGGGAAAAGTTCCAATTTGGAAACTCCCGGAATTCTATTCAAACTAGACTGTTTAATCAGGTTAGCGTTGCTACCTGTGTCTAGCAGACCAAACATATCTACACTTCGAACGCGAAGTGGAATGACAGCATCTTCAAACGTATTATTGATTGTGCAAACATATGACGTGGGAACGTCAACAGAGTTTGCCACAATTCTCTGTGAAGCAGGACGAGACTCATAGGTCTCGGGTTCAATGCAAGGGGTTTCTGAAAAGGGGAACTTAAAGGATTCTACAGTGGTATCTGGATTATTTCGTGCAGGGCCCTCGGGGTCCTTAAGTGGAGCAGTAACTCCTGGTTTTTCCCACGAAGGAATAGCTACCCCTGGGGAGGGCAACCCGGCTCGTCCTCTTACGGGAGAAATCCAAATTTTAATTAGTTAGCTAGCATGTACATATTAGTTTTTGTTTCTGCTTAAAACTGTTAATCGTATTATTTTTTTGTTTAATTGTTACTTCTGCAGAAGGGGAGGTAGTGTCCCGTAGTGTAAATCCTTACGGTACAAAAGAGTTCGTCTCCGACGAATTGCATTCTAAACCTTGAACCCAAAATTCCTTTGTTCTGACATCACAGTGTGTGCATTCTTTCATACGCGGAGAAATCCCATGTAATCCACATAAATCCCAGAAATCCCATGTAATCCGTAGAAATCCCAGTAATCCCATTAATCCACATAAATCCCAGTAATCCCAATCTAAATTGTTAGATGCGAGGTGCTTATGAAAATATGCACATCGCATGAATTCTTCGATCCCTCCGCGTCTCTATTATTGTCAGCATCACGTGATGCAAGGCAAGCGTCTATAAACACCTCAGTTTTTATATTTTTTTATTATTAAATTTTCCTAAAATCTTGACCTATTCCCATAGATAAAGCATAATTGTGTCAACCTATAGCCCACCAGATTTCCCCTAGCTCGACCTACTCGCATACCAAATTTCAGCTCTCCCTAACCCCTATTTCTCTTTTCCAAAGAATCACGCAAAAAGTGGTTATCTCGAATATGAAATTCATTTGCGCCCTATAAATTCCTTCCAAATCAGTTCCCTTTTGTATAGGTTCGACCCTCCTGTCATGCCGCCCCTCTGGCGCCTCTCGATCCTATAATTATGCTTTATTATCAAAAGAAAAATGTAAATTCCGCGAAACCTATTTCGATCATGATTGGTTCGCCCCCGGAACTCTCCCGAAGTTCCATCTCCAATCGAGGCAGTCAATTAACGTCGCCTCCGCTTAAATTCGAATATAGAAAACTATTATAGGCGCTTGCTGTTAGGCTCCGCCCGTAAGAGGGTGACCCTTAGTTTACCTCGTCTCCGCCTACCCCGAGGTTATAAAAACCCCGAGAGCGTCGGAAACGGGGTTCTTTGCCTTCTAACCATCTTCATAAATACGTAAACTCTGACTTAAAGTCTGTAATTATTCCTGCAGTGGCACTACCCCTCCGGATAAATTTAGCTTCCATTTGATAATGGAACTTAACTTAAAATATATATAAATTGTTCATTGCGCTTTAGTTAACTTGTTACCGATTAATCTGTCTTAAGTCTCACCTTAAGAGCTGTATATATAATCGCCATTTTTTTACGTAACTAAAGTTAAATTATTAATTAATTTTAATTTAATTAATTTAATTTCATTTAATTTAATTAAATATTATTTTTACTATAAAAGGAATTCTGTCCCAAAGTGAATTAATAAAAAGACTGTTAAAGTTAGTTAGTCGTTTCCATTCACCGCATAAACTCGTTACAACCTCCGTACGGAAGCACTCAAAGGTGATCTTCCGAAACTTTACAACCAATTGAGGTAAGAGTGGTCAGTGACATCCACACACACTTTTTGACAAGGCGCGAGCGCCGAGTGCATCCACTGGTAACCCGAGAGTGACGTTGTCTATTATCCTTCGGATACAATTCCGACTCCAACCAAGGGGACCACCCCCGGTATTCATCGTCCTTAGTCGTCTTCAACAATCGAGTGGCCCATTTAGGGACATACCCCTCGACATAGAGTAAGACAAAGATTTATGATGTCGCCAAGGTTCTATAATCAGAGAGAAGAGAGAGAATAAGTGACTGACATCGTTTGAGATGAAAATGGAGGATAGTACAATGCATTAATATAGTCTTGTGGAGAGAATGAATAATGATAAAATTATAAGAGAGGTGCGAGAAGAAGACTGCATACGAAAGATGGAAGGATGTAATTAGTAAATGTTGTACGATGAATGTCATAAAAATTAACGAGAAAGAGATAGGAATGAAACCGGTTTGTGAGGAGTGTAAATGAAGACATTGGTCTCGCCTCGCTTACCACTACAGGTATACCCAACATCGTCATGGAAAGTAACATTCGATCTCTGAAGTTGGGGTGGTACCCCCAATTATCCTCGTACTTCGGATCTCTTCAGTCCCGCGTTCAAGCGTCGTGCTCACCCCATGGAGAACGAGAAAAGACTCGTTAGGTAATGTTTATCAGGACAGTGTTTTCTAGTTCCTATTTTTATTATAACAATGCATTAAATGAATGCCATTTTAGTATACAGTAATTCAGCCAGATCAGTAGTCTTGAAGACTACAATGTCGCCACATCGTAACACAACTTCATTAGATTAGAGTGTTTAAGCGACGTTGGGTCTGTTCTGTAGTTGGATGGGTAACCCTCCTCCCCGTTCAGATGTAGCGACCCGTAAATAGTTCGGATCCCATGTAAAGCTGTAGGTCCTCTCCGTTACGTGTCCTTTGCGATTAGGAAGGTGGTTAAACCAATCTACCAAACATTAATATTCACCCAGTTTTTCTAGTTTAATTGTTGCTAAGTTAAATCAGCGTTTCCGAACAGGGTGCCGCGAAAATTTCATGAAAATGGCAAAAAAAAAAAAAAAAAGTAAAAACTGAAAAGGTTAGTGAACATGTTGAAATTTAAAATAAAACAAAACACCTGGATTTACTACGTCAAACTGGAAATTGTATAGGCTCAATTTGAAGTTACGGGCTGCTGGAGAAGTGGGGGAGAACTGGATGTTGAATAGCGGGAACTAAAAATCCTCCGAAGTACCTTGAATCAGAAAACGATTCCATAATAATTATTCTGTGCAATTATAACGCCATGTAATATCAAATTAATTGTCTATTGGTTCAACTTAGGAGTGGCTCGACAACAGTTGAGAAAATCTATTATTTACCCAATAAATAATAGATGCTTGAGCACGATGTTTGAGCTTAAAACTGAAGACATTCAAATCAATTGCTCGTAAATTAAACACAGTAGGTTCATTTAGTTCGGTTGTAATTAGTTTATTTAGGAAACAGAATCATAAGTTGTAAACAATACAACCATTTTCAAATTCCACTTTTAAAAATATATCTAATTCACTTTGGCTAATTTCTGCCATCTGGAGTATACTGTGAGGGGGTGAGAGAGATTTATTCTTTAATTTTGCGAGTATATCCTGGCGAACTATATTTACGATTGAAGATGCTTCCTTCATAGGAATTTGACGACTGCTTTTGTCTTTATGGTTTCTTTGTTTTAAATTCCTCATTTTCTCACCCACAAGAGCCCTTAAAATTAGGTCAGCTCTGTGTAGAAGACTCGTAAGATTTAATTTGTGCGCTTCCTCTCTCTCTAAAGAATCGTCTTCGGGCACTGATAAGCCATTTTCAAAGTTGCTCGTGATGAGATCGCGAATATCTTTAAAACAAAGGTCTACTTCCTCGGATCGGATACAAACTGATTGGGATTCCCAAGAGCGAGATTGGCAAGGTGGTTCTAATCTTTCCCTCATGGTCTGAATCACTTCGCTGGAAACATTTTTTGAACGTTTTCGATTCCTTTCTTCAGCTACACTGTGGTTACACTCTAGATACACTTGACAGAACCCGCAGTTGAAGTTGGAAGCTATTTGAAAGAATTTATATCTCATGCTTTTATAATAAAAATTATCATCCAACACTAACACATACTTGCGCTTCTGTTTTATGTCTATAGTCTTAAAATATTCCCGACAACTTTCATTCACAGCGCAAGTTTTAATGGCAGATATTACATCGACGACACTATCTATGAAACTCGATCTAGCGTCTTTAAACGCTTTGCAGTCAGAATTATTCTTACTTTCCCGAACTAATTTTTCTTGGTCTTCCAAAGACACAAAATCATCAAAGGAAAAGTTAATGATTTTAAACTCGCATTCTGATAAGTAAGAAATTGTATGGTTTAACTTCTCAGCTAAAGTACTTTTCCCAGCCCCTGGTAGACCAACAAGCACGCATATAACTATGTTGGTTTCCATATTTTTCACGTATATTATGTACAAAAATATATCACTTAGCTCATCAAATAGGACCGTGTAACATTTTCATTTAATTTCTTTTATATCTTGATCAGCCATTAATTTCACAGCATCCAACGCCTTTTCATTCGCTTCCACGGACTCTTTTTCTTCAATCTTCTTCAATTCTTCTTCTTTTTCACTTTCCACAAAGTCAATGAAAATGTCTGGATCTCTTCGCACAATCTCGCCTTTCTCCCTTAAAAAATCTTCCACATTCTTTTTTCCCTTAAGATCGGCGGAGAACCATCCCAAATTATCCGCAATCAGATGTCTACTGGAGCATCCTTCGCACTGTACAATAACCACGCCTTTTGTATATCCAACTCGAGATATGATTTTAGATTGTCTCGTACCGCACTTCTTGCATGTGAAAATTAACTGAAATTTTCTTTCAAGTTTTCCTAATACATCACTCGCTTTACCATTCTCTGAACAGAATAACCTCTCTGAAATCTGAAAGTGCGTCACAAAAACTGGTTTGGGAACACAAACTACTCTAGAATCACGTGCTTTGAGTCCAAATGCACGTAGAGGATTAACACTTATTTGTTTATGTAAAGGTTTTCTTACGAATCTTACTAGAAAACTTGCCATTCTTCAAAATGAACTTAGTAAATATTTAGTCTTGATACGAATTAAATATACATAATTTACTGAACTGCCTGTTCAGCCTTATTTTCTGGTTGGATTTCAGACTCGGCTCGTTTCATCAACTCATCCATCCTGCGTTGCATGTAAATAGGTTGTATTTCAGCATATACAGACATCATTTTATGGTTAATATTTACATACTTCCTAATGCAACGATCAACGCACTTTGACTGAAAAAAAAAAAAAAAATTAAATTAAATAAATATAAATTTAAAATAAATATAGTGAACTAATAGGTAATTAGTTTTGAATGCCTTTTCATTATCTAAACCCACAAATGTAATACAGTATCAGTGATTTCCTCCTAAAAAATTACCTTTGTTGACATTTTAGCAGCCATTATATATCTGTACTGGTTTCAGTATCATTCATCTTTAATTTTTCAACAATTTAAAATGATTCACAATTTTCAGCCAAACTCTCTTTCATGTGGGAAAGTAAATATTAAATCTACATCTAAAAACTCTTAAAAGGTAACGCGAGTCTAATGTTGCCTCACACTCTCTTTACTATCGCCATTACAACAGATACAGTTCTTCTGAACTTTCTAACTGCGTGCCGCCTCCTTTAGGGAGAGTTTGCAGTACTAGACTTTCGATACATTCTCATCCCTTTTCTGTCCAACTTTCTAATGCAAGGGTTAATCAGTATTCTCACTCTCATCTACTCAAGCTAACTCTGGAACTACCTTCCTCAGTTCATCTATCCCCCTGTTTATGACCTCAAATCTTTCAAATGCAGAATGTCCAAAACTATTGAAAGCTTTGCACCTTGATTTTGGCTCTCTTCTTCTCTTTTGCGGGTGTTCGCCCTTGGTTCCTCCTCCACACACACACACACACACACACATATATATATTGTGTAGTGAATGGTGGCATGTGGAGGCTGAAATGTTGAAGCAAAAGAAGGAAGTATATGCTTGGTACTTGCAGAGCAGAAGTGTGTGATTGTGAAGAGTATAAGAGGAAGAGGCAAGAAGTAGAGAGAAAAATGCGAGAGCTGAAAGAGGGAGCAAATGAGAGATGGGGTATGAGTATGTTAGAAAATTTCAGGGAAAACAAGATGTTTTGCAGAAAAGTGAATAGTGTGAAGAAAGAGAGGGCAGATGAGCATGACTGTGAAAGGGTTCATAGCAAATCTTGCCAAGTGATTTCCCTGATTTACCCTGACAATTTTGCAAACATTTCCCTGACCAAATTTCATTTTTTGTTTATTTTAAATTATCCCCCTCCTCCATCTCCTTACAGACGTCCGACTTGATAATTTCAGATGGTCTATACATCTTCTGAGGGTTGTTTGTAGAGCTATCGAGGCCAGTCATCTACAGACGTCCCTCAATGAATTTTTCCAAATGGGGCCTGTTCAGAACCCATTTGTCATAGGTTTTATTTACAGCAAACTGTTTAATGTCACTGGGAATTTTGGCACTTCGGTTGTAAGTCTGTTCTCCAGCTTGATCAAGGGCTTGCCTTGAAGCCTTGTGGTGGCTTCTCTGAACTGAAAGCCTTCATTTCTCAATCAAAGTCTTTGTCCCTGGATGACTTGCATCTAGAGTTTCAAGGGTGCACACATAGCAAGCCCCATAGTGAGCATATTTTGGTTGTTGAAAGAAAGAAAAAAAAAAAGGCAAGCTCTCTCCAGCACAAGAGTCTGAGGTCAAAATCATTCTTTTATCGCCATGTACAGCAGATGTTGTCGATCCATCATGTCGAGATGTATCATCCAGAATTGTGCTGTTCTTTCCAATTTACCACTTTGGACCTTATGTCTGGAGTTCATAATTTGTCCAGAAGGTAGTTGTATCATCATTCTGGAGCAGCTTGTCCAGACTTGTGGGTTTTGGTGAAGAGCGAATGAGCTCAAGCAATTCTGATTGGACATAATGTAACTCTGTTGAGTCATTTAGGAATCTGATCAGTAGCAGCCTTTCTAATGCATTTGAAAAATGTTCATGTACAGTCCAAGCTTGACTGTAGTGTTTGCCACCTAAGACTCCCTTCAGGCTGCTAGAAGCACAAAGACCCGAAATACTATATCTTCAAATCCACTACCACTGACAAGCTTTTCCATAATGCCAAAGTTCTCCTGAAAGAGGTGGAAGTCTCCCAAATGAATGATGACATTGATGAACTCGTGTGGAAAGTTCCACAAAACATGATATATATGTTTTTGCTGCTGCTTCAACATCAAGTGTCAGGTGAACATGCTACACATGAACCTGTTGAGCCAGTCCTTGCACTTGCTGCAAATACTCTACAACTGTGTTATAATCAGTGATGGGTCTGTGGTTTGGAAGCAAAAATGTGGGAACATTCTGAAGCTTTGGCCATATGAGGGAAATTTGGGTGGTTGGGCAAGATAAAATGACAAATTTGAGACATCAGATGATGCAAACCAAAAATGTTTCTTCAATCATTGGCAGCTTAAAAATGAACAGATGCAAACTGGGACAGCGCAAAGCAAGGGATTATATTAGGTCATCCCATAAGTAATGCAGCATTTTTTAATTTTTTTTTTTTTTCCCATTTTTATCATTATTTTACGGATAGAAATCAAACAACTCTTTGAAGTTATTTATATTTAAATAAATATCTATTTAAATATAAATAACTTCAAAGAGTTGTTTGATTTCTATCCGTAAAATAATGATAAAAATTAAAAAAAAAAAAATTAAAAAATGCCACATTACTTATGGGATGATCTAATATATATATAACATATGTATAGAAACGACGTAAGTATAGAGGAGTGTTCTGCACACGAGGAAGAGAAATAACGAACAAATGAAAAATGAGGTAACCGCCCGGGAATCGAACCCAGGATCTTCCGATTGCCGGTCAGATATGCTATCCACTACACCACAGGCCTCGATCAGTCAGAAGTCGTAATTCTCCTACATAGGGCAGAATTACTTCTGACTGATCGAGGCCTGTGGTGTAGTGGATAGCATATCTGACCGGCAATCGGAAGATCCTGGGTTCGATTCCCGGGCGGTTACCTCATTTTTCATTTGTTCGTTATTTCTCTTCCTCGTGTGCAGAACACTCCTCTATACTTACGTCGTTTCTATACATTAATATACTGCGTGGTCATTGCAGTTAAACGTATATATAATATATATATAACCATATAACCTTTGGTTAGTTTCTGCCTGAATTGTTCATTCTGACAAAGGTCAAGCTTTTCACTCCGCCTTAGACCTACAGTTTAACGTGGAATCCAAACCACGCCCCATCAGCCACTATACCACTGAGACATATATATATATTATATATATATATATATATATATATATATATATATATATATATATATATATGATCAAAAGTATTCGGACACCCCGGAAAATCCGCATTTCTGCAAATATCACCTTCGCCGAAAGGTATGCTGGGAAAAAGCGTGGCGAAACTATAATGCTGAGGTGTTCTGTTAAGTTATCAGTAACTGTTGTGAAGTCATGCCGCGCGGACGTGAACTCTCCGAGTTCCAACGTGGACTCGTCATCGGATGTTATTTAAGTAACGTTTCTATACGAAACATTGCAGCCAAACAGGATATACCAAAGTCGACTGTAGCGGATGTTATCATGAGATGGAAGCACGACGGTGCAACTAACGCGAAAAAACGTTCCGGACGACCACGCAAACTGACGGAACGTGATAGAAGAAGTCTGGTACGACATGTCAAGAAGTCCCGCACGTCCTCTGCCGTTTCCATCGCTGAGGAGGTAGGAAGAGCATCCGGTACCTCCGTTAGTACTGTAACTATCCGGAGAGAGATGCACAGACTCGATTATTATGGTAGAGCAGCTGTACACAAGCCACTGATTACAAAAGTTAATGCCACGTGTCGTTTGGCCTGGTGTGTCTCCCGTCGTTCCTGGACCGTGGAGGACTGGAAAACTGTTCTTTGGAGCGACGAGTCGCGGTATTCACTCTTCCAGTCTGATGGGCGTGTTTGGGTGTGGCGACAGCCCGGAGAACGGCTTCTTCCTGACTGTGTACGTCCAACGGTGAAGTTCGGTGGAGGGTCCATCATGGTATGGGGTTTGTTTTTCCTGGCTAGGGCTCGGCCCGTTGGTTGTTATACCCACTACCATGAACGCTGACGTTTATCTCGACGTTCTGGACAATTCGGCCCTCCCTACACTGTGGCAATACTACGGAGATGGCCATTGTTTGTTTCAACAGGATCGAGCTCCCTGCCATACTGCAAGGCGTGTGCAGGACTGGTTTCGTGAAAATAAGGTGGATTTGTTAGACTGGTCTGCTCAGAGCCCCGATCTCAACCCAATCGAGCACATGTGGGACGAACTGGAGCGACGGATACGAAACCGCACACCACGCCCGGCTTCACTTGCATCAGCTCTGCAAGAGGAATGACGAGCCATTCCTGCACAGACTTACCGAAAACTGGTGGAAAGTATGCCTCGACGTGTTGACGCTGTAATAAAAGCAAAGGGTGGACCTACTGGTTACTAAATGCCATAATAAAACCATTTTTCCCAAAACCATGCGGTGTCCGAATACTTTTGATCATATAGTGTTATATATATATATTAGGGTGTTTCACGGCAGTGTGGTTGATGGATGAAGTGGAAGGAAGTTCAATTCACATTGATGCCCCTGTTCCTTTTGCCGAGGAAACTCGCCTGAACAGGTTTCAACCAGATCAGAACACGTTTAGGAGTCCCGAGATTTGACGCTTCAGATTGCTTAGGTATTTCTAATTTCAGCTGTTCTAGTGTTAGTCGACTGCCTTACTTCCTGATGGAAGGGTGCACTGCTCTGTCCTTCGTGTCAGTTGTCGAGTTTTGTCCTCGTTGTCTCTACCGTTGCGTATTTGTACTCTTTTCTAATTCGTATATTTCCTCATTGCAGATAAACATGGCAACTCGAAGCAAGAAAGAGGTTTGGCTCATCGGACACCCGAATAAGGAGATCCTGGGTAGCAGCCTGCCGACGAAGTTGCAAGTCTTGCAAAAGTGCTTCTTCCATCAAAAACAGGAAAACCTCGGACGGAGAAAATGTCTGAACCTCTGTTTGGATGCTGTGATGGTGTTCTGGAAAAGAGCAAGGATCCCTATTATGAGGCGGGACAACGCCCTTCGGAAAATGGAAGCTCTGCTCCAGCGTTACGACAAGTTGGTGAAAAGCAGGAACGATCCGAGGAGAGCTGTCGTGTTGCGGAGGACATGTTCAAGGCGGAACTCAAGAACGAAATCCTCGATATTGGTCATTCCAATGCCCTTTCTATGATGACAAACGAGGAAGACAAGCTCTTCTACAAGAGTCAGCAGGAGGACCCAACAGAGAGCAGTATGGGATCGGCAGACATGAAGCTGGCCCAAATGGAAAGTAGGAAAAGGCGTCAAGAGGAATAGCAGGAGGAGAGACGACACCGGGAATTCGAGCGGGCCAAGACGGTTACAGAGGCTGCAACTCTTGAAGACAGCTCCTCCTCCTCGGCGTCGCCATCTGCGGAAGATGATCCCTCCTTGGCAGCCTCCACGTCTGCTTCATGTCCTTCTCCGAGGAAGCGGTCGAGGAACCTCATCACTCAGGATGTGGCTGTCACGTACGACCGGATGAACATTTCTTATCGTGATGCAGCGATGTCCTACGCCGTCGTCGCGCAATCCTTGGGGCACGATTTGAACGATATCTCCATCTCCTCTTCCACAATGTATCGTGCTCGCCAGTCGCTTCAGAAGCAAGCAGCAGAGGCGTATCAAGAGGGAGAATTCTGTCCTGAGGAGCCCTTGGTGTTGCACTGGGACGGGAAAATGCTGCCTGAAATCACAGGTGACGGAGCTGTCGACCGGACTGCTGTGCTGGTCACCGGGAACGGCCAGGAGAAGCCGCTTGGAGTTCCGAAAGTTCCAGCTGGCACGAGAGCGGAGACGGCACGCGTCTGCATTGATCTTGTGCGGGAACACGACCTGTCCGAACGAATCAAGGGGTTATCATTCGACACAACGGCATCGAACACCGGGATTCACGTGGGAGCCTGCATCAAGATTGAGGAGGGTCTCGGGAAGCAACTTCTTTACCTAGCATGCAGGCACCATATGTACGAAATCGTCCTGGCCCAAGTCTTCCGGTCTTCGATGGGCCCCACCTCTGGGCCCGAGACTGGGATCTTCAAAAGATTCCAAGAGCAGTGGGGTTTCATCGACCGATCTCTTATCACCACTGCTATTGATTCAGATAGCTGCAGCATCGCTGGACCTCTTCAGGGTCTCAAGGACCGAACTGTCCTTGTCGTGAGGGAAGCTCTGGCTTCTGGTCAGCCGCGGGATGACTACCAAGAACTTCTTCAACTGGTTATCCTCTTTCTCGGGGAAGAGTGTCGCCAATGTGCCACTGCGGAAGCCAGGAGCATACCACCATGCGCGGTGGATGGCGAAAGCCATTTACGGATTGAAGCTGTACCTCCTTCAGGACCAGTTCAGGATGACCGGGCGGGAGCTGAAAGGAGTCACAGAAACCTGCCTGTTCGTCGCCCTGGCCTACGCAAAGGCTTGGAGTCGTGCGACGAGAGCAGAGCAGGCCCCACGTGTGGATCTGGAGTTCTTGCTGGACCTGGAAATACTGCAGGAAGATGCCGTGATCGTCGACGTCGCCAAGCAAGCGCAAGCGGCCATGAAACGACACCTCTGGTACTTCTCCGAGACGCTGGTCGGCTTGACATTCTTCGATCAAGGGGTTCCTCAGGAAGAGAAACAAAGGATGCGAGAGAACCTCGCCAAGCCGGGATCGAGGAAAGCGTTGAAGCGTCTGGAGGGGAAGACCGTCCTCGGCTCCTTCAAAGGAAAGAAGATTTCGGATTTCGTTACCTCGAGGACGAAGGATCTCTTCACCGCACTCGGGATCAATGGCGGCTTCGTCGAAAATCCCGCTTCGTCTTGGGAAAGCGACCCACACTACCAAGCAGGCCTAGCTAGAGTCCGCGTCCTGGCTGTGGTGAACGACTCGGCTGAACGGGGGATCGCTCTCATCGAGAAATTCAATACTGCCCTAACAACGAAGGAAGACGACAAACAGTACCTGCTGAAAGCAGTTTTCAAGAACAGGAAGGATTTTCCGAAGAAGCAGAAGGGGGAAATGAAGAAGTGATGAGTCTGTGCTCTCTGACGTAAGGCGTGATTTCCCGGGACCCCTTATTGTTGTCGAAGGAGTCCCATTTTTGGCCAGGAGTGATAAATATGTAAAACGAACACGGGCATCTATGTGGATTAAAAATATAATGTGGTTCTCATTTATGAAACACCCTAATATATATATATATATATATATATATATATATATATATATATATATATATAATATGTTAAACACAGACCGTGCATGGAAAAGGAACTCTTCTGGGAAAATTAAATCCACTATAGTCCAAATAAGTAATGGTAAATGACAAATACCATAGTTTTTCTTTTCATGATGCTAGCCCGACGTGGGCAACGGGTCTCTCGCAAAGAGATCCATAAATAGCTTCCCTCACCAGCTATCTGCAAAGCAGACAGGATCCAGCTTTGGGGCATGGATCCTGTCTGCTTTGCAGATAGCTGATGAGGGAAGCTATATTTATGGGATCTCTTTGCGAGAGACCCGTTGCCCACGTCGGGCTAGCATCATGAAAAAGAAAAACTATGGTATTTGTCATTTACCATTACTTATTCGGACTATAGTGGATTTAATTTTCCCAGAAGAGTTCCTTGTTCCATGCACGGTCTGTGTTTAACATATGAGTTTCTCAGGGGACCATTCTGAGTTTGTGTATATTAAACGGACGTGTTACGTGCCTTGAAAAGTGGACGCTCAATGTCCCGGTTGAGGTTTAAGTTTTGGTTTTTTTGGCTAAAAATACAATAGTTACCCCCTTTTTCTTTGATTTATTCAATCCGACGTGAATGCAACGAGTCTTTTACTTATATAGAGGTTCTGAATGTAGTTGGACTAGGCTTGCTTTAAACCCTAGATCCATGTCCCAAAGCTGGATCCTGTCTGCTTTGCAGATAGCTGGTGAGGGAAGCTATATTTATGGGATCTCTTTGCGAGAGACCCGTTGCCCACATCGGGCTAGCATCATGAAAAAGAAAAACTATGGTATTTGTCATTTACCATTACTTATTCAGACTATAGTGGATTTAATTTTCCCAGAAGAGTTCCTTGTTCCATGCACGGTCTGTGTTTAACATATAAGTTTCTCAGGGGACCATTCTGAGTTTGTGTGTGTGTGTGTATATATAATATATATATATATATATATATTAATCAACTAATAATGATGATAATTTACTTCAGTGATATTCATCTGTTGGCAGTCAACAGCCAAAGTTGTTTAGTATTTTGCACATTGTACTGCTCCAGAGGGTAGCCTACTTTGTCACAAACATTTGTGTATATAGTTTATTTATTTTTTTTTGTATTGGGGCGTTTACCGCCATTTCCCGCTATACGCTAGCGGATATCATGGCGAAGCAGAATATGAGAAAGAGAAACGGAGACGGGGGAAAGGCACTAGAAGTGGGAGGACCGCGGACGACGGGTGAGAAGTCACCTAAAGCTCAGAGAGGAGGCGAGATTGGGAGAGGAAAAGGAAAAGACGGTCAAGCGAGAAGAGAGGGCTCTCAGCGAGCATAAGACGTAAACGATCGGGGAGGGGGAAATCAGAGAGGAACGGGAAGGCGCGACGACGTACTGACGACAGGGTGGGGCATTCCACAAGGATGTGAAAGACGGTGAGGGGCGACTGGCAGGAGGCGCAACAAGGAGCCTCCTGCCGGGACATAAGATAGCCGTGCGTGAGGCGCGTATGGCCGATGCGAAGCCGCGCAAGGACGACCTCTTTGTGTCGGGAGCGGTGGAAAGAGGACGCCCAATATGACAGGCGGGGGCGGATGGACCAGAGTTTATTTCCGGTGGCATCGTCCCAGGACTGCTGCCATATGCGGTCGTAGAGGTACCGAAAGACCTGCACATAGTCAGAGAAGGGGAGCGGGCGGGGGAGGGGAGGCATCGAGGCGGCGGACCGGGCTGTGCGGTCAGCCGCCTCATTACCGGAAACACCGACATGGGCAGGAACCCAGCAGAAGGTGACCCGGATCCGGTGAACGGTGTGCAGGACATGGTACTCCTGTTGAATAATGCGTACGAGGGGGTCCGGGGAATTATAGCACTCGAGCGCTTGAAGGGCGCTCAGCGAGTCCGAAAAGATGGTACAGGAAGACCGCGAAAAACCCGATACCAGACGGAGGGCTTCCAGAAGGGCAAAGAGCTCCGCGGAAAAGATGGAGGCCTGAACCGGCAGGGGGATACCCCGGGAGGTAGGTGACAGCAACGGAGAGAAGACGGCGGCCGCGACACCTGCAGGGGAGCGCGAGCCGTCGGTGTAGACGGGAACATCGTCCGAGTGTACGGGAAGATGGGCCAGAAAAGAAGACCGGAGGACGGTAGGAGGAGACTCCTTACGCAGGCCACGGAGCGCCTGGCAGCGGCAGATAGGGGTGGTCAGCCAGGGGGGCGACAGGTCGAAGGAGAACGGCAGAATAGAGGGTGGGGGGATCCCCAGGGACGAAAAGACGTCGGCCAGGGAGGCAGCGAAATGCCACGTGTCAGGCTGGGGTAGCGCCTGGGAGATCGCGGAGAAGAGTAGGGACCTCGGGAGGCGGCAGATGCGAAGGTAACACTTCGCCATGAGAAGGCCCCGGCGAAGGGGCAGGAGGGGTGTCCGCAGTCCACCTGAAGACTAGCGACAGGGGACGAGCGGAAGGCACCCGACGCCAGGCGAAGGCCACGGTGGAGAAGAGGATCCAGCATACGGAGTGCCGGAGAGGAGGCGGAGCTGTAGACCACACAGTCGTAGTCGATGCGGGATTGCACCAGGGAGGTGTACAGGCGCAGCAGAGTACGCCTGTCCGCCCCCCAGGTCATGTGGGACAGGTGACTCAAAGGGAGAGGGTGCGGCGAGATGATTGCCGCAACCGCCTAAGGTGTGGAACCCAACCGAAAAATTCGTCGAGGGTCATACCCAGGAATCGAACGGATGGGACGAGGGGAAGAGGAGTGCCGGCAAGGGTAAGGGCGAAGGTATGCGACAGACGGAGGCGCCGAGGACGGAAAAGCATACTGGAAGACTTAGAGGGTGAGAAAGCATAGCCAACCGAGGACGCCCAGCGAACCACCGCGTTGATGGCTAGCTGGAGTCGACGTTCAGCCAAACGGGAGGCGGCCAGAGCAATAGATAGCCAGGTCATCGGCATAGAGGGAATACGAACGGAAGTAGGCAGGACCGTAGCGACTGTGTTCATCACTAGTGAGAAACACAGACGCTAAGGACACTACCCTGAGGACACCCTCCTCCAACGGAAAGCGGTCAGAGAGGGTAGAACCGATGCGGACGCGGAAAGAACGGGCGGACAAGAAGTTATAAATAAAGGAGGGGAGAAAGTCTACGAAACCCAGGGAGCGTAAGCAGTCAAAGACCGCGCTCCGCCGAGTAGTATCGTAGGCCTTCTGGAGGTCGAAAAAGACGGCGAGTACAAAGTGACGCCGGGAGAAAGCCTCCTGCACGTCGTGGCTAAGGAGGAGGAGGGGGTCGGTGGTAGACGGGAAGCGCCGGAAACCAGCCTGGGTAGCAGGGTATTGGTCACTCGCCTCCAGAGTAAGAGACAGCCGCGAGGCGACCATCGCCTCCATAACCTTGCAGGCGCAGCATGTCAGGGAAATGGGGCGATAGTTCGACGGGAGTGAGGGGTCTTTATCGGGCTTCGGGATGGGGACGACGATGGACTCACGCCACCGGTCCGGGAATGAACCCTCCAACCAAATCGGTTATAGAGGTCCAGTACAAAGCCGAGAGCAGAGGGGTGGAGGTGCCGTAACAAAGTCATAGGGGATATTATACGGGGCCGGGTGCGGAGGGGCCTCCGAAGCTCCGTCAGCGGAAGAGGTGATTATAGGGGTCATCCCTATGAGGTGGAAAAATCCGGTGGGTCGCGGCGGGAATGGGGGGAATCGGAACTGGAGATGGCTGCGAAGTGCGCCGCGAGTGCGTTCGCGACGGCCTCCGGATCGGAGACGAACTCGTCGTCCCCGACCCGAAGCACCGGGGGTCGAGGGGGACACGGGTCCCCTCAAAGCTACGCACCTTGCGCCAAACAGTCGAGGGGGCAGTCGTGGAGGAGATCCCGGACACGTAACTCCGCCAGGAGGTACGCCGGGCCAGTTTCAGGACCCGACGGGCCACTGCCTTCAGGCGCTGAAACTCGATCTTGTGCTCCAGCTGGCGGGTCCGGTAGAAGCGGCGGCCGGCACGGCGCCGCTCCTGAACGGCATGGGAGCACTCTGGGGTCCACCATGGGACGCTTCGCGGCCTGGGGGAGCCAGAGGTACGGGGGATGCAACTGGCGGCAGCCGAGAGGATCTTACTCTCGAGGAAGGCGAGGGCCTCACTGACGGAGGGAAAGGCAGGAATTGATGGCGAGATCGCCGTGCCCCTCGCGTATGAGGCCCAGTCTGCTCGGGCGAACAGCCAGCGCGGGCGGACAGAGGTGGGGAGGGGGGGGGGAGACGGGTCGGGGTAAGACACACTGGGAAATGGTCACTGCCGGAAGAATCCGGCAGGACCTCCCAGGTGAACTCCGTCACGATTTCGAGGGAAACCAGGGAAAGGTCGATACAGGTGAAACTGTCGTTGGCCGAGTGAAGGCAGGTTGGGGAGCCATCGTTCAGAAAGGTGAACTCGAGCTCGTCCATAAGGGAGAGAAGGGTCCCGGAGAGAAAGGTGGAGCAAACGTCCCCCCAGGCCGGGTCCCGACTGTTGAAGTCCCCGAGAATCAGGAAAGGGCGGGGAAGCTGAAGAATTAGGTCACGGAGAGAATCGGGTGGAGGGCGTACGTTAGGGGAGAGGTAAAGAGAGCAGACCGTGAGCTGGCGCCCCAAGGAAAGGCGCACGGCCACAGCTTGCAGGACTGTACGGAGCGGGAGGGGGCGGAAAGGGACGGAGCGGTGCACGAAGACCGCGGCGCCCCCCCTCCCCGCCCCATCGAGAGGCGGGGAAGGGAGCCCGCAGTAACCGGACACTCGAAGGAGGGAACGGGATCCCAGAATCGTCTCCTGAAGGCAGAAACACGCCGGACACCTGGAGGCCAGGAGAGAGGAGAGACACTCGAGGCCTACCAGGAGCCCGCGGATGTTCCACTGCAGGAGCGAGGTATAGGGAGGGGTAGGAAGGTCAGCGTAAAGGATGGTTATGGGGTGGGTGGGCCGATCGGGCGGCCCGAGATTAAAGAGGGAATCGGAAAGCCCCGGAGTTCAGCGAGGGACGCCGAACGAGGGCGAAGGCGAGGGTCACCCCGACGAGGGGGCGATGTGGAACCAGACGCCGGCAAGTCCTCCAGAAGAGGAGTCTCCCGGACGTCCGGGGGAGAGCGATGCAGAGAAGGGGATGTGAGAGGTATCCAGAATGCCCCTCCCTTCACCGGAGGTGCGGGGGAGGCAGGACTACGAGGGGGAGTGGAAAATAATACCTCACCCAGAGGCATTGGCAGGTCGAGGAGAGAGATGGGGCGGGTCAAGCGCGGGGGCGTGCACGTCCCACCCACCCCGACCAGGCGGGCGAGTTCCCCCTCCAGTGGGTCCATCGACCGGGCCGGAGAGGGGTGTATCTCAGCCCCCACCACGAGGGCCGTCGGGGACCCCAGGGGGGAGCGTGCATAACGGTTGCGCAGTGGGGATGGTGAGGACACCGGGGCGGTAGGGCGAAGGGGGCGTTTGTGTTTGGGAGAGGAAGGTGATGCGAGGCTTATGGCTTCGATCCTTTCGGGGTCACCACTGGCGCGGCGCTTGCGGCCCCTACCCCTCCGTCGTGCGGCCCGCATGGGTGACGGCGGGTCACGATCCGGAATGGGGGTGGCCGAAGGCGCCTTTGGAGAGGGCGTAGAAGGGGCAGGGGGGGTTGCCGACGAAGCATCGGCGTTCGCGGGGGGAGCACGTGGGGTCGCGCTGGTAGTACGGGGAGCCGCGGTAGGAGTCCGCTGGGCGGCAGAGGATGGACTGGGAGTAGCGGACACGGTGGGTGGAGGCGCGTTGGGAACCGCCGGTGAGGACGGGGTCCGGGAACGGAGAACCTCGGCGTACGAGGCACCACGCCGGGCCTCGCAGCCACGCAACCGGTCCCGCGCCTCCCGAGCGCTGAGAAACTCTGATGAACAGAGGGCCCGAACCTCCCTTTCAAAGAGGAAGGACGGGCAAGAGCGGGATGAAGCAGGGTGTGGTCCATGGCAGTTGGTGCAGGAAGGCGGAGCAGTACAGGGCAAGGGTGGGGAGGGCCGCCGCAACGGACACACAACGGGGCCGGCTGACGGCAGGAGCTGCTCACGTGGCCAAACCTATTGCACTGAAAACAGCGCGTAGGATCTGGCACGTATGGTCGTACTGAGAATTCGCACGCTCGTCTCTCACCAAAGCCCCAGAATACCGAAACGGGGGGCACCAGTGAGTCGAAAGTGAGGAGCAGGCGAGGAGAAGGGGCGGTTGGGGATCGCGATCTGTCGGGAAAGCGGTACACCCTCACAACACCCTGGGAGGCGAGGTCAATCTGGAGGTCTTCCACCGGGATGGGTAGAAGACGAGCAGCGTAAATTGTGCCCTGGCACTGATTGAGGCGGGGGTGGGGGGACACCGTAATCCCGCAGCCCAGGACATTGGGGATAGCGAGCAGAGAGGAGGTTTCGACAGAGGAACGCGACCTTATCAGAATGGAGCCATCCCTCTGAGGCCGAAGGTCAAAACGAGCCGTCCCCGTCACCCCATGGATCGCTCGAAAGAGGCGTTCATGGTTAGTGGGGAGGGGCTTGGAGGAGGAGGGGCGGAGGACGAGGAACTTGTCCACCGTCCTAAGGCCGAGCGAAGACGTCGGGCCAAACACCACCGGTACTTCGAGGGGACGGGGAGACGAGAAAGGCGGACGGCGACGTCGGGTCCCACGTCCCCCAGGGGCCGAGGGGGCCGGGGGCGATGAGGCCCGACCGGAGTGGGAGGCGACCGGGGCCGCGGGCTTCCCACCTGAGGGCGAAAAAGCAGGTGGGTCCCTATCGGGACGTGGAATATGGGGGGATCCAGGGGTCGGGGGGTCCACTGCAGGTCCATCCGCCACTGGCGGGGGTCGGGCAGCGGCGCCACGAGCCTGGGGAAGAGAGGGAGAAGAGGTGTCGGCAAGAGCAGACGGGGTGGGCGAGGGCTGCCGACTGCCCTTACCAGACCCAAGGTCCAAAAAGGTAGTCAAAGGGAGGTCAGATGCACAAGCCGGGTCGTCAACGAGGTCCATTAGATTTGTAAGTTTCCATAAAAAAAAAATTTATTGTTGTTTCGCGCCCGGGGCCGCGGGGAACCGATTACCCGGGGCCCAAGGGGACCAAGCGCACGCCGGCGGGGGATGGGTGCCTCGTCCCATGTAGGTACCCCCGTTTCAAAAGGGGCCCTTGCAGCGTCGAAAGTTCTCCCCCGCCGGCAGCAAAGACCAAGGCCCCCCAGGGCACCCTACCAGCCAACTTAGTCCGGCCCCAGCCATGGGAGCGAGACCCCCAGCGACCAGCCCCGGCAGCCCACGGGGCGCGCGAAGTGAACAGAGAAAGCAGAAAAAACAGAGGGGGCAAGGAAGAGGGTAAAGAGGGGAAGACAGGAAAGAGGGGGCTGTAGGATAGCAGGGTATGCTAAAAGTCCACTTCGCAACCGGGCGGGGGACCCGGCAGGGCCCCCAGCCACGGCTGACCCCCCTCGCCACATGGAGGCAGGAGCCCGCGGGCGATCCACCCCAGAAAGACCGCCCGCGGGGAGGGGGTATATAGTTTATGAAACAGCATATTTTTATGGTAAAATTTCTGGTTACCACATTATGGCAAAGGTAATTTTTCATTGCCACTGACACAGCACCACACAGGCATAAATTAAAAAAGTATGGTAAATGGCCCTAGTTAGTAACTAAAGTCTTTGCCAAATGCATTCCATTTAAGTGAATTTAGAATGAAAAAAATAGTTAAATAAGGCTACCTGAGTGGATAGCCATGGCTAATATATATAAAGGAAAAGATTAGTCTGTAACTATAAATTATTGGTTTTACGACAATACAAAATCATACACAAGGCAGTATGCCAGAAAACAAATATAGCTTGTTAACTTTGCATTCCAAAAACTATGTTGGAATGATGCCAACGCACCTGCCTATATTTGTGACCTTGACTTTTGATGCAAGGACTCAATTCTTGCTCACTACACATCATTTTGTGACAATACACAGCAGCCTGCGTGTATGAAGTTTCATTATTTTACGTTGAACAGTTTAAAAGTTATGGTATGAACAGGAAAGTTGAATGAACAAATGGATGGATGGATTCAAGTGCACTCCAGTATGGCCCCTCCAAATTTATTTAGTCAGGGTAAAACTACGTCATTCTCTCGCAGAGGACTAGCTACACAGTAGACAACACTAAGTAACGGGAGATATGAATATCATGACCACTCGGTTCAACAATAAAAAAAAAAACGAACACTGTACTTCAATACAGATGCTTTGATGCCAACTAGATATCCTCTTGCTAATGAAATAAATTAACATCATTTGGGGTTATTTTAGCTTCCTTTGTAATGGCAAAATGTGATGGAGGGGCCCTACTTTACGTGGAAGCTATATATTTAGTGAACACTAGGTCAGTTTTAGTAATAAATTATTAAATCTATAATAAAGCAAGTCAAGTATTGTATAAACAAATTATCAAACATGTTAAATCTTTCACTTTATCATACCTCTTCTACTGCAATATTTCTACTATGAAGATTTGTAACACAGAAATTGAAACAGGATTCGGAGATCTGGTTGTAGAGCATCAAAAATTCTTTAAACTGAAAAAGGAATAAGGCTACAATTAGTTCAGCCATTCATTAACATGGTACAACTAGAAGAGAGGCTTCAATGAAACTGGCAAATAATTTCACTTAGGCCAAATGATCAGAATTCAAGTGACAGCTTTGTTAAAGTCTCAAAAATCTTTCATAATCAATTGCTTTTTACTAAATGTCTCATCCTTAAACTAAAGAGAGATAACTACATAATTTAAGAACTAAACAATAATCTAATTATGGTACCTGATGTGCTAGGTTGCCCAGCATTCAAGCATGCCTTAACCAGAGATGGGCAAGATATGTAATTAAATGTACCATATCTTCATACAAGACAAAACAAATTTTGTTGAAGGATAGGCTATCTTCAATAGGGGTACAGACATTGGTCTTTCATTACAAAATTTAAAACAGTTATTTCACTCTGTTGTCTGATTCAATACTGTCATTCTGAACTGAAGCTAATTCATTCTTAACACATTTTGCACAGTCAGATCCATTGGTGAATATATGCCCACTGCAGTGGCTGGTGTGCCAGTCACTATAAGCAGCCAATCAGCATGGGCCATTTAAGGAACGTGGTCTCTCCACCAATCACCACCAACCTCATTACTCTGAGTGATGCCATTGGTGGTGTGAACAAGCCACCACCAACCCACCAGTGCCATGGGTCAGAACACAATGACAGAGCTAGGGCACTGGTAATTAAGAAACCAGCTCCAAGAGACCCTAATGGTGAGTGTTATTTATTGTATTTACTTAATATGTATTTTATTTGTTAGATAATATTTTCAGATATTATTATTATTATTACAGGAATACCCCAGGGTCATTCCATGTCAGTTCAATGGCAAAAAAAAAGTGACCACCTATTTTTTTGAAAATTGACACACTTATAGATCTCTCTGAGAAAAACAGAATGACGCTTGTTTCAACACACTAGGTCATATGGTTCCGGAGATATGGCCATTTGAATTTTGTAAAAAAAAAAGGTCAATTTCCAAGGTCATACCATATTTCAACATGAAATATCTTGGCTCCTATTGCACTTACATATACCATTTAAACACTATTTTAAAGCTTTTAAGCAGATCTACAACTTTGTTTCTATTCATATTTTACCTCAGTGGTCAAAAAAAAAGTTAATCTTATTTTTAACCTTTGACCTTGAGTAGGTCATTTGATGTCACAACCAATTTTTTTCTCCTTTCACCCAATTTTGGGTACACATGTCTACCTTAACCTAAAACAAGATTTTTAGTGTTCATTAAGTTAGTATAGACGCTACAGCCATAGCCGTAACTACCTATGAGGTCACCGAGGTCCGGACCTCGGTAATTATTTCCTAAAAAAAAAAAAAGAGACTGAACCATTCTCTGTGTATGAAACGCATATTACTGCTTTTCTTTTGAAAAGAGGGAGCGTCGAGTGTTTAGTGTTTAGTGTATAGCTTGGGTTGTGTTTGTAGATGTCATTTTGGTCTGAATTTTGCTCATCCCGCTGTGCTCAAAAAAAATCTGGACCTCACTAATTTCTAAACCCTAGTTACGGCCCTGGCTACAGCTATTTCAGTGGACCATACCCACCTCCATTTTGACCAAGTACCTTTTTCCACCAAACTTTGGAGCACCATATCTTTGGAACTGTTTGAGCTAGGGTGTTGAGAAAAATACCATTAGATTTTTCTTACTGATATATATAATGTCTGCTAATTTTAAAAAAAATCAGTAATTATCTAACCTAACCCAGTTATTTGGTTGAATAAGTATCTGGCCCTATTATAAAATTTTATTTTTTTGTATATTTCAGAGAATTATATAATATAGGTAATTTAAATTACATAATTAATTAATTTATATGGACATTCAAAAGTGTGAAGAACTTTGAACCTGCTATCCTGTTTAAAGGTAAAGCTATGTACGTATATAAGTACCTTATACTAGGCTATAGGTACTACCCTATAGAATAAGTTCAGTTTTGAGAGTTAGAAGAGTTTTAATAGAATTACTTAACTTTGTATATTTATTCATTGTGTACAACAGTATGTACCCATGTGAAAATAAGCTTATTTAAACCTTGGAGCAAGGATTTTTTTGGCAATCTGTATTTATTCCAATCTGTAAATCAAACTGCACATTTTTCCTTGTTGTAGACCTCTGAAACAAGATCAGTAGGTCCCAAATTTTATTTGTGCCATCTAAACAAAAATAGCTTTTAACAGGGTTGGATACAACGAATAATTATAATTGTATTTTTAATTAATTGATCCTAATTTCCATTAATTGTAATTGATTCAAAATAAAATAAAAATAAAGGTAATTGTAATTGATTTTTGAGCTATAACTGATGTAATTGATCAATTAATGTCAATTGTTAAAAATTATACCCCTAGATCTGGCAGTCATACATCATCCAATGAAAATAAACCTTTGATAGTTTATTTAGTTATACAGTACTTATAGAGATATATATATTTATAGATATATATATTTATTTTAGATATATATTTAGATATATAGAATAGATAGTTAAATTTGTATAATTGTAATTGATTCAGACAGAATTAATTGTAATTGCAATTGATCTTGAAATTGTGAAGTACAATACTAACTGTAATTAATTTGAAGAAAAATAAAAAAAATTGTAATTTCCATTTTCTGTAACTGAACCCAACCCTGGCTTTTGTTATAATGTTCCAGACCAACAAAGACCCTAGAGTCCACTCATGGCTGGTCTACCTAACTGTGTTCGTAATTGTGTATGTCCTCCATGGTGGTAGAGGGGACCTACAATTTTACGTGGGTTCCGAACCACAAGAGCATAAGAAATTTATGTAACAACTGTCTGTACATATGTTTTTTTTTTTCTTTTTAGATAAACATGGATTTCAGCAGTTTGAATATAAGCAGGTTCTGTTGTGACCCATTTAAAAAACACACAGGAAAAGTGAAAAAAGGCATTCATGCATTGACTAAAAATTTGATTGATCAAAATCCTGAATTGAAACTAACAAATAATCATAAAGCATGTGCAACCTGACGAAATACACTAGCAAATCGTCCATCCCCAATGCTTGAATGTGAACCACTTGAAAAATCACCATCCACCTCATCAAGTGCCCCATCTGAGCTAGAAACCATTGGAGATGTAGTTGAAATGCAGTATGAGCTTAGTAAATTCAATGCTTCATTGGCCACACTTGATGAGACCCCAATAAAACCATGTAAATTCTCCGACAGCACTGGTTACGCAAAGAGAATGTTGAGGAAAGTAGTAGTTGTGAAAAGAAAGCTTGAACTTGCGACTAAACAAACAATTTCATGCAGTGACTCAGCTGATACAGAACTGGAGATTCTTCAACAACTAAGAGAGAAATTTAATCAAGTGACAAGTCAAAGTGAAAAACTGACAATTCTTACTATCCTACCAAAAAGATGGACACAAGTAAAGATCAGAGAAGAATTTAAGTGCTCAGATTACATGGCTAGGCAAGCAGAGAGTTTGGTGAGGGAGAAGGGAGTGCTTTCAACTCCTAATCCGCATTTGGAGAAACGCCTGAATAGCGAAACTGCTGCCAAAGTAATTGACTTCTAACATTCGCTAGATGTGAGTAGACAAATGCCAGGGTTGAAAGACTATATTTCTGTAAAAGGAGCTGATGGTAAGCGGGAAAGAAAACAAAAATAAAATATATTGTAAATACCTAATAACTGCCTTTTTTAAATATAAAGTTATGTTGATGCCTCTTTTTTTTTCATGGTTTCACCCAGCTAGACAAGAATGGTACTTTTCTCAACACTCTAGCTCAAACAGTTCCAAAAAAATGGCACTCCAAAGTTTGGTGGAAAAAGGTACTTGGTCAAAATGGAGGTAGGTATGGTCCACTGAAATGGCTGTAGCGTCTATACTAACTTAATCAACACTAAAAAGCTTGTTTTAGGTTAAGGTAGACATGTGTACCCAAAATTGGGTGAAAGGAGAAAAAAATCGGTTGAGACATCAAATGACCTACACAAGGTCAAAGGTAAAAAATAAGAACTTTTTTTTTTACCACTGAGGTAAAATATGAACAGAAACAAAGTTGTAGATCTGCTTAAAAGCTTTAAAATTGTATTTAAATGGTATCTGTAAGTGCAATAGGAGCCGAGATATTTCATGTTGAAATATAGTATGACCTTGGAAATTGACCTTTTTTTACAAAATTCGAATGGCCATATCTCTGGAACCATATGACCTAGAGTGTTGAAACAAGTGTCATTCTGTTTTGCTCACTGAGATCTATAAGTGTGCCAATTTTCAAAAACATTGGCGATGGTCATGTTTTTTCAACCCAAAATTCTGTTGAAATGACATGGAATGACCCCCCACATAGTACAGATTCGATCAGTATGGAATCTGCTATAGTACAGATTACAATTTAACACCAAACCCCAATTCAGTACTGGTCCTGATTCACTCCAGTACAGTTTTTCAGTTTTGTAAACAAATATTTTTTTCCAAGCACGCACACTAAATGTAAATGGGTGAAGATTTAGATTCTACAAATGTTCAAGAGTTGCTTGAATCGCATTCAGAAGAGCTTAGCAATAACGACTAGGGGTGTACCAATATTGCTTTTTAGCCAATAACCAATACAGATAATTAAAAACAGTATTGGCTGATAACCGATACTGATATCCAGCACTCCCTCAGATCTAGGGGTGCACCAGATATGATATCTGGCCAGATATTCAGCTGAATATTGCAAAATATCCGGTATCCAGCAGGATATGGGTCATATTTGGCTGGATATGCCGGATATAGGCCAAGACATTAGAAAATTAACACCTGTATGAAAATCTGCCATAATATGATGACATTAATATTTTATATACAAAAAAATGGAAAGCCCTCCAGGGCCCACCCCTAAACCAGTCCAGCAACACTGTTTACATTAAATCAACACAATACTGATGACAATAATAAATAAAACATCTGTCCATCCTTAACGATTACAGTTCTATTAATATAATCAGAGCTTTTTATAAAAACACCTAGGCATTACATTTTTTAGAGAGTAAAATATTCTTAGACCCCTGCACTTGCTTTCCATTCTTTTTTCTTTTTTCCTTTATTTTCAAAACAATACAAAACATTACAAGCTTGACAAATGTAAAACAATACATTGAATTCAATATAAAATGCCTGGAATGAAATCGATGAATGGAGGGCAGTATTGTGTAGGTCAGATGCCGCCATTCAGCCTGGAGGTCTTCAAAATAAAAAACTCTACAAAAGTGATTTAGAACTTTTTTCCATTGTGGTGCAGAAACAAGAGCATTTCTCCTCTTTTAGACAATATTCAGGATTGCCTTGCTTCATAGATGTTTCCATATTCAGAAAACATTCTCTCTGAAAATAGAGAGGATGCAGGTGTGCAGAGAAGCTTTGAAACAATAGCTTTAAGGAGAGGAAATTGGCCCTCCTGCTTCCAAATTTGAACTGGACAGCGTTTCCTATCTACAAGAGGTTCAGATGCATATCGGTCTAACTCCCCTGCAATCAGTAGAACAGGAGCAGTCTTTTTTTCAACCTTTCTTCTCTCGTAACTTACTTCCCCAGATTGCTCTCCTTTTGTGATCTCCATAAAACACGCTTTAAGAATGTCCTCTTCATCTTTCCTCTTTCACATAGGAGAACTGGAATTTGAGATTCTTTCACTTCCACTTTCATGAGAATCATTACCACCTTCGTCATTTTCAATACCTATGACTTCTTCAATCAGCCAGGATTTAGCCTGCACTAATAACCAGTTGGAGTAAATGAATGCTGCAGTGTATTGAAGGTATTTCAGCCAGGTCACTACCAAGAGCCATATTACTAGCTCCATCCCTCACCAATAAATTCCTCTTATTTGCATCAAGATCCCAACTATCCCACATAGAGTGAAACTTTTCAGATATATTCTTGCCAGTATGCAACCCTGAGAAATGAGAGGCATGTAGCACAGCATCGTATCTTTCAAAATCTTTACCTATCCAGTGACCCGATAATGATATAAAACTTTCTTGAGAGGTTGTGCATGTCCATATATTTGAAGAAAAGCTGACATGCTTTACTTCTTCCAGTTTCTGAGCAATTTTAGACAAACTCATTATAAAGACGAGGAATTATAGTATCAGAGAAGTACCTTCTGCTCCGTAAGAGATATCTGGGTTGGAGGTAGGCCATTAGATCAATAAAACCATCATCTTCAACTAAAGTAAATGGCTGGTTGTCCAAAGCCATCATCATGCCAATTTTACGGTGAATCATCACAGACCTGGAGTCATTGATGTCCCATATTTTTTTAGATGAAAAGCTTTCCTCTATTGAGATCTGCTTACTCATTTGGTCCATTTTCTTTTCTTTCAGAGTACTACCAGTAGAAGTTGATGGTGTAGCCTGTATTCTATCTATGCCTATTTCCTTTGATTCAGTCGCAGCTATTCTTTTTTTGTCATTTTCATTTTTGGCTTCAGCATACTCTTTTGGGTGATTAATCTTCAAATGATTATGAAGAGGTGTTGTGCTAAAAGACTTTTGGCCACCTTTCTCCATCCCACATTTGATAATCTTTTGGCAAATATTACACTTTGCAGTGATATCGCTAGGATCATTTATTGCATACAGTAACCACACAAAACTTGTCATGATTAATACTTAATAGTTTAATACAACACAAGAACCTGAAAGAGAACAAAACAATTAAACATCTGAATATACCGTATTTGTCAGTTTATAAGATGCACTTTTTTCCTTATAAATACCTTAAAAAAATCACCTTGCGTCTTAGAAGCCGAAAGTGGGGAAGGATGAAACGTCCATCAATAGCACAAGTGTGTGAATGGGTGCTGAAGTCATGGCATGATAAGACTGAAATTGTGGTCAAGTCCTTTAAAAAATGTGGTATAAGTAATGCAATGGATGGCACTGAAGATCATTTATTGTATGAGTGTGACAGTGATACAAGTGAAGATCTACAGAAGCTAAGGCTAACAAAGACCCTAAGATCCACTCTAAGGTTAGCCAGTGATCCATGATGATGGAGATGATGATAATGTCAGTAATGAATCTGAAGTTGATTAATAACAAATAATAAGAGTAATAATCATATTATCTTTCTTTATTGGCTTTTGGGTTTTCTTTTTATTGAATTTTACATATCCATTGTATTAACAATAAAGTGCATCAAAAACTTTTCTTCTTGAATTTACCTTTCCAAAATTAAGGTGCGTCTTGTAAGCCATCAAATACGGTACTTAAATGATCTTATATTTGGGGGGGGTGCTTGCCGCAATGCAAAACAAAACATAGCAATATGAGTATAAAAATAATATGGTACCTAATAATATATATACAGCTGGATAGATATGGCCATATCCAGCCGGATATGAAAAATTCATATCCAGTGCACCCCTACTCAGATCACAACTTACATTAATGACATGCAAGTCTTCCTGATTACAGTTTTAATAAATAAGCTTTTTACTTATAGCCAATAGTTTTAGTAGGTAATATAATCTATGAGTTATGATTTTAAGGAAATTTCCTTGGGCAAGGTTTGAAACAAATTTTTGGGACATTTTGTAAACTTTTTCAAAATTTGAGCAGCCTACTATACATACTAGTATTCCATATATTCAAGTATGAAAATTTTTGGTAGACTTGAGGACCCTCTCAGTTGGTGGAAGTTGCGCAGCAGCACTTTGCCAACTTTGGGGAACTTAGCTCAGAGATATTTGGGAGCACCATCAACAATATAGTTGCAAGTGAACACATGTTCAGTATTGGAGGAAATATTGCCAGTACTACTAGAAATTGGCTCTCTGCTGAACATACAGAGTAGCTGCTATTTTTACAAGAGAACTTAACCTTCGTGGAAAAATAAGTTATGTGAAGTGATAAAACCATAAAATATTGGAAATTTCATCCTCTAAATAGTCTTTTATTCATAATTTTGGAAAAATCGTACTTTTGAAATATCGGCCAATACAAATATCAATAAAAATCTACCAATATAACCAATACTGATATATTGGTACATCCCTAATAACAACCTCATCAATTTAGAAGAACAGCGTGCACTCGAAGAAGAAGGACAAAAGCAAAGAAAATGAAGATCAGAAATCATCAAAGGAGTTCTCTATAGATGAACTTGAAAAAATGGTTCAGGTGTGTGAAGATCTTAAAGAAAAAATTATGGATGGAGATCCTGACATCGAGTGCAGCATGAAAGTGCAGAGAGACTTAGAAAATGCAATTTGCTGCTACAGAGAATTATGCGCCAATAAGAAAAAAAATAAAAGTGTTCAAACATTACTGTTGAAGTATTTCTCCAAAAATTAATTTTTTTGCAATGTACTTTATTACATACATAGCTATTTAAATGAAATTTAGAAAAACAAAAGCATTTATTAACCTTTGCAGTTGTTTCACAATTAAAACTAGTTTAAATAAGTGCAAATGTCCAACTTTTATAATGTTATTGATATCTGAGAATGAATTACTTTATTGTATATTGATTACATTCCCCATTCAGTACATATGGATTCACATAGTATGGTTAATGCATACGTGGAAAGTACCATACTATGTTAAAAAAAAAAGTTGAGTAGAAATAACCACATATATTTCCAAATAAAATATAAACAAAACAAATATTTACCACAAAATAAATATAGAATAAAAATAATAACCCTCGTTTCTAACCAACCAACTAGTGAAGTTGGGTTTCCCTAATTAACAAAAAGAAGAACGAAAAAGTTTGAGACAAAGAAAAACTGAGCTCTTTGTTAGACATTGAAAAATTTTGACTACTGAATCAAGTGGGCTGGTTTTTTCATAAAAAATTCTTGTAGTTCCCCAACTAACCAGGCAACTTAAAGTCAACCTTTAAACCTCAATATCAACCACTGCAATTGAACTAAAAACTAAAACCCTGTTTAACTAAATAGTGGCCTACCAGAACTAGGTGTAAGTAGCTTAATCAAAATACTTAACTAAGGTAAGAGATTAAAACTAGGTACCTAGAAGAAACTCGAACCGGGCTACAACAGACCTAACTAAATAATTAAATGACTGCAATAGCGCCTATTAAAACTTAAGGGCAATACAGCCCTAGCCTAACTTAAACTGCAAAACCTAGGTCTGGGAAATAGCCCCTATAAATAAATAAATAAATAACTTAGCAGTGTGCCAAATAGTGACTTAACAAATAAAATTCAAAATCTGGAAACTAAATGAAACTTATGGACTAGTTAGAGACAGAAAGGGTAATGTTCAACTGGCAACTTCATTTGTGGTAAGTCTAATTAATTTCAATGAATTTAGCTTGACCATAGTTAGTAATCTGGCTGCTGACCAAATTTTAACTTTAAAACCACTGCAGCCTACAGTGAAAAAGTCTGTAGCTATGTTGAGTGTCTAAATAGACCATTATTATTTCTATAATTACTGTGTCTATTTAAAGTAAACTTAGCCTTAATATTGCACCTAAATAAAAATACTCTAAAAAATTCAATAAATTTTTCAATACTATGTAAGGTACTTCTGTATTATTATTATTAACAATAATATTTTATTTTCCAACATATTATTTAATTTTTGTGGTGGCTTGGGGTGGGGGCTGCACCTATCCCTATAGACCCGGTTATAATTTCCCCATATGTGATCAGTCTTTCCTTGTGAACAGATGTGTTTTATTGAGTGTCCAGTGTTATCAATTGAATAAGTGGTTTTCATTGAGGTGTCTTTAAAAAAAAAAAAAGTGTTTGGTGCATTCTTAACTAAATTACTTCGTGTTACTAATCATTCATTAACGAATATATTTCATCTATTGACTTTTTTTCAGTACTATATTATTTGATCAAACTAAAGATAGTGCATGTGGCTTGCCTTGTTTGTTTTTCAACTCTATCAGAAAACGAGGAGTCATAAGGTTCATTTTCCCTTCCTTAAGGTCAGGCAGTGTGTGGTCACACACTGTGGGAAAAAAAAGAAAAAAGTTGGTCGAATCGCGGACAGATAAGTACTACTAATACTCTTTCTTTTACAGATCTTTTCATCGGTAGTTTAATTATATATTCATTTAGTATAAATTTGTGTTACAAGAATCTGTTTCTGTGTTTCAGGAACATTTTTGCGGGTTTGCTCAGGTGATGGCACAATAAGCATGCAGTAGACTTACGGTGTAATTTATTAATTTCCAAGCGCTCATTTTTTTGTATTTTAACTAATTAAAAGCATGACACCCCCATCAAGTACTTGCAGTTGCTGTGAAGGGAAATTTGCCACTTACACATTTACAATGGCTAATAATAATGAACAGTTAGTTTGCAGGTGGTGCTCAAGCATGGAAGTGCTGAGGAATGAGTTAGAACGTGAGTGGGAGGCCAGAGTTAGGCTTGAAGAAAGCGTGATGCTCCTGACAGCAAAATTAGAATCCCTTCAGACCCCAGTTACGACCCCTCCTGCCTCAGTTTCTACTAATAATATAAATAGTACTAATAGCCCTCTCTCTTCCCCTAGTTCCCAACTCTTCGTTCAAGTGTATAATGGGGCACCATGGAGAAAACCTAAGACTTGTCTACCAGTAATAACAAACAATAAGTTTTCTGTTTCAGGTTTCGAAGATGCTGATGAACCACAGAAATACGACTCGAAAAGTGTGATAAAAAAGTCCAAGTGCGAATAATCTCCATAGCTCGTGACGGTAAAGAAAACCCCAAGCGATTCTTTCAATACATCAACAATAGAAATCCAGTAAAAAGTGTCTTGGGGCTGTTGAAAAATGTAAATGGAGATCTAGTTTCTGAAAACAAGGAAATGGCTACCTTGCTAAACGAATTCTTTATGTCAGTTTTTACTATAGATGATGTAACGAATATCCCTACGGTCATAGAGATAATACCCTTTGATAATAGTAATATTTTGGATAATATTGTGGTTAGTGAAAGGGAGGTAATGTGCTATATTGATAAAATGAAAACGCGTAAATCACCAGGGCCAGATTCCATATATCCCATACAACTAAAAGAATTAAAAGATAGCATTGTTGTGCCACTAACAAAGATTTTTAATGAGTCTCTTTCTGAGGGGTGCATACCAGATAATTTCAAGTTAGCAAACATAACACCTATCTTTAAGAAAGGCGATAAAGGTGCGGCGGGAAATTATAGGCCAATCAGTTTAACGTCTGTTGTAGGTAAGCTACTGGAATCAATAATTAGGGATCGTACAGTCGAACACTTAGAATTGCATAACTTAGTTAGAAATATGCAGCATGGTTTTAGGCAAAACAAATCTTGCTTAACTAATCTTTTAGAATTTTTTCAAAGTGTGGTTGACATTTACGATAGTCATCGGGCAGTTGCTGTAGTGTATTTAGATTTTCAAAAAGTGTTTGACACCGTACCACACAAAAGACTCATTGAGAAAACTAAGGCTCATGGAATCAGGGGTGTAGTAATAAATTGGATAGAAGTGGTTGCGAGGTAGGAAACAGAGGGTGGTCATTGATGGAGTGGAGTAGTGTTAGGCTAATATAGCGAGTGGCGTTCCTCGGGGTTCTGTAGATGTCAGCCTAGTCAGTACAGTTTCAAAGTTTGCGGATGACAAGAAGCTGGGTGGTAGGGCGATTAATGACGAAGATAGAGGTAAAATCCAGAATGATCTGAATAAAATCATTGATTGGTCAGTCACATGGCAAATGAAATTTAACGTTGATAAGTGCCAAATTTTACGTATAGGTTCATGTAATGGTAATTTTGCATATAGTATGTCAGGGAAGGAGTTAACAAGTGTAGATCAGGAGAAAGATTTAGGAGTTACAGTCACTGGTGATTTAAAAGTAGCGAAACAAAGTACAGCAGCAGTCAATAAAGTGAACAAAGTGTTAGGTTTTATAGCTCGTAATTTTGAGTACAAATCACGCGATATTATAGTTCCTCTTTATAAATCATTAGTTAGACCCCATTTGGAGTACGCGATCCAATTTTGGAATCCACATATGCAAAAAGATATAGACAAAATCGACAGAGTTCAAAGACGAGCAACTAAAAAGATTCCATTGCTTAGGTCAAAGTCGTACGAGGATAGGCTTAAAGAGCTAAAATTGACTACACTTGAGACTAGGAGGCTAAGGGGTGATCTAATCCAGATTTTCAAAATTATGAATGGGTTCGATAACGTAGATAGAGATAGCTTTTTCAAAATATCTCAATATAATAGGACTAGAAATAATAGGTGTAAGTTGACAAGTAGAAAGTTTGAGACAGCAGTTGCCAGAAACTTTTTTACGCATAGAATAGTAAATAGCTGGAATAGTTTGCCGGTAGAAGTAATTAGTAGCACATCTATAAACATGTTTAAAAATTGATTAGACACATATGTTGATAGATTGGGTATAGTTTAAGATAGTAAAATTAAGGCCTTGTGGTTATAGATCCCACAGCTCAACACAAATGTTGTGGGATATAGGGAGGCAGCATCTTGGGTTAGGGGATACTCTGTCCTTACACACCCCATTTAAAGAGATTCCTCTGCCGAGCGGTGCCCCCCATAGTACTGTGAGGCATTAAAAACTCATGATCTTCACTTGCCCCACAAACACCTTTAAATAGGAGACCCAAAATGGGTGCACACACATTTCTACATTACTGTACAGTCTTTACAGCCACACCTACACTTTTCCTCCTAAGTATATATATTGTAATGTATATGGTTGTAAATTGTGACTTGGTCCGCAATTGATATGGACCATGACTTATTTTTGGTTGGCAAGGTACTGGTATTGATGGATCCTGTAATGAAATTGACTGGATTCTTTGGATCTGATATATTTGCATGTTGGTTATAAATAAATATAGAGTGTAACTATCATATTTGTAGATAGTAGTCTATTATGACTTGATCCTCTGGATCCAGAGATTCTATCTTTAGTTTTAAATTGCTAATTATTTAGTTTTGTAAAAATTGGTTGTTGCCAATGTACAGGCAGTTTTTACATAGTGGAGCTGCCTTGATAGGCCGATGTGGCCCCTAATGTGCCCACCATAAAAATTTCTTATGCTCCTTGTGGTTCAGAACCCACGTAAAATTGTAGGTCCCCTCCGCCACCATGGAGGACATGCACAATACACAATTACGAACACAGTTAGGTAGACCAGCCATGAGTGGATCCTAGGGTCTTTGTTGGTCTGAAACATTATTATAATCTCCAAGAATGCATCTACTGCATTATGCGAGGGATACTTGTATACTCAAGATTAAGTGGAAAACATTAAATAGTATAATCTCTAAAAACATACAAGATGCTCTATATAATAAAACCATAATGGTGTAGCTACAGGCTTAATGCATTAATAAAATCTGAAAAAAGAATTCTTTATAAACACAGGACAATAAATCTGACTATTTATTTATGCCATGCTACCCTTTTTTTTTTAATTTCATTTACTGTTCATTGTAAAAGTTCAAGATAAATTAAACAATGCTAAAGTGTTTTTGAAAAGAATAATAGTCTACCTCATAGACAGGAATAAGTACACTAAATAACAAGAAAATAAAAGCTACACAAAGAAAGTGAACATTATTTAGTGATATAGCTAGGTCTATATCTACACATCCATGTCTGAATAGTCTAAGGATGAACACTGGATATAGGGTCAACTGTTTAGAAATCATGCTCCATCTTTGAATTTGCCATAAAAGCATTCCATACCTTTGCACAAATTCAAATTCTAAACAGTTTACTTTGACAAAGTTGCAACAAATCTAGTAAATTTCAGCCAAACTTCTCAATTTGTAATTCTATCCTTTCCCTATAATATTAGACAATTTCCACTTCACTACTCAAAGATTTATATTTTGTTAAAGAATTGGGTTACACTTTTGCATGATTTCTAACCACACTCCAATTTAACTTAATTGTTGCTTCTTGAACCGAGAAGTTTGGCAGAAATTTACCACATCTTGTACATTACTTTTAAAGTTAACATATTAGGTTCAGATCTGGTGAAGAAGTGGAAGTGAAAAGACATTCTTTGCCACACTCCCAAGTTTTTGAGTTATCATTAAAGGGTTATACTGTTAATCCTGTAGATTTTACTTTGTGATTACTACAGTATAAGTAGCTTCATTCCTAAGTTTAAAATTATCCAAGTATTTAGCAGGATCCAGGAGGTTCATTCAGTAGAAGTCCAGGTTTTTGACCTGATTAGCCTAGGCCACTTTATTAGATTATCCTATCAAAAGGAAAACCTAGGCCATAAAGCTATAAACTAAATTAAAGACTATTATTTAAGATGCCTTTTGACGTAAGTAGGTAGTACCAGGTTAGGTTAGGTCACTTTTGCCATGAATATTTCTTACAAAAATAGGTTTTTCTGGTGTATTTCATGCTGTTTCAATTGATTCTGGCCTTTTTACCCCACAATTTCCCTCTTCTTCAAAACCCTTGGAGGGGGTGGGATCTCCATAACAGTGCATTTGCACCAAAAATGAAGATCAGATTCAACTGAAACAGCATGAAATACACCAGAAAAACCTATTTTCATCACTAGTTTGGGTGGATGTGTTCTACCGAATCTTCACCAATATCTCTTATTCATTATTCAGCCTATATATTATTCATCATAACTACCAATAAAATGAGGTTTTATTTTCAGTAAAAGTACTCTGACAGCCTAGTAAAAAGGACTTCACCACATGTGATTATTATTTTAGCATGACATGATAAATTTTCATAATACTGTCCTGAAAGTGAACACCACAAATTCTTTTAAGAATAAATATGATAAAATACATAAAACAAATTACCAACTAAAATAGAAATGATAATTTTAAAAACTTGTATGTATGCAGAGGTGAGCAAAAAGGGAGGGCATTGGAATAACACACACCATCTCCAGAAACACTTAATTACCAAACATTTTTTCTATAACTCCTTGGATTTATAGGTTTCAGCCCAGTTAGGGCATACAGTTGACCTAACCAGGACTTCAATGTTATGCTGATGTCTGCCATTGAGGGCCTGGTTAGGTCCAGTTTCATTAAAATTAACGAAAATAACACAACTTAACCAATTGTCAAGGGCATACAGTTGACCTAACTCAGCCTTCAATGATGGACATCAGAAAATTACTGAAGGCCCAGTTAGGTCAACTGTATGCCTGGTTGTTGTTTTTTTTTTAAATAGTGTGCATTATTCTGATATCTACCACAAAAAGCACTAATAAATGCATAACTTTAATTTCACTTATTATTACTGGTAAGTCTGTTAAATTTCCACTATATTTCTCAATTTGGAACTAGGCTCCATATAACATACAGCCCAACAGGCACATAGCTTAGACCTAACTGTTATAAATTTTTTAAAATTTCTTCCATGTAGGCAGACAGCCTGATTAATATGTTTTAAATGACATGGGCTGGACCTGGAAATCAAAACTTTTTATGAGGTAGTTTTAGTTGTTTTATTCAAATTTGGCACTCATTTTTTGTGCCAATGCATATTAATGGTGAAAATGATACTAATAATATATATATAAATACACTCATTTTTGGTCCGACGAGTATAATTTTAGGCTATTTTTTCACTACTCTGTGACTTAATTAGTTTGTTGGTTTCTGTTCTGGCTATTTTTTTTTCTAATTGGATTCAGTTTGATGTTTGTGACAGAATTATGATGTACCATTCATGTGGTTTTGACTTTGAGAACTTGATTCGTCATGTGCCCTAGATGAAGACAAAGCATTGGATGTTTTTATCAATTACCGCATTATTCTCTCATCCTTAACTTGCCCAAAATATGACAGCGAGTGCCTAATACAAAAAGATCAGAAGATATTTAGGTGAAATAACCAATATTAACCTGTTAGGTTAATTGAATGCCCAGAGAGGTCAACTGTACACCCTTGTTGATAAATTTATAGTATTACACCCATCTCCCTTTGGAGGTGAAATTTGTTTTTCCTATGGTTTTTGAATGAATCTGACCTTCGAAACCATCGGAAATGACTCGTTTTTTAGATAACCCGCCTCACCCCAGCCAGCAATCTGGGGGGACCCTGGTGGGAACCGAGAGTTCTCGGGTGGAGGAAATCACAGAAAATGAGTCATTTCCGACAGTTTTGAAGGTCAGATTCGTTTAAAACATCAAAAACCATAGGAAAAACAAATTTCACATTCAAAATTGGCCTAACCTTCCTAACCTATCTTAACTTAACTTAACCTAACCTATCCTATCCTATCCTAACCTAACTTCACTACTGTCAGTAGAACACCGTGAGCATGCAGAAACAACACTTTTTTCTAAATTTTCGTAGAAAGCGACAATATAGCGGTAATAATTGAATGAGCATGTGTCACACGAAGCCATTCCGGTAGCAAAGTAATTCAAATTAAAAATGAATGGAGCGCAGTGATTAGGCAGACATGTAATGGTCAGCCGCGCACGCACACCAAATGAATGTACGAACACACACTAGATACACACCAAAAAAAAATTTATATCTCGAAAATAAAGTATTTGCAATGGAAATGCTATAGAAAAAAAGTGTCTTAGAATTTAAAAATCTACTTAATGAACATATAATAATTGCTGGACGTTAGATGGGTGTAATACTATAATAATACCCCCTTGTTGATTGGTTAGGTTGTCGTGATATTTTTGTTAGTTTAAACAAAAATGACGAGAGCAAACTTTTCTGGTTAATTTTGAGGTGTTTTGCACGTTTCCTGTGGTAATGTGTCATTTACGAGATCTCGTAACATGAACATGTTAAGTTATACTTCATTGTATAAAATGTAGTCAAAAATATATTTTTCAAGTGTACAGTATTTTGGTGTGCTTTGTTCGAATATGACCTTCATTTCTTGTGCAAATGAAGAGAAGTACAGTTATCATTGCATGGCCCAAACATGTATTTCTGTTCATTTGCACAAGAAATGAAGGTTATATTTGAACAAAGCACACCAAAATACACTAGAAAAATAGGTATTTCTTTACTATTACACTAGTCTCCAGTAGAGAGTTTTAAAAGCTAATTTTCAATGTTAAAGACATGACTTAAATATGGATATAAAAATAGGTTAGGTTGTTTTAGGTTGTTAGGTAAAAAAGGTTAGAAAGTTTTAAAAGCTTTAAGCTTCAATAACTCTAACAAATCATTTGCGACGGAAATGAGTATCATTTTTTGGTTATTATTCATTTTTTGACCCAGTTACACCCAGCTATAACAGCAATATATACGGTATTGAATAACCAATCAAAACTGAATAAGAAAATATATATATTATCTTGTGCAAATTTGTATAAAATATGTTTTTTTATTAAAATATATTTCCTATTTTTGGTGTTTTTTCAATATATATATATATATTGACTATTTGGTGAATATTTCTTATTTTTAGTGATTCTGGCTACTTCTGCGTAATTCAATTTGTCCTGTTTTACAAATAAATCATTTTTAGCAATTTTTCATCTGTTCAGTTTGGTCTTTTTGTGACGAAGTATGACGTGTCAGTTATGCATATTTGATTTTGAAGACGTGATCCGCCATATTGCCCTTGATGAAGACAAGAGTTTAGACCTTTTTTTCAATCACGGAATAATTAAGACATCCGTGACCTGCCCTAAATACAATAGTGCTTGTATTTTAAGAAAAGACCAGAAGGTCTTTAGATGCCGTAAAAAAAATCCTAAAAATAAACGTGTGTCATTTCAGTTTAAGGGTAGGCGAAATTTAGCGGACTACCCATGCAAGGTTGGCAGGTTATTACATTATCATTTGTACAATTTAGGTCTCGGGGGTATGGGGGCAGAGCCCCCATAAAGATCACGCAGCACAAATTGATCAGTCCTAATGTTTTGCGGACAGTTTAGTACGCCCTAGATGATTGGTTAGGTTGTCATGATATTTTCATTTAAATTTGTTAGTTTAAACAAAAATGATGAGTGCAAACTTTTCTGGTTAATTTTGAGGTGTTTTGTACGAAACTGCCATCCGTTTCCTGTGCAAATGCGTAGTTTTCAAAATGACAATATCTCGAAAACTAAGCATTTGCACAGGAAACGGATGGCAGATTCGTGCAGAGCACCTCAAAATTAACCAGAAAAGTTTGCTCTCATTATAAAAAGAGTGGGTCAAAAAACGAATAATTACCCATTTTTTTAATTCAGCACATTGCAAAACATTGAAAACCAGCTTTTAAAACTTTTTACGGGAGACCAGTGTAATAGTAAATATTTACCAAAAAATGTATTTTTTATTTCAACTTCAGGCCATGTCATTTGCGACATAATTACCCACAGCCTAACACACACAATTTAGCATACCAGTAAACTGCACCAAAACACAACAGCAAATGCATCTGGAGCCTTTTGCTAAAATATTTAATATTTTGCACCTTCAACCTCTAAGCTGCACCATATTTCTAAACTAGGCCTACTTCGGCTATGCAATTGATCTTTCCACTTCCTGTTAGCTAGACTTACCTGCTTGATATTTGATTCCAAGTCCATTGAAGTATGTTTACTCTTATCTGTTCACTTTTTATTTTGGACTACACATTTTTTTTTCTGTAGCCAAAATTAATTTGTGAAACCTACTTCCAATCACGTGTTAAGTCCTGAATTTATCTTCTTTTTTCAAGTTAATACTTTTATTGCCAAACCAATATTTACAAGTTCCCCTATATATGTACGTATTATAAAGTTGAATTAATTCTAAAGTAAAAATTTCATAACAATTGGTATGATTTCCATGTACAAAACGATCCACGCAGATTTTATTATTATTTATTATTATTATTATTTATAAACTGTAAACTTTTTCCAAATTGCATACCGAACTGAACCAGTTACACTATCATTTTCGAATACAGTATACTATGCAAAAAAACTTCGGATAATATGAGTTTCATCGCACTCAGAATATCAAAAGCAAATATAATTATAAAATATTAAAGCATAATTTTCTCATCATTTTCATATAAGTCACTATGCTCGCAGATGCGTCCTTACCAAATTATGTAGATTTGAATATTATGACATTTTTGCGGCATTTTCTTCCCGCCCTTCCAATATTTGCTTGGTGACGTCATAAGAACATGATATATGAGCTAGGCTATTTAGGTTACTAGTTCCACTTCTGTTACTTTTTCATAGATGTTGGTCGCGATGACACGTGAAGGGTGCGAATATTATTTTGAGGATTTAATATACGAAGTGCATTCTAATGACTCCCGAGCAATAGAAATATTTACAAAACACAATATTTTACCATCGACCCGTAAGTGCGAATTGTGCGGAAACGAGTGCTCGTTAGGAGAATCTCGCCATAGATTTCAGTGCAACGCGTATTCGAAAATTGCGAAAACTAAAAGACGCCGGCCTTGTGGATTTAGCGTGTCTCAGGTTAGGTTAGGTTAGGTTAGGTTAAGTAATACCAAAATACATTTTTCTAGTAATATTTGATGTTTTGCTTAGATTTTGACCTCCATTTCCCTTGAAAATGAGCCAAACTTCAAAGTACTATAACTTTGTTGGATCTCATTTCCGAGGGAAATGGAGGTCAGATTTGAACAAATCACATCAAATACTACTAGAAAAATGTATTTTGGTGAGTAAAATGACTAAGTGACTCTTTATATATAATTACCAAAACGGAAAACTTCACTTTTTTCTACGCGAAGGTCAAAATATGATAATTAAAACGAATGTTCGTTTTTCTGTATCCACCCGAAGAGGATGCCAGTGGGCATCGAAACTGTTGTGGAAATAAACTCTGTCTATTAGAGTGGGTTTTGATTATCACAGTATACTACGTATATATTCTAAGATATTACTCTCGTAAAAATGCCTGCGCTTCAAACCCCTACTGAATAGCCAAATCGGTATATACATTTTTAAAATGAGTGAATCAGGCAAATTCTAGTAAGTAATTTCAACGTACAAAATTTATTTTTATAAAATTATGTGCTTAATTTATAATTTTTTAATTAGTTAATATGCTTAAAAATTGCAGTATTATAATCATGCAACTCGAATGGAGGATATTTTTGCAGCTAAACAAAGATGCTAGGGGTTGATGACGTGATGACTTAACTGTAAACAAAAAATTAATGAAGTTTCATATTCAAAGCATTCAAAGTTAATTAAAGTTGTATATTTTGTAAATAAATGCAAAATTCCTTTAAAGTGTGCTGCGGTACTCTGTAACAATGTAGAAACTTCCATTTCAGTAGCAGGAGCAATGACAATACAAAAAGACTTAGAGTAACAGCCTGGGCAGATAAGTGGGAGATGAGATTTAATGTTGATAAGTGCAAGGTTATGCATATTGAGCCAAAAAATCCAGAATTTGAATACAATATGAATGGAATTTGGATTAAAAATGATGATAAAGAGAAAGACTTGGGTGTCACTGTGACTAATGAACTTAAACCCTCAAATCACTGCATGGAAATCAGAAATAAAGCAAATGTTAGATTCAATCTCATGCAGAGACACATTGAATACAAATCACCCAATATTATAAAGCAACTATACATTTCATATGTGAGACCCCTCCTCGAATACTGTATTCAATTTAATAGTCCCTCTTTGATACAAGATATTGAAAAACTAGAAAAAGTACAGAAACGAGCAGCAAGAATGATCCCATCGCTAAGACAATTGACATAAAAGGAAAGACTGGCGTGTCTAAACATGTTCTCATTAAAAAGGAGGAGGTTAAGGGGTGATATGATAGAGGTGTATAAAATGATAAAAGGGTTGGATACAATAGATCTTTTCATTAAAGATCACAATAATCAGACTAGAGGTCATAGTATGAAATTATTTAAGCCAAGGTGTAGAACAAATTTAAGAAAACATAGTTTTACAAACAGAGTAAATAAGTTTTGGAACAGTCTGACAGAAGAAATGGTGACTTCAGATACACTTGATTCTTTCAAAAGAAGGTTGGATAGTTTGATGTCTGCAAGGGACATCTGGTGATAGTGTTTAAGCCCATTTTTATTGCATGAATGGTGCTAGTTTATTTCATATATATTATGTGCATTTAGGTGATAGATCCCACAGCTCAACACAAGTGTTGTGGGATATAGGGAGGCAACATCTTGGGTTAGGGGATACTCTCTGTCCTTACACACCCCATTTAAAGAGATTCCTCTGCCGAGTGGTGCTCCCCATAGTACTGTGAGGTATTGAAAAACTCATGATCTTCACTTGCCCGACAAACACCTTTAAATGGGAGACCCAAAATGGGTGCACACACATTTCTACATTACTGTACAGTCTTTACAGCCACACCTACACTTTTCCTCCTAAGTATATATATTGTAATGTATATGGTTGTAAATTGTGACTTGGTCCGCAATTGATATGGACCGTGACTTATTTTTGGTTGGCAAGGTACTGGTATTGATGGGTACCGTAATGAAATTGACTGGATTTTTTGGGTCTGATATATTTGCATGTCAGTTATAAATAGTCTAAAATAGATATAGAGTGTAACATATTTGTGGATAGTAGTCTATTATGACTTTGATCCTCTGGATCCAGAGATTCTATGTTTAGTTTTAAATTGATAATTAATTAGTTTTAAATTGATAATTAATTAGCTTTAAATTGATAATATTTAGTTTTGTAAAAATTGGTTGTTGTCAATGTACAGGCAGTTTTTACATAGTGGAGCTACCTCGATGGGCCGAAGTGGCCCCTAGTGTGCCCACTATAAAAATTTCTTATGTTCTTATGACGTCAACAATGACGTAAAGAAAACGGTGGACAAGTGACTCTGCTTTGGGAGATCAGTCAAGAGTCACTGACGGCCAATAGCTGCTCGCTGACTGAGTCAGATTCGCGCAGGTTGAAAATGTCAGAAACTCAACACTGTGTATATAATTACACTGTGACAGTATGGTTGAGCAAAGATTATCTATAGAACAAGATACGAAACTGACTATATTTCCATTATTTACTGCGTTCTCCCGCCAAACGAATATTAAGTGCTCGCCACCTAGTATACGGAGTGAAAACCGAGCTTTGCACAAGGGAATAAGTACTGGTACAGTAAATGATTCAGGGTAAAGATTCGGTAAGACACATCCACCCAAACTAGTGAGGAAAATAGGTTTTTCTGGTGTATTTTATGCTGTTTCAATTGAATCTGACTGTCGTAAGGCTCGATTAAGAGATTACAGTAATTCAGCCTTTATTACACAAAAAACTTCAACAACATAATTCTGAAACAGAAAAATATAACATTAGATACAGTAGCGGATAAAAATAATAATACACCTTTAAACAGATAACATCAGATACTCTATACCGAAATCACCACATTCTCCCACACATGGAAAAGTAACTTTATAGAATAATAGTAAATGCTAAATGTAATTATAAATTCAGGCGATTCGGTTGGCGCCTCACACGTTGAGACCTGCGCAATGCAATCGGTTCTGGTACGGAAACGTGATCGGTCTGTTCACTGGCGCGCAAGCAGTCTTGGACGGCGTCTTCAATAACGATAGGTTCCTTAGGACAGTCCGTAGGCTCGTTACTACTCTGTGGCTGCGGTTGGTCGTGAGAGTCTGGATGAGGCGTGACAGAGTGTTCAGAGCGTGTAGATTCAGACGATGAAATGCCGCGTGGTGCTAGGTCTCTCACTGACACAGTACTCTCTTTACCGTTAGCCAGGCGTATATGGGCATAATGAGGATTTGCTTCAAGAACTTCCGCTTCCACGACCAGAGGATCGTATTTAGAACTACGCACATGTTGCTTAAGGAAAACCTTGCTGCCAGGAAAGGAGAGCCAGGAAGGTACAGTACAACCTGTAGAAGAACGCCTAGCATAGGTAAACAGACGCTCATGAGGTGTACAATTAGTAGACGTACACAACAATGATCGCACCGAGTGGAGAGCATCAGTAAGAACGAGTTCCCAGCTGTTAACAGGCAAATTGCGAGATTTTAGGGCTAATATTATCGTCTTCCATATTATGCCATTATATCTCTCACATTGTCCGTTACCCTGTGGGTTGTAGGGAGTTGTTCTGCTAGTGGCAATGCCACGAGAGTGTAGAAAGTTCTTTAGCTCTTGAGACATAAATGCAGTACCCCTGTCCGAATGTACGTAAGCAGGCATACCGAACAATGCAAATATTTGATAGAGACAACGAATTACAGTTTGAGAGGAGACATCCTTGCAAGCAAAAGCGAACGGGTAACGGGAATATTCATCAATAACAGTAAGTAAATACTTGTTAGGAGAAACTGACGGTACAGGACCCTTAAAATCCATTGAAAGCCGCTCGAACGGTTGAGTAGCCTTTATTATAGGCGTTAAGTTAGGCTTGTGAAATCTCGGTTTGCACTCGGAACAGACCGGGCAGGCTGCAGTGGTACGCCGCACTTTCAACAGAAAATGGAAGGTTACGCGATCGGACAAAATGATACATCCTAGTGACACCGGGATGACACAGGTCGTTATGAAGTTTAGTTAGTACATTAGAGTCCACAGCAGAGCAAAACACGCGTGAGAGTGCATCAGCCGCTACATTATCACGTCCAGGACGATACTGAATGTCAAAATCAAAGCATGCCAATTCCAATCTCCAACGTAGAATTTTATCATTTTTTATCTTACTGTTGTGTTTTTGATCCAGCATGAACGAAACAGATTTTTGGTCAGTGATTAGAGTAAAGTGTCTGCCAGTTAAATAATGTTTCCATTTACGGAGTGCCTCTATTATAGCCAAAGCCTCTTTTTCAACAGCCGGATAGTTTCGCTCACTGTTATTCAATGATTTCGAGAAAAAGGCAACCGGTTTTCCTTCTTGGCTCAAGGTAGCTGCCAGACCAGAATCAGATGCATCGGTTTCTATAACAAGAGGTATGTCATCTCTGATAGTTTGAACAACAGACTGCAATATATCATGCTTCAGGTTAGAAAAAGCTAGTTTAGCATCCTCACACAATGGAAAAGATTTGGCCTCAGCCAATGATCTAATTTTACTCGAGTAATTTCGGATCCACTGAGAGTAATAAGACAGTAGCCCCATAACACGCTTCAGAGCTTTAGCATCATGAGGAATGGGAAGGTCCATTAAGGGCTGTAGACGGTCAGGATCGGGCCTGATACTACCATCAGATATAAGGTAACCAAGTAATTTAATAGATGTAACGGAGAAGACACTTTTCGTCATGTTGAGAGTCAAGCCAAACTCATCGGCAGCATTCATAAATCGTTTCAGATTCCGATCGTGTTCGTCCTTCGTCATGCCACATATAGTGATGTCATCCAGGTAAGCAAAGGTATCTGTCAACTGATAACGGGATACAAAATCGTCCATGATTCTTTGAAAACATGCTACACCATTCTTAACACCGAATGGAATACGACAGAATTCATACAGTTTTGAACCTGATTGAAAGGCTGTCATAGGTTTGTCATTATCACTTATAGGAATTTGATGATACGCGCTAGTTAGGTCAATAGTACTGTAATAGCGATACTGAGAAATTTTACCGACGAGGTTGTCCACTCGAGGTAGAGGGTAAGCGTCAAGGTATGTGTATTTGTTAATTGTCTGGGAATAGTCTATTACCATTCTCTTCTTACGAGTTTCTCCACTCACAACAAACGCTTGTGCTCGCCATGGAGAAGTGCTAGGTTGAATAATGCCTTCTCTCAGTAGGCGGTCGGTCTCGGCCGCAATGAACTTCTCATCGTCGGGGGAACATCTTCTAGATTTCGTTGCAATAGGAGTGCAATCTTCAGATAGATTGCTGAATAGCGACGGAGAGCTTGTTTTTACAGAAGCCAGCCCACAGATGTTGAGGGATGGTTTACTTCCTCCAAATTTAACGTTGACGTCTTCATGTAAGGACAGGAAGTCATGACCAAGGACAACGTCAGCACACAGATTCTCCATTAGGAGGAGGTTCGATTCAGGATACTCCAATCCCCTCACTATTAGGGTTGCCTTACAGAATTCCTTAATTGCGGAACTGAATGAGGTAGACGCCATATGTACACTGCTGGAACACGGATACTGTTTTAAGTTCAATTTATGCGCCGTTTCTTGAGATATAAAACTCTGTGAACTACCTGTATCGACTAAAGCATTTAACAAATGTCCATCGACCGATATATATACACTCGATTTAGATAAACACGATGGAGTAGCCGCTGATATAGACGCCAGAACTGGACTATCCATTGTAGCCGAAGCACTGACAGGCGCAGAACGGCACACCTTCATGAAATGACCCTTCTTCTGGCATCTATTACACACTGCATCACGGGCAGGACACCTACTGCGTGGATGGCGACGGTTCCCGCAAAAGTAGCACTTCTGATCAGCTTTAACGGTTGTGGCTATAACTGAAGTATCACTAGTATTAACTGATGAGTCATGGTCCTGCATATCAGGGTTACCCTTTGATTGAATAGAGGTCGAGGCTGCAAGTTGAGAAGGCAGTTCAGAATAACAATAGCATTGCGCTGGGCTAATTCTAATGCTCGAGCTTGGTCGATAGCAGATGAGAAGTCCAGCTTCTTGTTTTCTAGAAGTCGTTGTCTGATTGAAGTTGACAAGAGACCGTTAATGAAAGCGTCGCGAGTATACTCTTCTTGATGTTGCTTGGCAGTTACAGCTGTAAAGTTACAATCAACAGTCAGTTTGTTCAGAGTTCGAACATAGTCGTCGATAGATTCGTCGGGTAGCTGGCGCCTGCTGGCAAGGAGGTGCTGAGCAAAAACCTCATTCTTTGGCTTAATATACGTAGCGTGTAGAAGTTTAATGGCTTCATCATAGGTGTGACACTGAGAAATGTACTCAAATACATTATGTGAAATATAATTGATGAGTATGTCTAACTTGCTAGGAGTAGTGCCAGTAGCAGATGCAGCGTCAGCAGAGGCAGTGCCAGTTACTGCAGTAGTAGTAGTGGTGATGGTCCCGATGAAGTTTGTGAAGGTTCGGAACCGGTGTTTCCACAGTTGGGCTCCATCCGGTGCGTTTGGACTGGCATCAAACCGTTCAGGGCGCAAAATCCGATTCATGCTTCAGATAATTTTGTGTAATAAATTGTCGTAAGGCTCGATTGAGAGATTACAGTAATTCAGCCTTTATTACACAAAAAAATTCAACAACATAATTCTGAAACAGAAAAATATAACATTAGATATAGTAGCGGATAAAAATAATAATACACCTTTAAACTGATAACATCAGATACTCTATACCGAAATCACCACACTGACCTTCATTTTTGGCGCAAATGCACCGTTATGGAGATACCCACCCCACCCCGGCTTTGAAGAAGAAGGAAATTGTGGGCTAAAAAGGCCAGAATCAATTGAAACAGCATGAAATACCCAAGAAAAACCTATTTTCGTCAGTAATATTCACGGCAAAAGTAACCTAACCTAACGAAAATAACACAACTTAACCTAACCAATTGTCAAGGGAATACAGTTGACCTAACACAACGTAGGCCTAGTTGGAAATATTATCAGATCATTTATATTAATTAAGTTAATTACCACACTCAGGGCCGGCGCTAGGAAGTGCGGGGCCCAATTAGAAAATTGTTAGTGCCTAGCGGGGCCCTCTACCCTACAAAACCTGAAGATCGATGCTTTATGCTTCGTGCAGTACGCCAGTCCCAGCCAAAAAGCGTTGAGGGCTTGAGGCTCCACCATTAGCCACAATGATATACTAAAAATTGAAAGCCCATATGAAAGTTTTAATGTTTTATTACAAGTCAAGATATGCATGTATGCATCTAATGATTAAAGCAAAAGATTTCATGATTTTTAAAAGCCTGGGAGTAAGAAGAAAAGCGCAGGGGGCAAAAGAACAAGCTCTAGTAAATAGAAATGTAAATGCTCTCTATGATAATGAGGCAAAAACTAGTTAATTTAATATGTAGGATCTACTTACCACCACGTTTCTCTGTTACATGCAGGCTTAAGACACTTCAAGTTTGCAGTTTGGACATATAAACAATTTGGACATATTTAACAAACAACACAACTTTACATTCCAAGCTTTATGTTATATAATCTCATTAACAGCGCTCTTTCTGTGTTGAGGGTTTGAATATCGTCCACAAATTACCTTTTTTTTAAAAAGCTAAACGGCGACGATAAACTGAAATTACAAAACAAATAAACAAACGATTAGCAATAAAACATTGAAACATAGATATACGAGGACGGACTGAATAGTTTCACTGCCTTCACAGTAACAAGAAACTTCGTGCACACTGGACACTCATTAATTCATCATAGCGTCCCCCACTCGAGCGCGTGCGCAGGGTCCCCTCGGGGCGCGGGGCCCAATTTGAACAAATCGGTCTAATCGGCTTAAAACCGGCCCTGACCACACTGACGACATGTGAGAGAGGTCTTGAGCCAGCTGTGAGCTCGAAATATAGCGACAGCAGCGCTGTCGTCCCTCAAAACTTGTTTAATAACGTTCCACTCGACTTAAAACATCCAACAGACACAGCCATTCTAAAGCAACTGTTGAATTCAAATTTCAGCGCCGGACATGCGCGGGGGTGTCACGTGACAATGGGGCAGCCGCTGATTGGCTAATGATAATAACATGACTACATAGGCACAGGACGAGATGGTTTGACGAGTGAATAATGGGACTAAAATTTAATAATTTCGAACGTAAATATCTTGATAAATAGGAATTTCCGCCAAAATTAGTATAGAATAAAGTATTCTTATTTTTGTTCGATCTATCTCGCTGTGTAAATATCAATATCAAGTTTGGTGGATGTATTCTACCGAATCTTAACCCCGACATTATTCAAATGATTACATTTGTAGTCAGATATTTCTAAAGCGCCATATAATTGGTAAATTTTCTTATTTTTCTTCCACAGGTTAATTTTTCTCCATATTTGAAGCAGATATATTAAAGCCCTTTTCTTCTGGACTTGACTTGCCTACATTGTTTCATTGACTTAAAGTCAGATCTGTGAACGAAATGAATGCGGAAACTTCAGTTTATGACATTAAATGTACACAAAACTCAGTTAGGCCCACTCTTGGCTAGACCTACTTTGTAGTTCATGTGTTAAAGGCTTAGCCATTTGTTTGGACTAGGGTTAGCAATGCTCCGGCCCCAGAGCCAGGAGCCAGCTCCAAGATTCGGAGCCGGAACGGAACAAGCCAATTATTTAACTCTGCTTCGGAGCTGGAGCTGGGATTGTGGAACCAGACTTATCGGAGCGCTCCGGAACTTGGAGTTGGAGCTTGAAGCCTGGAACTCTTCACTTATAGTAAAGTGAATGTCAGCAAGTTAGGGGATGGGAGCCGATCACTAGCGATTGGTGTTTTGGACGGTTTGAGTTTAGCCAACTCATATAGGAGAAGGAGAGTATATATAGGAAAGATCCATACATAAGGAAATCATTCCTATCTTTGATATTTATAGGGTATTATATTCACTATTATTATTATTATATCAAGGTTAGAAAATCTAGAAGAGGAAGAGCCATTGTTGTCCCAAGGCGATATGACTAAGCTGATTGATGCAGCATTGCTTGTATATATTAAGTTAAGGTGTATATATATCCATCTCATAATTGTAAGGTTAATGAAAAATTCACTATTTAGAGCTAGCATTTTCGGGCTCTTGTGGCATCATTTTTTGGGGGCACTGCGCGTCCTTCCTACTCGTTTGTTGAATGCGGCACTTACAGGGCGTGGTCTTATAGAGCTCTCTCTTGCAATTCAGTTTCGTTGTTTAGATACAAGATTGTTGCATCGTGCAATGGTGCAGGTTGTGTTGTTGCAAAGCTTAGAAAGAAGACCATAAATAGTGCCCCTTTTGTTTTTTATCTTAATTTTATGCAACTGAGGCCTAAAGTAGGCCCACATCAAGTCAGCAACCCTGAGGTAGGACCTAATAGGACCTCCAAGTTCGTAAGTTTTTAGTCTAGCTTAACTTGGGCTGTAGGTTAAACTGGCCCTTCAGAGCTTGGCCGTTCACGGCTCAGCTGAGATTCTGAACCCAATAAAATAAATAACAATTAATAGGTATGTTTTCATAACAAAAAGAGTAAATTTATTGAAATAATAAACTAATGTTACCAGGTTATTCATGCTTACTTTACTAAGGTCTACATACATAAATAATATCCTTTTAGGAAGCAGGTAATAGCTAGAGACTAGTTTCCTTACATTGTCACTCCTAACAGGTAAATATACAGTGTACTTTGGCAGAACTCGCTGCTCTGTCGCGGGTTGGCGCGCCACCCTTGCCTTCACCCCTGACTACGAGCCTGCAATACAATGATTAAGTGAATGTAACTGTTTGAAAAAAAATCGCAATACAATGAATATATTCATATTTATTGTTCTAATAATCTAATTTTACATTATCTTACAAATGCTGCAATGGAGTTATTACAAAGTTTACATGTCGTTCAATCCGTTCTCCCATCGCTCCCCCTAAACTTTACAAACGCCCACTGGGGGAACGGTATCGACTCCGTTGGGAACCACTGATTTAGAATATTGCATTTTAAACTTAGTGAAGTGTTTATCAAAACTAGGCCTAAATAAAATTGAAATTCTTCGTTACTAATTTTGTATTTAAGTACAAGTCGGAAGCGTACATACTAACTTATTTCCGTGAGGGTTAATTAATATTAATATTTCGTGTGTGTGTGTGTGTGTTGTGTGTGTGGTGTGTGTTCCAGTACATAACGTTTCAAGTATTAAAAAAAGTGTTGGAGTACAGTATAACCAGTGCTGTGCTCGTTACTTTACAAATGTAATGCCGTTACCGTTACCACACTCTAAATGTAACGCCGTTATCGTTACAGTTACCATTTTTAAAAAGTAACGAGTAAAGGCACCGTTACTAATTACCGTTACTTTTAATGAAATGTAATTATATATATGCATAGGTATATTATAATTTATATATACATAAAATATTATATTATATAAACATTCGCTTGTGCGAGTATGTGTTGGTTTGTATCCACTGGTTAATGCATAGGTTATAAAGTCTGTGCATGCCTTCATTGCGTTGTTATGACTTATAAGGCATAATATTTTCAAAAAAAGTGAAACAAATTACTGCAAGATTTATTACTAGGAATTGCAACATAACAGAGGCTGTAGCATACTATTGATACTAATTTACTAATGCTAGAATACAGGGCCATTTCTAGCTATTAGGGGGCCCTAAGCCGTATACCCATTTGAGGCCCCACCCCTCCATCCACCAACTCACGCCTTACTACATCACCTCAGCACACACATACAAAAAATGGCTGTGTTAATAAAAAACAATTATAAAACAATTTTAATGAAACATTTATGTCCAAAACAACAAATATGTACTTTCAGAAGACAGAAAAAATACTCTTCATGAAATTCCTGAAAATTAGCTTATACATTATTTAGAATAAATGACAGAACTATGTATAAAAAAAATAATGCAATTATCAACTACAAAACAATTACTAACTCTACGATAGAATCGTGTAATAGCTAACAATTATACAGAACAGTAGGGTGGAGCGAAAAATACCTTTTTCCTAGTATGAAGTTCTAATAGTGATTAAAAGTTGCATTTAGTGGACACTATATACCTGCCAAAATATGAGTTCATTTGTTTAATATTTTCAGCTGCCACCAGGGGGCTAAAGTTAACACAATTTTGGGTAAAAAGGGAAAAAATGCTTCTATTTTAGGTTTATCAAACTATTATAAAATTTTATCTTAGAATTATCTAATAGTTGATTAAGATTCTTAAATGATAAGAATTCGTTTTGTAAAAATTCCTTTTCATATGCTTAATATCTTCAGCTGCCACAAGAGGGCTGAAGTTAACTTAAAAATGACAATTAAGTATGATTCTGTATTTACTTGAAAAAGGGAACAGTAATAAATTAGGATGTCTCTCCTCCTTTATACTGGCTTGAGACAGTTAAGAAACGTTATTTCGTGCCTTAGCGGAGTTACCACCCTTTCTCCAACCAACCTCCCTCTAGAAAGGGTTCTTACTGAAGACTATTTAGTAATTTGCTTTTGTGTCAAATTTTGGCTGTTTTTTCCTTGATTCTAATGTAGCACGAATCCAACCGTCTCTGTTTGTAGGTCCGCAGACTGATCCAGCAGCGTCTGTAACGAGCTTGACGCATCTCTCTACGGCTTGTGTATGACATGGAAACTGAAATAATTCTGAATGAAGAGTAGTACCATGTTTGATGCATGATTCAATATCATCAAGAGAAACTCCTTTGGTTATCGGTGGTTCTGCTATCTGAAAATCTTGCTACATAATGAGATCTGTATAGTCTTTGGCATAAAAATTTATTTCTGGCACCTTAAAATACCTGATAACATCTGTTTCTTGAATGCATGCCCTTGCTTTTATGATACGCCTAAATCCCAACTGACGCACATGCTCCCTTTCATCAGCTATCATTGCAATGAGAATGTTTTCTTGATTTGCATAATATGCATTTTGCTGAATGACTGAGTCATGTACTCTCCTAAGCTCTTCACGGAGATACCGGCTTCTTGCAATCATTTGCCACATATGTTTAGCACCATATTGGCATAATGGTTTACGCTTTATCTGAAACCACATTGGTGCGTATACCCTAACAATGAAAGTAGCTAATTCTTGTAAATTGCCTGAAGGATTCTCTGTGCTTGCATATAACCGCAGAGTCCTGTTTGCTGTGGTGAGCCACCTTGAATGTGATATATTGCCTGGACTCTTATGACTAAGACTCTTTGAGAATGTTCCACTTGATATAGCCTTGTGAATTTCAAGAAGGTATTTCTGGTCAGTACTTATGTCATCTACATCAACTTCACACATGTCCTCTTGAATTTCAGTAGGTTTGAAGTTAACTATGGGAAGCTTTTCACAGTCTGAAAGTGCTCGGCCAATTTCTCCTGAAAGTGCTCTTGGTCCAGTAGTGGTACCATCCAAGTGATGAAACAGATGGCGCAATGGAAGTTCATTAAGGTGTAAAAGGCATATCAGCCACTGCAATGGCTTATTAAAGGCTTCTTCCAGTAATCTTATTGTGCCTCCAATACTACCAGTGTTAACCACTGTCGAATCACAGCCAACTGCAACGATGTTCCCTATATCAACATTCCTTTCTTTCAAGCAATTCACTAGCGCTGTGCAAATGTATTTAGCTTTGCCACTGGAAGGTGTCACATGTGCAAAGTACAGAGAGTGTGGTTCAGATATTATGCTGATATGCTCTTCGCGTTTGGTTCTTTGGTGGTTAGAGCCATCACTCTCCTGGACTTGAATCATTGTTTTATCCTTTCTGCCATCAAAGTATAATCCCCGCATGGTTTTTGGCTCTCCTATCTGTTGTAGTTCCTTTCTCTGTTTTTGTCTTTCACGTCTTAGCTTACTTCTGTCTATAATATTCCCTTTGTCTTCGGGAGTAACAATTTTAAGATCTGCCAATACTGCAGAAGCAATAGCAGCCCCAGCTCTGTCTGACATTTTAAATCTATCACAAGTAATTGCTAATGAAGGCAGTGGCTCACGCATTTGTTGTTCTGATATTACATATTGAGTCGAGGTTGTATCTTCCTCATTATCTTCAGATATCTCTTCTAGTTGTTGAAGTTCACTTGTCTCTGTTTCGATTTGTAAGTTGGACGTATTGGTTATAGTAGCACTAGTTGTTTGTGAGGATTCCAGACGTGCTTTTTCCATTTCCTTTCGATGTTCTCTTGCTTGTAATCGTCTTGTGTGTGCTATGTCAATGCTTCCTATCACCATTATTCTGCGTGTTCGTTGGTCATTTAAAAAATCCTGCTCTTTTGGAGGGACTTTCTAACTCTTTTCACATGAGCATCTCCTAAACTCCTTACATTTGCAGGTGCAGATGTCAAACAAAGTGCATTTTGAAGAGTTTTCAAATTCTTCAAGCTGATTTTTGTACTTAGGCTGATCCTTGCGTGACTTGTATGGCTTTAATAAGGACCTGTATTTATCATGGTACACTCGCATCATCTGTAAAACGCGTGTATGTGAAACTATTGGCAAAGAGGCCTTCTTCCAAATATTTTCTACCTTTTTGGAAACTGCCTCTGCTATTTCAGAAAATGAAGGCTCCTTGTTATTCATCTGCTCCTTCACTAAATGTTTTGTGAACAGGTAATCTTTCATAATGCAGTTATAAGTTGGTAGTTGCATATCACTCATCTCACAAGGTACTTCAAATATGGCACACTTCATATGTTCTCTAGTGAAATGTTTATATTTAGTATTTGATGCCATAATATTTTTAAGGAAAATTCACAATCACAAAATATCCTGTAACATCAAAACATTATATAATTAATATATATAATATATTTTATAAGTATATATAATATATTATATAAATATATAATATATTATATAAATAAACTAAAATTATATAATACATTATAACAAGCATTTTATAATAAAATCAATATTATCTCTATATAAATCACTTTAAAATAAAGTTTTATAATATTCCGATCATATTAAAAAACTCTCCGATCAACTGAGCGACTAGGCCTACTACCTAAGAAGACAAGTGTTAACACACTGTTCTAATGACTCACAGAAAGAAATTCCTTCACACCAAAACCCTCTTCCACAAGCCTCCTCAAACCCTCCCCCACAACATTCAGTGTAGTCTCAACATGACTCAGTTACTCTAAATTGTGTTAACTTCAGCTCTCTTGTGGCAGCTGAAGATATTAAGCATATGAAAAGGCATTTTTACGAAACGAATTCCTATCATTTAAGAATCTTAATCAAACTATTAGATAATTCTAAGATAAAATATTATAATAGTTTGACAAACCTAAAATAGAAGCATTTTTTTCCTTTTTACACAAAATTGTGTTAACTTTAGCCCCCTGGTGGCAGCTGCAAATTTTAAACAAATGAACTCATATTTTGGCAGGCATATTTCGTCCACTAAATGCAACTTTTAATCACTATTAGAACTTCATACTAGAAAAAAAGTATTTTTCGCTCCACCCTACAGAACAGTTTGTATCTTCAAAATTTTTGCCTCCTAGATTTTTCTGGGCGAAATCATCAATAACATCATCATATGAAATCTCCCTGCCAACGTCCTGGTTGATGCTTATGATGCCAAGGCCACTGAGGCGATCCTGCCCCATTGATGATCTGAGGTAATTCTTGATTAGCTTCATCTTAGAGAAGCTCCCTTCTGCTGACGCTACTGTCACAGGTAGAGTGCAGGCAATTCTTAGTGCAACCCAGAGATTGGGGTATATTTCCTCCAGTTGCTTCTGATGAATAAAGGAGAGAAGCTCCAATGCAGTCATGTTGTGTGAAGGTAAAGTCGGCAAGTTCTTAATTTCGAGGGCCAGTTCTCTTCTATCAATATCAGAATCAGCTCCAGAGCTCAGCATCTTAGAGAGCTTTTCACACTTGCAGGACAAGTCTTCCTTGTTCATTGTGGTGAAGTGTGGTGAAGCGAACCAACGTTTATCCAGTCTGAAAGTCCATCTGTAATTAGTTTGTACGACTTCCTTGAAAACAACTTGCAGCAGAAGCAATAAAGAGCATCATTCCTTCTAGAGTACATCAGCCAGCTTCGCTTTATTTTTTTTCCATTAATTAATGTTCTGTACATGTAATGGTGATGAACGCTTCTACCTTCCTCTCTTTTAGGGAATGTGAAATCTGGACTGATTTGAAATGGTCCTCGAGACACCAAATCTGTCTTCAAGGCATCTGACAGGACAACTAGCCAGTCATACAGATCAAGCGGTGGAGCAGATCTTGGTTCTTGTTGATCAGTAGAAATGCATGTGTGGTGTTTGAAACTGAACAGAAGATGGGCCACTTGTTGGTTCATCAGGCTCTACTTCTACTGGTGTTTGAGGTTGCATTGAGCTGAGGATGGCTTTTCCAAATATTTCAGTAGTGCTCCTGAGAAGAACATAACATTACATATTCTGTTAATTTTTGCTAAAATACTCTTTCTTATTTTGTTTGATAATTGATCTGTGTGAACAGAATTTGAGGTGATGTGATCCATTAAATTTCACATTTCGAAATATTATAAATATTACAGAGACTAGCTTACTCTATACGATTCCTGAGCACTTGTCTAGCTTGATGGTCTACCTAACCTAGTTGGCTGAATTGTAATCATAAGAATATACAAGTGGCACATCTCACCTGTGCTACTGGAAAGCTTCTCCTCCTCTATTTTCTTCTTTTTCCGTTTTTCAGCTCCTGATGGATAATGTCGTTTCATTTTCCAAGATGCACGAAGTCACATCCAGTTAACCACAACTAATCTGCTAAATAATAATAATAATAATAATAATAATGATGATAATAATAATAATAATAATAATAATAATAATGATGATAATAATAATAATAATAATAACTGTTATAATTGTAACGTTAATCAAATACATTCAAATAATCAGACCATTTAAGTTTAACCAACAAAACTCACATTATCTGAAAAAGATGAGAAAAGAATTAATAAACTTGAAAACATAACGAAAATAATCCTAGGTTTTAAAGTGTTACAAAATCTCTTAATAATTAGTAAATTAGTGAAATAATGTTTTACAATACTAGAAAAATTAAGCATTTAGGAAAGTATAAGCATATAGTAAGAATAAAGTTAAATAATATAGAAATAAGATCCCACAATAGTTATTTACACATAACGACCAAAACGTTTCGTTTGTCTCCGTTTTATCACATTTGTCTCATACAAAAACTTTAATTAATACGACAATAATAATAATAATAATAATAATAATAATAATAATAACAACAACAACTTCAGCTATATTCCTATTCTTGCCCACTGAGCTATGACCTGGGAGCCTGTCTAGGGGCCCCCTAGTAGCAGCGGGGCCCTAAGCGGCCGCTTAGTCTGCTTATGCCAGGAAACGGCCCTGCTAGAATATACCAGAAAAGTTTAGTTTTGCAAAACAATAATACGAAATACTAAAGAAATGAATCAAATGAGTTATTGTGCATGGCAATGATAATTGAAATTTATTAGCTAAATATACAAACTTAAGAACTATTATTCAAAAGACCTTTATTGGCCTTTAAGAAAACAAGCTTCTCAAAAATTGCATCTAAGAGCGAGCCTCGTTTCCGACGCAGTATATCCTTCCCTACTGAAAAAAACCCGCTCAACAGCGGCACGAGATGGTATAGGAGCGTTAAGTTTAATATACATATTTTTGAAATTAGTGGATGGGAAGGATGCAGAGCTAACGTTCCGTGAAGGCCCAGATGAGAGGAATGACGAAACCTTTGTTGAACTTAGGTCCCTCCCTGCTCCAGGGTTCTTCGCCTTTTTACTTTGACAGTGCTGTCAGTGTAGGGGTAGAGGGTGGATGGGGGTAGGCTGCCAGCATGCCAACGGCCAACATGCACACCTCGCTCATAGTAAAGGGACAAATTTTTAACAGCTAAAGAATATTGAGTGAGGATCGAAAGAAACTAATTGCAAGCTACGATAAAAAAATTCAGGTTTGACTCTCTTTATGGTTTACAGCTGGCTACGACCATATTTAAAATAATAATGCAGATTTGAGTTATTAATATTACTGAGGAATCCATTAGTAGATGCTTAGTTTATGCTATTGAGTTGGACAGATTCTAAATAATTCCAGAACCTGCGCTGTCAATCTGTCAGGAAGCCACGCTTTGGTTTTGTGGGTAATGAATATTTTAAACGTCACCTTCTAAAAATGTTTTAATAGCTTTTCTCTGTAACTAGTTAAATACCAGGTTAAAGTTAACGAGTTTATAAATAGTAGAGGCACACTAATCTGTCAGTGTGGGTGGCAGCGTGCTTTTTCTATAAACCAGTCCTGCGGGTTATGATACATTTTCGGTTTTCTTTTCTGTATCTGCGTGAAGCTTTTCGCACAGATTGCAAAAATTTATCCCCACAGTGACCCAAGCATGATCAACTCGCAAATAGTAATCCTTCTTCCACCTTTAAAAGAGAAAAGTTAATTTTAGAATCTTTAACGGGAGCGCGCGAGTTTTAAATTATGGAGAATGCTGGACCCTGATTTTGGCTCTCTCCTTCTCCCATTCTATTTCGGATGAGGGGAGCATTTTTGCGGGCGCTCGCCTTTGGGCCTTCCTCCTCCTTCCTGCGTAAAAAAAAAAGCAAGGTTATACTAGATTTTAGGTTAACCCTTTACTGCTCAAATATTTTGTAGGGTTAAGTTATGAATTCGTGTATTTGAAAGGTTACAAATTTGTCCTTTTGGGCAGTAAAGGGTTAAGCAAGTTTATTTTAAATTTACGTAACTTTCGAAGATTTTATCACTTGATTCTTTTCACGTTGTCTCGCGATTAACTTTCCTCTTCAACGCGGCTACTTCCATTGGCAATGAGGAAAGTTAAAGAATAAAAAGCTATTATATAAATCCTTAATCTTTAACTGGGGTTAATGAATGTACTTCTTGCAGTTATTAATAATGAACACTAACGCAAACACATTTGCATTTTTAGATATTTATTTACGAGCGTCGAAAAAAGTTCGCCTAGAAAAAATTTCTAAACAGCATAAAAGAAACTACTAATTGGTAATATTCTGTTTTTGGATATTTTGTTCTTTTGTGTGACGGTAATAAAATTTCAAGAACGGGACTCAGTAATTACTAATCGGTAATTTTTTATGCTTTTTAGAATTTTGTTTCTAAGCGAAGTTCTTCCGTAACTATAAATACAATAAAGAATTCTACTGTATTGATTAGGTTTTGAGAGAGCGTCTACTTAATAAATAAGGCTAAGAGTTCAAGTATTTACAAAATTAAAACAAGTAAAAGAAAAAACCATTTTGACTTAAAAATCATTCATAAATGAGTGCCTCATTCCTGTGGTACCGCAACAGTGAGGTCATAGGATGTTGAACGCATGGTATAGAGAAACCAAAATAAGAGTCAAAGAAATAATAATAGAAGTACAAAAAGATGTAACAGTAAATATTTGCAACATTGTACTCAACATTTGTAGTCACACCAAACTGCATTATACTGCTAATAGGAATGACTGCGAATTATAGCTAAAACATTTAAATTTATCACACGTATTCAAAAGACGAAATTTCGATTACACAATAGAGGAAATGCCTATCGCCTTTGGATTAACATTACATAACCATCGACCACAGTTTCACTGACGGATTTATTACTTCATTTGTCATTCTTGTTTTGGGTAAAAAAAAATGTCAAAACTGGCGTTATATTAATTTTTAACTTATCTACATCGTACGCAATCTCTTCTGTGTAAACAGTATAATGTCAGTAAACAACGAAACTCATTTGAAGTTACTGAACCTGTTACTGTACAAACCTCTGTAATAAAAGACGTTGCCTCAGCACTAAAAACTGACGTAAAAAGAGTCATTTAAAATTACAGCTCTCTCTTTAGTTATTTTGTAGGTTGTCGCTCGAAGCCTACTACTGGCCCAATATTGCCCCTCGAAGGTCGATGGGTTGATGGGATTGTTCAACATCTTTCGCAACACCTAAAGTCATATAATAGAGGGGACCTACAGCCTTTCGTAGGATCCGAAACGCGGGTCACAACATAATTTGGACGGAGAGGATGGTCCCCTATCCAACCACTACCTATTCCCAATGTCGCTTAAATTCGCTAATCGACGGGAAGCGATGTTCGACATTGAAGGATTGGCTACGTTGTGGCTAAACGATTTAAATTATTTAACCCTTCCCAGCCGGCTATACTTGTTAAAAACAACTTTCGCAGACAGCTATATCATATCCTCGCAAATGTTAAAATAAATATAAAATTTCAATAATATATATAGACGGATACCATTTGGTAACTCCCGGCTGGAAAGGGTTAAGAGTCGTTTTATGATTATGTTAATCATAATAATAAAGAATTTCTATTATTAACATAATCGTAAAACGTTTTTATGGTTTCTTTAAAATTTATTACCTATTTGAATTACAAATTCGCGGTTGACAATTCTAATTAAACGTTTAACCGTGCTATGTAAATATACAGGGTGGCCACTGGCCCATAAGTCCCAATCGGTTATAATTAAAGCGAAAATCCATCTACCGGATTTTAAAAATAATAAAAATAGTTTTTTTTTTTTTAATAATCAGTTATAGTATTTCTAAACTGATTATAAACTTTTTACTTGGATTTTTTGTATTATCGAATTATAACCAATACGTGTACTATAAGAAATGCTAATCATGTAGGAAAGGAACATGAAGAACAGGGGAGGGTAGAGAGGGAGAACGGGGGAAAAGAAGGGTGGGAAGAGAGAGTAGAGGGATGGGAGAGAATTAGTAAAAAAAATTATAATTAATTTTAAATATTTTTAATGAATTTATAATTAATTCTAATTAATTTATAACTAATTTTTAATTAGTTAATTTATAAATTTTCAATTAAATTATTTGAATGTCTAATTTTAATTAATTTTTAATTACTTTTAATTCATTTTATTTTTTATTGATAAATTAATACCTCTTAACTTTTATTATTACTTTGTACACCGCACACTCTCGACGGTTCCTCTATCAATCGATTAACACTATATTTTCAGGACACAGAAATCGGGAGAAGGGTAATAATAATAATAATAATAATTAAAAAATGCTTTCATCTCTATTTCGGGATTTATGGCACTTTGGCTGGCAAATATATATTATGTGCGCCTAGGTGGTGTAGTGGTTAGCGTCGCTGACTACGAATCCATCGGCCCCGGGATCGAGACCCGCTGACGGCAGCCGGCGCGCAGCAAAACCCAGCTGTTCATCTTTCCACACAATAAAGAAAGTGGTTGGTAGATAAATGGGTACCCTGGGTGGCCTAGTGGTTAAGATGCTGGGCTGCTGGTAGGGCGTGATTCGGATTCTACGTTAAACTGTAGGTCTAAGGTGGAGTGTAAAGCTTGACCTTACACACCTCTCTACTGACTGTGTGTGTGTGAGTTCCATGCAGGAACTTCCATTGGTCTATCCAGAAACTCCTTGATTGCAGCAGTGGTGAGGGAGCAGGTCAGAGGAGGCTCAGTCACGCCAGAGTTCCAGTCAATAAGCTCCGAGAGTTTGGTGGCATCTGGGGTGATGTCAGGAGTCTTCCTGGGTCTGACACTGCAGTCTCCTACCTGTGTCCTCATCTCCTTCACCTCCGATTTCCAGTATCCTCTTCACTGCCTCCCTCCTCTCCTCCTCCACCTCACTGCACAGCATGGCCTGGAGCACAGCCTCAGTGTGTGCATACTAGGCTGATCTCTTCACTGTAAGCATCACTATTCCTATCACCTCCTCCTTCTGACTTCTGAGCAGCTCCAGCTGGTATAGTACATACCTGGGACCCTCCACCCAGCTGTGATTTAACTTGATGTTGAACCAGTTTGGCATGTAGACTCCCACTATGAATTCCACAATTATCCTCAGATTCTTCAGGTTCCTACCCTTCAGCCCATGTTTGGAAATCCACAATCTGCAGAGCCTTAAAGCCGTGGTGACCCACCTACTGTGACAGACTGGCCCAATCTCCAGAAGAGCTACACTCTGAGGTACCTATCCCGATCTGATGGCAGTGATGATTCTGTAGCCATATGATTGGTCTGTGCTGAGGTCCTTGACTACGGTACCTCCTGACTGAGATGGGGTAGAGGAGGACCAACAGTGATCCTCGTGAAGTTTGGGTTGATCTCCAGCTCAGTGGCAGTGTCTAACATCTTCCCTAGGGGCCCAGACCACTTGTTGTTGCTCAATGTCTTGCCATCCAGTGCAGTCGCCAGGTGTCTGAGACTCAGCTCCCCAGTGTGCAAGTCACAGACAATCCACACCAACTTCCTGCTCAGCTTGGCCTCCACATAATGCATTACTCCTCCCTCCCAGCCAGTATTCACATTAGTACTGTCACCTCCTATGGCCAAAAGGGTCTGGTCTGCTCCTCTCTCTCTTAGCCAGTTCACCAGATCATCAGCAATGACCTCAGCATGACTTCTCTCCTCTGCAGTTTCCTCTGGTACAAAATGCCACAAATATTTCCCACCTGGTTCATTGCACACTGTGTAGTGTTCTTCCTTAATGAGGCCAGGAAACTGCCTGTCACTGCCCTCAGCTTCCATCATCACTTTGGTATCATCTCTTTTCCCATCAAAGAAGATACAGGTGATGCCATTTTCCCTAATCTCTTTATCAAACTTCTTGACCAGCTCCTCAGTCAGTCTCTCCTGAGCCCTCTTTGTTGTGGTCAATCACCAGTGCTGTGTCAAACTCTGTGATAAGACCAGCATCAATCCAGGCAGCAGTGGTAATCTCTGCAGTCTCTCTCAGCTCAGTGTGATGTCTCAAGCTAGCCAGAGCTATGTTGGTGATATCTTCAGTGTTGTATTTCTTCTTCTTAGCCACAGGCAAGGAAGAAGTTGTCGCAGACTCTAGTATGAAGTCTTCGTCCTCCTCTCTCCTCCCTGCCTCCTCCAGTATATCTCCAGTCTCCTCCAACTCCATCTCCAGCAGTGACTCCTCCCTCAACTCCTCTTCTTTCTTGGCTGACTCCTCTGCCTTCCTCTTCTCCTCGGTCTTCCTTCTCTGCAGCACTGCTTCCTGTCTCCTGATCTCAGGGTGATCAGCTAGACCCATCTGGTGTGCCCCCACACTGGCCACCTTTTCTCTCTGAACTTTAATGAAGGCAAGCTCCTGCACTGGTATCTTCTGCTCGCTCCTGCAGCTGCAGTGTGAACCTCACTGTTGCAGACAGGGTTGCATCCAAGCTCACTGCAGCTCCTGATCATACAGTGACAGGTCAGGATGTCCACCAATTTGTCCAGTTTCATCAAGAACCTATCTTTGACCTCTAGCTTCACATTGCCAATGGACACCTTCACTGCCTCATCCCACAGTGCCTTCACTTTAGCCCTGATCCTGACCTCAGTGTTGATTACAGGTCCTGTGAATAGAGCGTTGGCCTTTCTCCACTGAGCCAGTAGCCCTGGAACAATGCCGTTGTTAATCAGGTCATTAACTGGGTAATTCCTCCTATCTTCCTCACTCATCTCTCTCCTCAACAAACCATACCTCAGCAGATCTCTGGCTGTGGGCAGCTCAGCAGGGGGAAGTTCCCTCCCAATCCCCACCAAATGACTTAGGTGACAACTTGATTTGCTGCGGGTTCTGATTTCTTTCTGACTCATCCTGTGGACCTGTGAACAAAAGAAATGTCATCGAAATTTGGATAGGCCTACTGATTATGATTACATAAAATTAAGTTAATTGAAATTCTTAATATCTTCCTATAAGCTCAGATAAAAGGCTATGTTGTTATAGGTACAAGACTTAATTATTCAAAGTAATGACATATCATATCAAAATATACAGAAAGTTTGGGTCACACATAACATTTCGAATAATTTGAATTACATAATATTTACATTACGAAGTAATCAAAAATGTCAAAAAGGAGGGAAAACACATGCATTCACAATCAAAACTCCAGCATTTGTGACTATGTGAAACTTAGAAACCATACTGCACACCAAAAATAACCAAAGTTGACCACACATATCAATGGCACATTGATATACGATGCTACAGTCATATTTAGGTTATATTTCAAACCTTTATGGTCAAATATAAGTAGGCAAATGGCTTTTTTAAACAATACTAAAGATATTTCTAAGTTTGCTAGATAATATGACATCATTTGAGCATTAGTATTTTTGAATTGTTGACTTTGCTAAAATTGACACACCCTAATGTACAGGGTAACATGCTAGTAAGGAAATTTGGTGACCCCAAGTATTTTGTTCCTGTGAGTGTGTGGAATGTTGGTGTTGTTTAGTGTAAGCTGTGGCGTTATCTGATGTTCTTTTGTGTTGCTTGTAAGCAAGGTGATGGTTGATTGTGTGGGCACTACTTTGAGTCTATTGTGTGTGAGCCAGTCTTGTATACTGTTTATGTATGTTTGTAGGTTATTTGTAGCGGTGTCGATGTTGTTGTGGGTGGATGTTAGAGTGATGTCATCTGCATATGATGATAAGGTAAGCTTGTTATCTATGGGTGTTGGAATGTCATGCATGTATAAGTTGAAGAGTGTTGGTGAGAGAACAGAGCCTCGAGGGACCCCATTCGGAAAAAGCTTGTTTTTGGATGACTTGCCATTAAATGTGATATGTATCTTGCTGATAGTTGCTCAGCCACCTTTTGGTGTTATTGTGCATGTTTGTGTTGAGTATTTTGTTTATGAGAGGGAAGCGTGGGATAGCATCAAATGCTTTACTAATGTCTATTGTTGCTAATAGTGTACGTTGAGCTGGTCGTCTGGAGTTGATGCCATCCATGATGTGCTGCGTGAGGTTAGTGAGTAATGTCGTGGTTGAGTGGTGAGGTCTGAATCCATGTTGAGTAGGCGATAGTGGAATGTGTGGGTTGGTGATTTGTAAGATTAGTCTTTGTTACTTTGGAAGGTGTGCATAGTAAAGTAATGGGTCTATAGGAAGCTGGTTCTGTTGTATTTTTGTTTGGTTTGAGTAGTGTAATAATTTTACCTTGTTTCCACATGTCAGGAATAATACAGTGTTGGTATGAATATGTGCTGATGTTTGTGAGAGTTAGTATTCCCTGTAGGCCCAAGTGTTTAAGGTGTATGTTAGATATATTGTCTGGTCCAGTAGCCTTCGAATTCTTAATGTTTTTGATGATCTTGGTGGTCTGGTCTGTATTGAAGGGTGTAATGGTCGTGTCGAGTCTGTAGGTTTTCTTGTGTCTGGCTGTTTGTCTGTCTGTGTGTTTCTGGTTGTTGTCTCTGTTTAAGTGACTTATCTTTGCGTAGTGATTAACTAGAAGGTTAGCTTGTTGTGTAAATGTTGGGATATTATTTTGGCTGCGACAGATAGCCGCATGTGAGGTGTGAATGCCGCTGTTAGAGTGGGTAATGCTGTTTATAGTTTTGTATAGCCTGGATGTATCTGTGGAGTGGTTTAGTGTTGTTATGAATTCCCTAAATGTTTCTGTTTTTCTTTAAGTTTGTTGTTTATTTCTGTGTCGAACTGTTGTATCTGCTGTTTTATGGCTTCTGTGTGTGGTGTTTGTGTGTTATATTTGAGGTTGTTACATTGCTTTATGAGGCGGGCTATTTCCCTAGTGTAATTTGGGTTGTATTTCCTAATGTTGCCCTTGGGTATGTATTTGTTTACATTATTGATGAACTGATTAAATGTCTTTAGTGTTGTATTGATGTTTATGATGGGTGTGCTGTTTAATGTGGTGAACTGTTCCCAATCAGCTTTCTTGTAATTTCTGTAAGTGTGCCTAAGGCTGTTGGGGCAGAGTGTAGAACGTGTTGTAATGATGATGGGCAGGTGGTCTGATGACAGTTGTTTTTCTGTTCTCCAGTGTGTATGTGTTGCTAGTGAGGGGGAACAGAACGTTATGTCTGGGGAGGAGTTTGAGTATCCTGCTTGATGTGTATGTGTATGTTCTTCTGTATTGTTAAGAATGTGTGGCTATGTTGGCGCCTCTGGTGTTGCTTTGATTGTGCAGGTACCAACTTTTTTTTGTATGTTGGGTTAAATGGCTATGCTGGCCTTATTTTTGTATTACGTTCACTGTATAATACGTAAGATTGTACTTGTATGTTAGGTTAAATGGCTATGGATTGTGAATGATCCGCAACAAAGATGTTTTGTGTGTTGTATAATTAATAATTTAAAATATGGTTTTCACAAAATCATATCCGAACTCAGCTCTCCATAATTTATCAGCATTTTTATTAAACTTTTATTTTCATAATTTCTCAGATTTCTTCATTAGGCTACAATTATTTTCTTCTATGTATACAAATGATCATTTTTAGTTAATAATGTCTCGTGTAATAACAATATACATAAAATTGCTAGATAATTAATCAAACAGTATGCCAGTATGCTAGGTTAAGTGGCTATGTTAGTCCTAGTTTTGCATTAACTTCAGTGTATAATACGTAAGATTGTACTTGTATGTTTGGTTAAGTGGCTATGGATTGTGAATGATCCGCAATGAAGATGTTTTCTTTTTGTTTTGTATACTTGTAGTTAATAATTAAAACGTAAGTTGAGGACTTACTGAATTCTGTATCAATTGCAATGCCGTGGTTTTGTTTGTCATTTAGAAATGTTGTAGCAAAATTTTATCTAATTTTTGTAAATTGTAATGTTTTTTATATAAAAAAGGCTTGGTACTTTCCTATTAACAGGAATACCCTAAAAGAAGTTTTACTGTTTATGTATTTTTGCTCTCGTCATTTTCGTTTAAACTAACGAAAATATCACAACTTAACCTAACCAATCATCAAGGGCGTACAGTTGACCTAACCGGGCATTGAATTGACCTAACAGGTTAATATAACGGAAAATGCCCGGTTAGGTCAACTGAATGCCATTAGGTTAATTGAATGCCCGGTTACGTCAACTGTACGCCTTTGATAATTATATAATTGATTAGGTTAAGTTGTGATATTTTCGTTAGTTTAAACTTTAAACGAAAATGACGAGAGCAAAAATACATAAACAGTTTGGTAGTCCCGATAATACGTAAGTACCGAATTTATTAATCATTTAAATGAAAATAGTTAATATGTAAGCGATAATCAGTTAGTAGGGGCCAAAATGTCTTCATGTCATCTAAAATCGCAGAAAAACCGTTGCTGCTTTCGGTACGTTATCGCCATATGAATTCCGCAAGATAAGAGTCCAGATGACCAAATACGGTATCTACATACAGTAACAAATGAAATAAACAGGAGCATTGGTCCGTGGTGATGTCACTGCTGGCCACTCGGGAAACGAGTTAATCCTAATTCTTCTGTTTCCTATTTACAGACACTTAATATTACCCATTGTAAGTGTCATTCTGGATGTCAAAAAAAGTTAAGGTACTTACGTATTATCGGGACTACCAAACTGTTTATTATGTATTTTTTCGCTCGTCATTTTCGTTTAAACTAACGAAAATATCACAATTTAACCTAACCAATCATCAAGGACGTACAGTTGACCTAACCGGGCATTCAGTTGACCTAACCGGTTAATATTGGTTATTTCATCTAAATATCTTCTGATCTTTTCGTATTAGGCACTCACTGTCACATTTCGGGCAAGTTAAGGATAAGAGAAAAAGGCCGTAATTGATAAAAACATCCAGTGCTTTGTCTTCATCTAGTATTATCAGGACTACCTACAAAAAACACATTTTCCGTTTTAATAAAACGGAAAATGCCCGGTTAGGTCAACTGTACGCCCTTGATGATTGGTTAGGTTAAGTTGTGATATTTTCGTTAGTTTAAACAAAAATGACGAGAGCAAAAATACTTAATAAACAGTTTGGTAGTCCCGATAATACGTAAGTACCAAAGTTACTTTCTTACAGCGTTAATCACTACAATAATTTGAAATCGGTGTTACTGCGTACTATGAAACAATTAGGTAAAAAAAAAAATCCCACTGGGAATTGTTAACGAAAGCATTTTCAACCGATTCTCTTCATATATCTAGGAAGAGTTTCCAATCAATCAAAACATTACATGAAAGCTTAAATTTTTATTTTTCTGGTAATATAACTGGTAATTATTCGTTTTTTGACCCAGTCTCTTTTTATAATGAGAGCAAACTTTTCTGGTAAATTTTGAGGTGTTCTGCACGAATCTGCCATCCGTTTCCTGTGCAAATGCATAGTTTTCGAGATATCGTAATCTTGAAAAATACGCATTTGCACAGGAAACGGATGGCAGTTTCGTACAAACAGAGCTGGGCAATAAATACATTGAATGTATTTAAATACTAAATACTAAATACATGGGAGAAATGTATTTAAATACTAAATACTAAATACACTTTACGAATGTATTTAGATACTAAATACAAAATACATCAATTGTATTTAAATACATTTGTAAATACATTTTAAATACATACAAATTTTAACATATGCATTCACTAATTCATGAGTAACAACAATATAAAATGCTTGATAAAGGATAAAGAAATAGTACAATCTAATTTCCGATTATATATTTCCCTTTTTAGAACAAAACAAAACAAAAGAACTTAGAACTTACGATGTTCAACCAGTGACATATTATACTCATTATATCATTGCAAAATGAGTAACAATTAATGAGTAGATGAGACATAAACGTAAACATAAACATAAGGCACCTTACGAATTCTCTTTTATTTCACGGTTGCTGCGGATCAAAACCAATCTTTCAAAAGTTTTGTGCTAGTACAGAACGTGTATTAAACCAGTAAAAGTATTTACATTTTTATATTTTCAGTATTTAAATACATTGTATTTAAATACTCATTAAAGTATTTAAATACTATATTTAAATACATGAAAAACAATGTATTTATAAATACAGTTCTAAATACACAAATGTATTTAAATACGTATTTAAATACAAATGTATTTAAATACTGCCCAGCTCTGCGTACAAAACACCTCAAAATTAACCAGAAAAGTTTGCACTCGTCATTTTCGTTTAAACTAACGAATTTAAACGAAAATATCATGACTTAACCTAACCAATCATCAAGGGCGTACAGTTGACCTAACCGGTGTCACGTACTGAACTGTCCGCAAAACATTAGGACCGATCAATTTGTGATGCGTGATCTTAACAGGGGCTCCGCCCCCGTACCCCCGAGACCTAAATTATACAAATGATAATGTAATAACATGTGCCAACCTTGCATGGGTAGTCTGCTAAATTTCGCGTGCCCTTAAACTGAAACGACACGTTTATTTTTAGGATTTTTTTTACGGCACCTAAAGACCTTCGGGTCTTTTCTTAAAATACAAGCACTATTGCATTTAGGGCAGGTCACGGATGTCTTAATTATTCCGTGATTGAAAAAAAGGTCTAAACTCTTGTCTTCATCGAGGGCAATATGGCGGATCACGTCTTCAAAATCAAATATGCATAACTGACACGTCATACTTCGTCACAAAAAAACCGAACTGAACAGACGAACATTTGCTAAAAATGATTTACTTGTAAAACAGGACAAATTGAATTACGCAGAAGTAGCCAGAATCACCAAAAATAAGAAATATTCACCAAATAGTCGATATATATATATATATATTGAAAAAACACCAAAAATAGGAAATATATTTTAATAAAAAAACACATTTTATACAAATTTGCACAAGATAATATATATATTTTCTTATTCAGTTTTGATTGGTTATTTAATAAATATTGCTGTTATAGCTGGGGGTGACTGGGTCAAAAAACGAATAATAACCAGATGACTTATTTAAGTACTCTTAGTTTTCAAATTGTTTGGATGTAGTTGGTTAATTTAAAAGAGTATATGTATAAAAAACAAAAATGTGTATTTTCTTTGCTGAAAAATGAAAGCAAATAAAGTAGGTAAGGGGAACTTTAAAATATGAATTTATTTCTTATTTCAAAACTTTCCAAGAATTTGCATCATCGGTTATTAGGCATCGACCGGTGGTTGTATCGGTATCGGTACCGATGGTTATGGTGGTAGCTACTGATACCGATAGTTTTTTGCTTCTAAGAATAAAAAAAAACGGGCGTTCTCCAAATAGAAACTTCCCGGCTGCTCGAGAAGTTACGTGTGTGTTCGCGACTTATCCCGACGTTTCTAGAAATTTCCACGACTCATTACCGCTCTATATAAAGCGATCCCGTAACCATCGCGGCGTCATTTTCTCAGTTCGCAAGTTGTGAGTCAGTTCAACAGTGTGTAATATTTTTTTTGTAAATTTATTAACTACTGGTATAAATTTATTCGCTTTTGCTTTAGTGAGAGTGACAATGCCAAGCATTGTGTGGAAGTTCTTCCCTGCTTCAAGCACTAATGTAAAACAGGCGATCTGCAATTTGTGCGGTGCCTCTGTCTCTCGCGGAGGAACAAGCGAAGTACTTTCTCTACATCGAACCTGAGGAGTCACCTTATCAACAAGCACAAGACTGAGTTTGATGAAGCCAATAAGAGTCAATGCACAACTTCTGCTACTAATTCTGGTGAATAGATTCATGAAAATCTGTAAAGTGATTCTTCAAACATTCTCTGCAAGCGACGCAGCGCCTACATCAAATTCAAAGAAGACTTAACTTGCCTCAACTGAAGCTGATTCAAGATGTGCCAACCAGATGGAATTACATGCTGGAAATGTTGCAGCGACTCCTTCCCCAAAAGCAAGCTATCATTGAATATGACGTCGAATGTCCCCTGGAAAATACGTTGACTTCAACGCAATGGAAGCTTATGGTCAAGCTTATTGACGTGCTTGCTGTCTTCAAAACTGCAACGCTCAAAATCAGTGAGGAAAACTCGCTTTTATCAGAAGTTTTACCTACAGTCAAATCTCAGCCAAAAGGAATCTGTGCAGCGTGCTCAGTGAATGATGCTGGTGTCAAGATTCTGAAGAGCCAGCTGGGCGATTCTCTCGAACAGAGACTTCGAGAGCATAATTCAAATGAGAAATTGCTGCTAGCCACAGCGATTGATCCCCGATTCAAAAGAGTTGGGCTGATAGACGACGACATGCGAGAAAAGGCCAAGGAATTGTTGAGACAAGAGATACGCAGTCACATGGAGGGGGCCCAACGAAAGCGTATTGGAGGTCCAATTGCCGTGAAACGCCGCCGAAGTGGTCCGGTTTCTCCGTCCAAGAAAATCGCTCTTTGGGAAAACCTTTCCGATTCAGAAGGTAGCGATTTCGACGATCACGTTCGTCCTATTTTAGTTGAATCCCAAACGAGGGATACGGACACGAGGTTCACTGTCCCAGACGCACGAGTGGAAGCAGCCCCTGGACGCCTATTGGTCGCAACCTCGGAACGCTGGGGATAGGGATCCATTCATTTTCTGGCGAGAACATTCTGCTGATTTCCCGGAGATTGCCAAAGTTGTGGAGAAGTGCATGAGCTGCCCCTCTGGATCAGTTGACTCTGAACGGCTTTTCTCAACGGCTGAAGATGTTATCAATGCGAAACGAGCCAACATCATCCCCCAATCAACGCTGAGGAACAAATCATCCTCTCCAAAAATCTGAAGTTCCTCAATTTTGATTATTGAGTGAACTGTTATATTGAGTTACACTTTTTGAATTACATAGTTTTTCCATTACATGACTTTTATTTTGTGAATTCCATTTCTTCAAATATATGTTTTGAATTACAGTACATGTGTCGAATTACATTCTTTGAATCCTATTTTGATATTTTGGGCAGATATCGGTATCGGCCGATACTTTGCTCCAACTCTCGGTATTGGTATCTTTGAATTTCCTGCCTATCTGGGAATAATATGCAGTTTGTTTTATTCCTCACTTCTTCCATATCTCAAGAGCTGAAATTTCTCGATGTTAAATTTCATGTTATCGTCTTCTGACTGTCTGTATGTATGTATATTCTGTTTTTGCCCCTCTGTAGGGCATCCATTTTCTGAAATTTTTATTTTTCTGTTCATTTTTGTATCGTCAGCAAAGGATGCTACTATATAGTTCAGGGGCGGATTTAGACCGTCGTCCGGAAGACGGTCAGAATTTTCAGTGCATTTTTTTATTGTATGATATTTTAATAATATATATAATATTTAATTATATAATATTTTGATAAATATGATGTAATTTTCCATTGTTTTATTTTTATATCTTTCATTTCATTTAAAAATACGTTATAGCAACTTGAAAATGTACTTCTGCCAAAAAGGTGCTAGCGAAAATTTCACGATTTACAATAGTTCCGTACGCATTTTTTACTTTTCAAATTTTGGAAGACGGTCAGCCCAGAAGGCTGGATCCGCCCCTGTTGTTGTTGGTTATTCATTGTCGATGTCCGTTAGGATGATAATGAACAGGAATGAGCTACATACTTCCGATTTTGAGATGATAAACCTTAGATTTTTACCACTTGCTCACGTTCTCTGAGAAAGTTATAAATCCATTTTCCCACTTTACCTATTATTTCGATGTTTCATTTTGTGTGATATTATACCATAATCACACTTGTCGAGAATGCTTTAGCAAAATCAGTGTATATAACATCGTACCTTTCATTGCTTTCAAGTGCATCAATGATATAATAATGTTCTATTAGTTGCGATAGGCACGATCTTCCTAATCACAATCCATGATTAACCGATTCTTCAGGATGTACATTGTACACTTCAACAAGAAGTGAGATGCCTCAATTGTGATGATTAGTTTATTTCTTTTTAATTACACGATCATTATATTAGGTAAATAACACGTTCTCAACTGTTGTCAAATCATTCCTAAGTTGAACTCATAGACAATTAATTTGATAATAATAGTCATAATTACACGGAGTCACGAATATGGTTTAACTCAGTGGTTCCCAACTTTTTTTGTCGTGAGGCATCCCGAAGGATTTTCGGCTCACTCTGTTCAGCATCCACTTCTCCCCCACCTTCCCAGCAGCGCATAAATTCAAATTGAGCCCATACAGTCCAATTTGACGCAGTAGATCGCAAATGTTTCGCTTTATTTTATTTTAAATTTCAAAATGTTCAGTAATCTTTTCAATTTTCAGCTACTTTTTCTTTTTGCCATTTTCACGCAATTTCACGGCACCCCGTTCGAAAACGCTGGTTTAACCTACCAACAATTAAACTAGAAAATCAAGATGGGTGAATATTAATATTAATGTTTGGAGTAGTTTAACCTCCTCCCTAACCGCAAAGGACACGTGACGGAGAGGACCTACAGCTTTACGTAGCATTCGAACCATTTACGGATCGCTACATCTAAACGCGGAGGAGGGTTACCCATCCAACTACAGAACAAACCCAACGTCGCTTAAACTCGCTGATCTAATGGGAAGTTGTGTTACGATGTGGCGACATTATAGTCTCCAAGACTACTGATCAGACTGAATTACTATATACTAAAATGGCATTCATTTAATGCATTGTTATAATAAAAAGAGAAACTAGAAAACACTGTCCCGATTAACATTACCTAAGAAGTCTTTTCTCTTTCTCCATGGGGTGAGCACGACGCTTAAACGCGGGACCAAGGAGACCTGAATTACGAGGATAATTGGGATCGCCACTGGTGAATGAGGTACCATCCCCAACTTCAGAGATCCAGTGTTACCTTCCATGATGATATTGGGGTATACCTCTAGTGGTAGGTGAGGCGAGACTAGTGATGTGAGTCGTTTTTTATTGTGTCGTTTTTTTTGTTTTTTTTTGTCGTTTTTTTTGTTTAAAACGAAGGTAGTCTGTTTTTTTTGTTTTTTTGTTTTTTATTGTTTTAAACTTATTCCATATTTTTCTTCCTTTAATCTAATAAGTATATTAGTATTACCTATAATTTACTATACTACCATGCTTATACGGTTATACCTAGTATATATACTATATAGTCATCTTTTAGAAAAATTGAATCACGCAAAAAGTAGTATAATAGAAAGGAAAAACAAACCCTCATTTTTTTATATGTACGGTATATATATTTTTAAACGAACATAAAACATTCTTCCTCGTTTCAAACATATATATAATTGTGATTGGCAAGAGTACCAGTATATATATTCCAGATAGAAAAGGAAAATATTCACCTTTTTTTTAACCTTTTTGTTAACCTAATGTTGTTTTAACCTTCATTTCCATGGAAGAATCATCACTAGATTGGGTAGAGCATATATGCTAGTTTCAATATCACAGGTACTGGTATAATATACATAATAAAAAATACATAATACTGGTATAAAACAATATATATAATTGTGATTGGCAAGAATACCAGTGTGTGTATATATATATTCCAAATAGAAAAATAAAAAAAATAAAAATATTCATCTCTTTCTTTAACCTTTGTGTTAACCTAATGCTGTTTAACTTTCATTATCTGATTCTATTTCCATTGAAGAATCATTATCACTAGATTGATTAGAGCATATAGTTTCAATATCACAGGTACTGGTACTTATTGCAGATTTGGATGTTGACGAAGCCAATGTAGCACCATGTTTACTTCACTTTCTTGGAATTTTGCATTTTGGGATATAAATACAAGCTTTGCTGCTCTGTCTGTGCTTAATCAGTTTCTTTTGGCTGTATGGATATTACTGTATGTGCTAAATGATCTCGGAGGTAATGAAAGGGCGAATAGAGGTGTATGAGTTTGTGTAGGTATATATGTGAGTATGCGTGCGTATGTATCTGGAATTCTGGATGTATGTGTATGTATGGGGTATATAATAGATATAAATATGTGTATATAAGTATTTATGTATATATTGGTATATATGTATATGGGTGTATGTGTATGTATATATATGGATGGTCTCGGGGGGGGAAAATATGTCATCGCGGGTCTAAAGGATAGTTAAGTGGGAGATTCAAAATCCGAGGCATGGATGGGAGAGTCCTGGAAAGGTTGGACAATGGGCAGTCAGCTCCCAGCCAGTGTTCTCGCAAGTTTAACGGATCTCAAGATACAAGACTTTCAGTGCAAGAAAGAGGCCAGTTTTTTCTGTAAATAGGCTGAAAAGGGCATTCTATACTGGTACCATATGGCCTATTTTATTATTTATTTATTTATTTTTATAATATATATCATTGCAAAAGTATACCTTATAATTAAATTGGCAATATCTATATTAATTATTAAAAAAAAAAAAAAAAAAAAAAAAAAACAATAAAAAACAAAAAAAACGACAAAAAAAAAAAAAAAAACAAAAAAACAACATGGACATAAAAAAAAACGGTTTTTTAACATCACTAGGCGAGACCAATGTCTTCATTTACACACCTCACAAACCGATTTCATTCCTATCTCTTTCTCGTTAATTCTTTTGACCAGGCGCTCTCAGAGGTCCAGAGAGACCCGGGCCACTTCCAGCTTTTGAGGCCCATAGCTAAACCCAATTCTTCTTTCGAGTATGAATAAATATCGAACGACTTTTCGAATGGCTATTTACAATAAATCAAGGTTTATTCTATAGACTATAGAGTCATACCACTTAAAATCTGAAAGGAACCCCAATAATATAAAATCCTAAATTCATTTTCTTTTTTAAAGAATTTGATATTAAAAGGAGGGGAGGGGGGAGGGCAAATGCCTGTTACAAAATATTACTTTCACCGCAAAACATTATATTCAAACCAGAGTTTCTAAATTTGAGGCCCCCCCTTAAGCTTGAGGCCCAGGCCAAATGGCCCTCCTAGTCCCCCTCTGATAGGCCCTGCTTATGACATTTATCGTACGACACTTACTAATTACATCCTTCCATCTTTCATATGCAGTCTTCTTCTTCTCTCACCTCTCTCTTATAATTGTATCATTATTCATTCTCTCCACAAGACTATACTAATGCATTGTACTATCCTCCATTTTCACCTCAAACGATGTCAGTCAGGAAAAAGATCTGGGCATTATAGTTAGTAGTGATCTAAAGTTTTCAAAGCAGCGCGCCTTAGAGGCTAGGAATAAGACGAATGAAATGCTAAGTATTAAAGAGGAATTTTACTTATAAAAGTAAAGAAGTTATCTGTAGATTATATAATTTTTATATTAGGCCTCGCTTAGAATTCTGCATTAAAGCTTGGTCACCTCTCCAAAGTCAGTAAAACGTAGAGCAACCACATTTATTTCTAGCTTAAGGAGGTTGGAAGAGGATTAAAGAAATTGGGTATGTTTAGTTTTGAGAGACTGTTTGAGAGGAGATATGATACAGATGTTCATAACTTTTCTGGGTTTACACAATGTACATGTATATAACGGCTCATTAGATTCTGGTAGACAAACTCGAGGGCGTAAAAGAAATTAAAAACAAACTTATAAACTAACATAAATTTACGAAAATACGTTTTTAATAAAAGTACATTTTGTGGAATGACTTCGCATACGATTGTGGTGAATAGTAGCCCTTTAGATAGTTTTAAAAACAATTAGGCGCTTTCAGGAATAAAAGAGTTGTAAATTGTGTAAATAATATATATTTCAGCTAAGACTTAAGTGATGTAGGCTACCTCAGCAGTTTTGTACATAGTTTTATGATAATTAACTGACTTCAAATTGATGTTTTGCAAAATTTTGTCATAAACTCTATATATACTATAATAGGCTAATGCTGTCCGTCTGTCTGTCTGTCCCATCCTAAAACACGGAAAGGGGACCGTCGCGATGGTTCTGGAGCCACTTCACTTCGAAATTATCTATATAGCTATATAAAGCCGAAACTGGATAATGTATGTATGTTTGTGTATGTACTCATTCCGGGAAATTTATTAAAAAAAAATGCCCCCGGTGATTGTTTAAGCGTGGTATTTTTACCACGGGCCTCTGCTAGTATCGCTTCAAACTGCTTACCTGACTTAGCCTCGATAAGCCCGAATGGCGTTATGTCCAAATATAATGTACTTTCCCCAACATCATTTCTCGTGCAGTTAATTAGTTTTACACCACTCATTGGTCTTACATTATTCATTTTGTCTGTTCTCACTTTTGACAGTAAATTATCATGCCAAACAAGGGTCTCACATCCATGCATTGGTGTTGGCATCAGTACATCTTCATGTAAACTTCTTGTTGCATCTGTAAACCAAGGTATTTCCTTCCTACCAGTGATTTTATTTTGTCCATGATTTGCTTTACTTACTTCACTGTTTTAAATTTCCAAAATACTTTACTACTTCTCTCTCTCTCTCTCTCTCTTGTCAGTGAAGAACTTCAAACATTTAAATTCTTTTTACTTGTAAAATTACTTTTCATCAATCTCTTCCACACATCATTAAAACGTTACTGCTTCCCTCTGATTCATCTCTAAAAGTACCACATTATTAACGTATCTAAAAGAACCACATTATTAACACACATCTAATGCAACAACAGCCTCTCTCATTCTCTTCCAAATTAATCTCTAATATTTTTGCTTTCATATCACGCATTATAGAACCTTGGCGACATCACAAATCCTTGTCTTACTCCAATATCAATACTGAACCAGTCATTCAACTACTCGCGTAAAAACAAAAATAAAATTAAAATTTAACTGAAAAAAAAGTAGCCTAGGCGGAAATCTGAGATTTGTAGCTATGTAAGTTCCTGAAGCCATTTTCATAAACTCAAATTATGTTAATAAAAGTGTTGCCAACTTTTCCCAAAAATGTCTCAAAGGTTCTGTTTTATGGAAAATGCGCCCAAGCTAAAATGAATAAAGACAAATTTAAATAAGATCAAACACGTATATGCAAAGACGAAGAAGTTCACAAATGCAAGACAAAATTTAAATAGCAAAAACCCATCACCTTCAATTTGTGTAAAAATTATGAGCACAAGTCCATATAATATTTTTATCAATTTTAAAATTTAGAATAGCAAGTTTTAATACTGACCACCTCTTCTTCTTCCGCAGCTTATTATCCCATCTTTACATGGGGTCGCTGCTTTTGGTTCGTCTTCTCCACTCTCCTCTGTCGTATACCGCGTCCTCCTCCAAGTCCTTCTCCCTGATGTCCGCCACCACACAGCAGTCCCTCCATCTCGTCTTCGGTCTTCCTCTTCTTCTCCGTCCCGGCAACTCCATCTCCAGCACTCTGCGCCCCACATACTCCTCCTCTCTTCTCCTGACGTGTCCATACCACCTCAGCCTGGCCTCCTCCTGCACCTTCTTAGATGCTTCCGCCACCTTCACTGTTCCCCTTATATGCTTATTTCTGACCCTATCCCTCCTCGTCATTCCACACATCCATCTCAACATCTTCATTTCAGCCACATCGATTTTTCTTTCATTGCTCAGTTTTAATACTGACCACCAATGGGGGAAAATGTGCGAGCTAAGAAGCTTAAATTAAAAAAAAAAAAAAAAAAAATTAAAGTAAATTGCGAACTTGCGACACTCAATGATACTTGAAATAATTAATACATTTTATTTAGGAAAAGTGTATGTGGGACGACGAGTGCTGAGGATGGAAATTCCAGACACGAGGAGAAGAGGTAGACCTAAGATGAGGTGGCGGGATAGACTGAAGAAACATATGAGTGAAAAGGGACTGGAGGAAGAGGTGGCTCAAGACAGAAGTAAATGAAGAACGATAAATTAGAAGATGGATGGACAGTAGGGTGGGTCGATTTTACATTTTTTTCGATTTCCATATTCTAATAGAGACAAAAACTTGCGCATGCATGAGAAAATAGCCTCTGCAAAATCTTAGCTTAATAGGTAATCATCTTCTGCCCCCGGCAGAGCGATGAAAATCATATTGTAGTAGTCAAAAACGTATTTTTTAACCCTAGCCTAGAGTCATAAAATTTTGTGTGTGTGTTATTTCATGCCTAAGCAACGATATAAATGCTATGGGAAATATATAAATGCATTATTTAAGACAAAGAGCCGATCTGAAAATATGTATATTATACATATTTTCAGATCGGCTCTTTGTCTTAAATAATGCATTTATATATTTCCCATAGCATTTATATCGTTGCTCAGGCATGAAATAACACACACGCAAAATTTTATGACTCTAGGCTAGGGTTTAAAAATACGTTTTTGACTACTAAAATATGATTTTCATCGCTCTGCCGGGGGCAGAAGATGATTACCTATTAAGCTAAGATTTTGCAGAGGCTATTTTCTCATGCATGCGCAAGTTTTTGTCTCTATTAGAATATGGAAATCGAAAAAACTGTAAAATCGATCCACCCTAATGGACAGTGTTTGGGACGACCTGAGGGAGCGGGAGCTGGATGTCGAGCTGGTACAGGATAGACAAGAGTGGAGAAGGAGGATCCGCAGCAGCGACCCCGCGCAAGTGCGGGACTAATAATGCTGTAGAAGATGATGATTTAGGAAAAGTGTACGACAACAGTAATTGCACAGAAAACCAGATATTTCACCTCCACCTTTGTCAGCTCGCAATAAACACAAAAAATTACACAAACTCTTGTACATTATGAATAAACTGAATCCAGATTTGATGTCATAATTTACTGACATTAGTAACTTCCAATTAAAACAGAATAATGATGATGATGATGATGATGATGATGATGATTGAATGTGTCAGTGTGTGGAGTGTAAGGGGAATAAATGATGAGCGAAAGAAAACAGAAGTACTGTAGTGCAAGTATTCGAGGGTAGAACGTGTGATGTTCGAGGATTGTGTGAAACAAAGGTGAAGGAGGTGGAGAGTGTGAATGGAAGGGGTGGTATTAAGTGCAAGAGGGCGACAGAAAAAGGTGTGAACCTGATGAGAGTCTTCTCACGTGTCAGTTTCCGGATTGTGTGTGAAAGTTAAGCTTGAAAGAGCGAAAGTGGCCGTAGTGGTTGAATATGCGTTGTATGATGATAATTGTGAGCATGAGAAAGGAAGCTTCTGGAGAGAGTTTGATAGTGTGATCGGAAGGGTCCTGAATGTTATAGAATGTTTGTGATAGGAGACATGGATGGGGAAATTGGTATGAGTTCGGAGAATGAGGTGTTGGGGAAGCACAGTGAGAGAGAGGTGTGTAACGAATACTTTTTGAACATAAGAGAGTATGTAAGTATAGCTGAGAAAGAACAAATCATATACGTACACGGTGAGGGAAGTTTCAGTTTGAAAAATTATGAATTGGGGACTCTTTGACCACATGATAGTCCTGTGTTGTTAGGTTGTGTAGAGAATGGAAGAGAATGAATGGTAAAAAAAAGTGGGTCACGAAAGAATTAGTGAAAAAGTTAATGATGAGAGAGGTAGCAGAGGAGTATAGTAAGAATAAATTATGAACCTAGTGTAAAAGATACAGAAGTGGATGTAAGCGAGATGTGGAACGTGTATCAGGAATGTTTGATTAAGAATGCAAGGAGTGCGTGTGGGGTTGCAAAGACAGGTGCGAAGAAGAGAGCAACAGCGTGGTGGGATGCCGAAATTACAGCTGCGGTTGAGGATAAAAGTAAAAGGAGGAAGTGAATCTTGTGTGTGCAGGTTGGTTGATGGGTTTTTTTTAACTTATAACATCGAAGGTCATATGGCAGAGGGTATCTACAGATTTACGCGAGACTTGAACCACGGGTCGCTACGTCATCTGGACGCAGAGAACCGACCCTAATCCAACTACTCTCAATACCCACTGTCACTTAACTTCGCTGATCAACAGGAAGCAGTGTTACGACATTGGCCACAACGTAGCCCGTGTGTGCAGAGTACCTGTGATAAAGAGGAACGTAAGAAAAAAAAAGAGGGCATAAGAAAAGAGCAAAAAAGTGTGAAGAGGCTATTGCGGCGGAAGAAACGGAGCGTAATTAATGAGTTTAGGATGATGATGAATGAAGATTATGTAAACAATAGAAGGTTGTTCTGGAAAAAAATGCGGAAGTGCGGAAATGAAACTAAAAAAGCTTGAGAGTGAGGGATGAAAATGGAAGAATGCTCACAGAAGATGTGGATCTACGTAATAGATGGAAGGAATATGTGAAGGGTTTGATGGGTGAAAGAGATGAAAGGAGTGCAAATATAAATATGGCACGATTTGGTATTGCGAGAAGACTTTGTAACAAAATGCCAGAGAGTATAACCATGGGTGAAGTAAAAGAGGAGGCTCGCAAGCTGAAAATGGAAAAGCGGTATGTGTGGATGGGATATATGGGGAAATGATATGGTGTATTGGTACCGACACTTCTGTATTGATGCGAAACATTGGCGTGACATGAAAGGGAGAAGTCATGAGTATAAACAGTCGATGTGGATAGTCTGAGAAGTGTGTGTGGCGTGCGTCGGATTGATGGAGTAAGAAATCGTATAGTTTGGACATGTTAAAAAAAATGGAAGATGACAAAGTTGTGAAAATGGTGCATAAGAGTTCTCTGTTGCTAAAATTATAAATAAATAATAAAACTTATGAAAACATGAACCGTGCATTTGGTTGAAAGATAATAAAAACAATCTCATTTTATTATTTTCTTATAAAAAAGCTTAAAATTAATAATTAAAACAGATATTAGAAATCTGACATTAAGTATCGTACGGTAAAGTTAAAAACTGTACCAAACAGAATTAAACGCCAAGCGCATTAATATCCAAAATCAAAGGAAATTCGACTTATTATGCGATTGAGCAAATTATGGTTTAAATAAGTTTTTTGAATTTTGATTAGGTTTAAATTTAAATAACGCCTCCCACCCCTATAAAACCTGCGAGCAAAAAAAAAATATATATATATATATATATATATATACAGGGTGTCCCATAAGTCCGGCATCATAGTAGAAATTCATATTTTTCTATTTCTACAAACCATAATTCATATTTTTCTCTTTCTACAGGCCATAATGTCTGTGAGCAAGGAAGAACGAATCCAGATAATTCTACTCATAGGAAATCGGAGTCAAAGAGAGGCCGCTGCCGAATTTAACAGACTGCATCCAGACCGCGAGCCAATAACACAGAGTTGTGTTAGCAGACTTGTTGCAAAGTCTCTTTGACTCCGATTTCCTATGAGTAGAATTATCTGGATTCGTTCTTCCTTGCTCACAGACATCATGGCCTGTAGAAAAGAGAAAAATATGAATTATGGTTTGTAGAAATAGAAAAATATGAATTTCTCCTATGATGCCGGACTTATGGGACCCCTGTATATATGTGTATATATATATATATATATATATATATATATATGTGTGTGTGTGTGTGTGTGTGTGTGTGTGTGTAGTCCATAATAGCTACATTAAGTCTAAAACGCTAATGGCTACACCGCGAATACTGACTAAGATAATAAGTTGTGACAGTTACTGGAATGGTCCCGTACTGTGATGCAAAGTGTTTCCTTTTCAAGGACGGCTAATATGGACTATTTACCGAGATGCTGAAAATGTGACATTTAAGACAGAGTTTGGCTTTGACCCTATACGACCCCATTTATAAACTATACAGGAGTTTAAAGTGGATACATAGTGAAAAGGTCATATGATAGTCCACTTTGCCCTAATTTGACAAAAGAATATTTACATACGAGTAGTTAGTGTTCCTTAGTCATTTTTTTTTTTTTTAAGGTAAACAGTCTTTCAGACTGTACAAGTTCATTATTAATGTTGCTACTGAAGTAAATAAAACTAATTCCCTCCTCATATTGGGCCCCGTTTATACAGCTTTATGGGTACCTTTAGAATCTCTGAATTCTAGTTCGGTATTTACACTACATTACTAAACTATGATTACTGATCATTCCGCATGTAATTTTCCTGTACGTAAGAGTACAGCACACTGCAGATGAACTGGTATTGTTCCTGCAAAGAAATGATGTTTTATTAACTTTCATAGAAAGGATATTAAAAATTTTATCCGAGGTTCCAAGCAAAAAATCGCCTAAACTTGAAATAACTTTCTCGTTCATTGTCTTGGAATTAACATTAAATATTTAATCCACTTTAATGTTAAGTACAAAATATCATCAATAAAACAAAAATGCAAATACGATAAAAATGCGGGAGAAACTTGTTCAGTGCGTCAAACCACTCAGTGGCGTAACGACTGGAAAGAAAAACGGTCGTGTACGGGAAAGGAGGGCAGTTGAAATCCCACCCAGTTATGCAGGTTTTAAAAAATTCTAAACACGTATTTGTACCGTTCTTAAAGTGGCATACTAAATTTAGTACTGACACGCAGTATGCTAATGAAATTAAGAAGCGCAATTTCTTGCATTCTATATTAACTTTAAGAAGAGATCGGAGAAAAAAAAATTTCTAACAGATAGGTCTGTCGATCACGTGATATTTTTTATACATCTTTTGAACGAATGTATTATGAATCTCAGAGGCGAGTCATTATTTAATAAAGGTTGATGCCAATTCGAAATCAGTGCTGAAATCCAACATTTTAACCGACCAAACGACCTCAAAATATCTGAATTACCTTCATAATTCTATGTCAACTCTCTTTCTAGGTTGACAGATGAAATGCAGTTAATGATTATTGCAAAATTATTGTTTCATAAAAACTGATAAAGGAATTTGAAATAAACATTCAAATCTGTAATGCTTTAAAACAGATTCCCCCCATCCAAAAAATGTAAATTAGGAACACATGGACGTTCACTGATTTGGCACCTTGAACGCCATGTTGAATCAACATGAATCAACTTTTGTGTGCCAAGTCAGATTTGGAAAATCACAGTTAACTTCACCTTTTACTTGAGAAATTCAATTTACAAACCTTCGAAATGATGAACTGAGGTCTGTTTGAAATGGCTTTTATTGCGGCTTTATAGACATCAACTTCACCTTCCGAATCAATTTCGGCCAAAGCTATGATCAAAGTAGAAAAGACGCCGCACACTGTTACACCATCCCTGTAGTTATTTGAACAACAAAGTCAATTGGACAGTTACATTCAGGAGGTTTTATTAAATAATTTAATGTTATAAGGTAAAATACATTCATCTTGGTTCATTCACTATGAAAACTGCACGAATGATAATGAAATATTAATTAAAGTTTAATGGCTTCTTATTAGATGGGAGCAACCTAACATTATACAAGATACAGTCAATAAATATCCAGAATAGTTTCACTGAAAGCACAGTCATTATAATACGCGCATTCATTAAGGTTCCCTTTCATATAAACAAAGAGGGTCAATAGGAATAACCAAGTGAAACCGAAAAGAGCCCTTAACTTTGAGTTTAACTTAAATTTTCGTATGTTCAGCGTCAAAGACCTCAATGTTGAGACGCCATTGACTCAACCAACTTCGAGTTTTTATTTTTAAGTTTCGGCGTTTTGGCAGTAGATCAGTTGCCCTTACCAGGAGTTAAACTAGGCACTGAAGAAAAATAATGAAAAGGAAATATTTAGAACAATTTTAAAGAAAGTGTAAGAAGTCAAAGGTGAATTTAGTGGAAATTTCTGAATCTTTATTGGAAACAGGGAGAGTCAAAAGTCAAGCCTACTCTATTTTCGATAAAAGTTTCTTAATTATTTCATTTCAGCTCTGCATCTGACTCCGCCCACTTCCATTTGGAACTTCATCCGGATGTTCATCGTTTTTCTTCGGTACGGATAAAGGCTGACAAAATATTACGATTCCATTTTTTGTAAACATGGATATGCTAGGTCACACAAATGATGGGTCTGGTAACAGTAGGTAAACGTCACTACTCCAAACCTTTCTTACCCGCACGATATTAAGGATGGTCCTGTACGGTTACGTTTAAGTTCATTGAGCATCACCACCACGCTAGTCGGCTCCAGTGGTTTGACGTCATTTAGTTGCCAGTTCAGCATCTGGAGAACTTTGCACAAATGAAGTCGGTTCTTGAAGTAAATAAGAAAATACTTCAATTATTTAAAAACAGTGCTTAATTTGTGACGGAACGCTCCGGAACGCCGTTCCGGTACTTTTATTTTAAAACCTAATTAAAAAAAAGTTTTTTATTTTAATAAAAAGGTCAGCAACGTAATTTCGTAATTTAAAATCCAACGAAATACAGACAGTAGAAAGCGAAAACTAGTCGATCAAGCAGAAAGAAGTTTGGAGTGTGTGGAAATGAATGTGATTATTCTATCAACTTCCTATATATAGCAATAGCATGTAAGTAAAGCAATTTTATTTTGTTTCAAATACATATAATATTTTGTTTCACTTAGATGAAATAACATTTCACTTAGATGTTGCAATCACAGTAACTTTTTCTTTATAATAATACTGTATTCGAAGAACTTTCATTTGCATGTTACGCAGTTTTCGCAGAAAAAGCGCTTAAAATGCGTTGGTTTCCGGGGCGCCGCCCGGACCCCGCTGGGGGAGCTTACAGCGCTCCCCCAGACCCCCTAACTCTGAGGGCTTCACCTGCGTTCCACTTCTTTTTCATTTACAAATTAAGCACTGCTTAAAAGTAAATAAAAATTAGACGAGGCTTAAAAAACACGCATTTATTTTTTATGGTTTAATTCAGTACATTTTACTTCTACGGGAAACCAAGCCAACACCAGTATCAGTCAGTGAGGAATGCCAGGAATCGGCACAGTGCTCATGCCAAACTAATGCTCTAACTCGTATTATTATTATTATTATTATTATTACCAGCATCATCGGTAATTGAACCCTCGACCTGTGTCTTTACTTCGCTTATAAGGAAAAGCTGTTACGCACTCAGCTACGGGTGGGTACCACCGTTTCCCGATCAGCGAAAGACACTGAGTACCGGGGTTCGATTCCTGATGATGCTTATCAATATATTTCACTTAATGTTCAAGACTCACTCACTGTATGTATGTATATACAGGGTGTTCATAAAGTCATGCATCAGAGAAACATAAGCAATGTCTATTTATGTCTCCATCAGGCCAAATATGTTGAGGAACATTCAAAGAAACCCGTTTTTTTTTACAAACATGTTTTGAGATTGGTGGGAATCATTTCAAACAAATAAATAAATACACAAAATGAATGTATTTTCCTATGATGCGTGACTTTATGGACACCTATATATATATATATATATATATATATATATATATATATCCCCTCCGTCTATGGCCTGGGTTGGTTCGAAGTCGACGGGGTTCTAGTTAGGTGGCAGCAACGGATGTGTTACTTGCAGTAGTTTTCTTCTATATTACTCTCCGAGGGTGTCCGGACAACTGCCCCCTGAACAACCGCCCCCGGACAATTGCCCCCCGACAACCGCCCCCCGGAATTGCCCCCGTAGGACAATCGCCCCCCGGATTACTGCCCCCCATAAGTAAATAAAAATTAAATATAAATTAAATTTACGTTTAAAAATGGCAAGCTAAAACAATATTTAACAACATTATTGCCAATTCTTGCTTAATTTTGCTTGTAGCCTGAAAAAAAATTATATTTAAAAAGTTAGCAATATTTAACAAAAAAATTTCCAATTATTGCTTACTTATTTATAATAAAATTATGAAGTTTAGCTACTTCATTTTATTTAAACAGTTGGCAAGACTTATTGTTTTTCATATATACTATGGATTAATTAATTATATTTAAACAGTTGGCAATACTTATTGAAAGGTCGTTTTGAAAGTCATAGTTGGTGGTTAGGTTAGGTTAGGTTTGTTTTTTATAAATATTAATAAATTTAATTCATATTTAATTTTTATTTACTTATGGGGGGCAATAATCCGGGGGCGATTGTCCTACGGGGGCAGTTGTCCGGGGGGCGGTTGTCCTAGCACCCTCTCCGAGATCTTTTATAGTGGCTCGGAGGATTCAGGGAGGCTTACTAAATTCTCTGAAGATTCCCCGACTCTTCTTATAACGTATCAGGGAAGTTTAGTAACTAAGTTCTTCTGAAGAGAGCAAGGCTCGAAGGAGAAGTTAAAGACTATCCCTTACTGTAATTTACTGCTAAAATGTACAGGTAGTGCTCAGCCTCTGAATTGACTTCTGAATGAACATGGAAGAATTTACTTGGGTTTATATACCCCGATTCTACTAACATCATCATTATTAAATGTTGAAGAGGCTGCATTATTTTTGCACAATGTTTGAAAATAAAGTAAATTTTTTGTTATGACAATGGTTAAACAGATAAACAGGATATAGGAAGAGGAAGTCATATTTTTAGCTTAAACCGCATATTTTTAGATCTGCTGTTTTTCCTGATCCGACGAGTTAATTAGAACGGAAATTGAATCATGCATTCTTATATTAAGATATGCATATGGGCAAAAAATTAAAAGTTTAAGGCAAGACATGACTTCATCTTTTATACGAAGAGAATGTATCTAATCTAAAAAATGATTAAGAATTTTGAAAAGAACAAATTACCAATTATTTGGCAAACCAGGAAGTAACTCCAAAATTTATTCCAACGAACAAAAAAAAATAATAATAATAATAAAAATAATATCGCTGAGTGTACATTCCTACATTGTCGCCATGTAGGAATGTACACTCAGCGATATTATTTAGTACAATCTAAGTATATCACTGAGTACGGTATAATTTTGGTTTATTACAATTATGATTATAATTACCAATCAATTCACATATTATTGTTAATTACAATTCCATTAAAGTACATTAATTACATTATAAATTATCATCATTAATTACAGTATGTGTATATATAACATAACACGTGATAATTGCTTTATAAATTTGCATTAGAGCGAGAGGAAATTTTTTTTTATTTCAGAAGTGCTTTGCTTCCGTGGTGGTTAGCAGAATTCGGACACTCGCATAAATATTTATGAGATTGCGAGAAACTAATTAATTTTAAGAAAAAAAATTAAAAGAATACATATGGACGTATGTACATGTGCGTATGAATTGAACAACAGAACTCGCGCTATGCGAGTTTGGTCCATATGTAAAAATTAATAATTGAATATAAAGATCATACAGGAATTATTAATTTTTACAGGGCTCTCCTCTCTAGAATGATATTACTACGATAATATAACATCCTAACTAGTGCTAACTAGATGATAACCATTGGTTTTATAATATAGATTTATATACACAATTTTAGTCGGGGTGGCTAAGTCTAGTTCACGTGGTCTGGGTACGCACTCTTGGTCGTGCATAAATAGATTCACGTGGTTCGGTGTTTCTTGTTTTCCTTTGTTCCAAGAACCACCTTTTTATCAAAAATATACCGAGGATAATAGCACATACAATAATGATACTAACGGCAGATGTTGAAAAAATTGTTACAGGTTGTAGTATTTGCAAGAGGTTATTTTGGTTATCATCCAAAATTTTAAACCGACTTAATTGATCATTCCATTCAGGGGCATGTAGCTCGGGTAGGATGGTTACAGGTTTCATGGAGAGATTTAAGATCTCTATGGCGGGTTTAAATTTAATTTCCGACGGGAAGGGGTACGAGTTATTAATAGTAACGTTGTACGGGTTGTATATTTGGAAGGTTTTTGAACGCAAGGAGCAAACAATTGGTAGCCGAATAGCCATAAGGATTGTGATGAGGGAATAATTTGACGGACACTCGATAGTAGTGGCAGTCCTGTTGCGAAAGAAACCCAGATGTCTGGTCCAATTCATAGTTGGACGGTTTCAGAGGAATGAAATTTTGTAAATGAACATACCGGGGCATGCCTGTCACGAATTAAGTCGATAAAGCAAGACCTAGTAGTTGGAAGAATGACTGGTTTGAGTGGAGGGAAACGAGTTGTTTATTTGTTTGCGGGAATCGGCAATGCCGGACGTCGCTATCTGACATCATAGAATAGGCTGACAGATCTTTGGTGAGGAAAAGGTAAGGTGGTACGGTAGGTAAATACAATCGATAGACATTAGAGTTGTTTTGGTAGGGTGTTGGGAAAGGGTGAAACTTATACGGTATACGTCATAAGTGAGTACATCGAAAAATGGTACAATTGTGCGGTATGTGTAGGGGCGTGGTCCATGTCCAGTCCAGGTGTATTCTAGAAATTGGGGGTAATTAGTATGGTTGAGTGGGAATATGGGTGATAATTTTAATTGTGTTTGGGCGGTGTGAATCAAGGACTGAAGTGTTTCCCATGGTATTAGGGTGGAAAGAGTGATTTTTCCATGGGCTAGCTGAGTTGCACGCAAAACCTTGGAATGAATCGTAATTTGTTGTAAATACTTATCGATTAAGGTTACTTGTAGGTTAATTATCTCTATTAATTCTAGATATCTTTTGTGTTCTTTGTATTGAGCTAACAGGGATTCAAGGTATGTGAATCTGTCCGAAAGGGCGTGGAGGAAGCGATTATTTTCGTGTAGTGACCTGATAGTTTGTTCTAACATGTGTCCATCGTATTGCTCATTCCGCGCGAAGAGATTCAATTTGAGTTCAACTCTTTTAATATCTTCTTCGGTTGCTAATCCGAATAAACCCTTGAATATTTTTCCTCCTATATCTATTAGTCCCCTTTTACTTCTTTGATTAAATTTTTCCGAGTTTTGAGGTCCAGTTTGTATCCATGGTAATGCTAATATTTCTGATAGGGTGCGTGTTGTAGTTTGAATATTTTCGAATGTATTTTCTAATAGAACGCGACTAATCTGGTCGGTTCCCGGGACATTTTTAACAGATTCCTGAACTTTACTTTCAAACGTTTTTAATTGGGTTTTTATCTGAAGGAGATTGATTTTAATTCTAGCAGGGGGTTGCAAATTGATAAAAAGGTCTGCGTGTCCTTTCAAAAATTTACCTTCTGCAAGCTTTTCTATAACAACTCCGGTAGAAATTTTTATGCTAGGGCTACAAGGGTAAATAATTTGGAAAATTATAAGGGGGACAATTTTATTCATTTCTACGCCTTAGATTATACGGAGCTGGAGGTGGCCGTGTGGATACTTGTGTTTGTGGACGAAGGGGTCGGCCTCGTTTTGGTGGCAATGGGGGTCGACCGTTAAGCTCGGACTTTGAGCGGGTTCGTTTCTTATGTGAAGGTTCTAGTTCACGTGGCTGATGCATTTGCGGGCGGTATGTAGGGTCCGTGCGTCGATCATCAATCGGTGAGGGTGGTGACCGAGGAGATGGTGGAGTTCCAGTGAGTGATCCTCTTGAAGGAGTTTCTCCAGGGTCTGGGTCCGATGGGACTCTTGGTTCTGGGGCCTCCTCTTGTTCAGAGATCGGCTCGAGTACTGGTGGTATTACGAGGTACCAATCTTCGTCATGGGTAGTGGTTCCCGCGGTGACCACTTCAGTTTTTGATCCCTGCTCGATTTGTTAATACCTTGACCTTTCGAAGGATAGGCGGCTCGAACGACTGGCAGCTATTTTTTGGGAAGGTGTTGTTCGGCAGCTATCTTCAAATTGTCAGCGTGAATGATCTTTAGTTTGGAATGATCCCAGAGGTCGAGGATTTCATAACGATTTTTTCCGAGGTTTTTCACAATCCTATATGGGCCATCCCATTTTGGGTATAAATTGCGATGAGCACTTGGCGGTTTCACGCTCTTCAGATAACATCGCATACCGACGATTAAAGTCCGTTGACGGGGATGACGCCTATGTTGCTCTTGCTCAATCTGTTGGTTTCGTTGGTCTAGGGCAGTGATTCCCAACGTGGGGCGCACGCCCCACAGGGGGTCAATTTGAATATTTTGGGGGGCAATTTGAAAATGCTACAATAAAACCATTTGTAGTAAACATCAAGCTCAAGGATCTCACTAACTTGAGATTATCAAACTTTGAATTTGCTGTATTTTTACCTAATATTGTGAATTTAAAGTGGTATTATTGATTACATTACTTTTTTGTGAATTTAAAATTGCAACTTTTCAGCTGAGAAGTTTTATTTCAAGGAAATAATATAGTTAGCTTCAATCTCAAGTTTCTTGACTCATATTTAATGTAACTCGTATTGAATGTACTCATATTATTGAAATTTAAAATTATAACTTTTCAACTGAGAAATTTTATTTCAAGGTAATAATTTAGTTAGCTTCAACCTCAAGTTTATTTACTCATATTGAATGTACGGTAACTCATATTAAATGTACTCATATTATTGTAAATTTTAAATAATACCTTTTCAACACCAAATTTGTTTTTATATTAATGGGGGGCATCAAATTTTTTGAGGTGTCGAAGTGGGGCATGGCGCAAAAAAGGTTGGGAACCACTGGTCTAGGGCATAGCAGATTATGTCAAAAATCTTGAAAGATCGTTCAGCTAGTTGCTGATTGGCTTCTGCCATCTCGGAAGATGTTAGAACTGCCGGGTCGATTTGGTCGGGCAAATCAAAAGGTAGACGCTTGTCGTAGTGACGGAGGACGAAATGAGGGGTGTCCCCGATGGACACATTATAGCTATTGTTGATGGCTGTTTGTACCATGGGAAGGGAATCATCCCATGTCCGGGAGGATGCATCGACAACGTGGCGAAGGGCTTCTTTAAGATCTTTCGATTGTGCCTTCCCACTAAGCCGTATGGATGGAACACTCTTTGAAGATTAAATTACAATTTAACAAAATATTTGTGTGAATAAAATTATTATAGACTTTTTGTTTGATTTGTTTGTTTTTTCATTTGAACACTTATCGCTACAATGTTAAATAAATAGTTGTATACATATATAAAATCCTTGAAGACTTTTCTCCCACCCTATATATATATATATATTTTTTTTTTTCCCTTTATTTTACCGCCGATTCGTACCTAGTGCGGTACATATCTCAGCGAGGCAGTGGGTGAGTAGTGTTACTGAGTTGGGGATGATAGACCAGGGGGGGGGTGTAATGTTGTTACTGGGTAGTGGGTATGAGGGGCCTGGTCTCAGACCCGTTGAAGCAGGTAGAGATAAGTGAGGAAACGGGAAATCGCTTCCCCCGAAAAATGGGGGCCCTCAGCGAGCATGAATTGTAGACGCTCGGGTTATGGGAATTTCGGCCAAGTGAGGGAAACATCTACAACGAAGCGCGGACAAGTTTGGCCATTCGACCAGAAGATGCACGACAGTGATGGGAGTATGGCAGGTAGGGCAGAGCGGGACTGGCGATTTAGCCATAAGGTGACCATGAGTAATGCGTGTGTGTCCTATGCGGAGACGGGCTATAATCACTTCTTTATGCCGGGACCGGTGGAAGGAGGCGGCCCAGTATCCTACTTGCGGTTTCATCTTGTGAAGTTTGTTTTGTGTGGCTTGGTCCCATTCCCGTTGCCAGATGGAACGGAAGTGGGAGCGGAGAGTCGGGAAGAAGTCGGTGAAAGGGAGGGGCCGGGAGGAGGCCGGCAGTAAGCATGCCGACTTTGCCGTGCGGTCCGCCTCCTCGTTACCCTGGATGCCGACATGTGCCGGGACCCAGTAGGCGATTGTCTTGCGTCGGAAGGCTGCTAAAAAATGGAAGATTTGCTGGATGGTACAGACGAGCGGATGAGGGGGGTTAAATCTCTCTAGGGAGAGAAGTGCGCTTTGGGAATCTGAATAAATGACGAAAGAGCTGGCAGAGTGAGTGCGCACTATGTCGAGGGCCTCCTTAATCGTGAAGAGTTCTGCCGAAAAAACGGAGGTCTCGCGGGGCAGGCTGACGCCTCGAGAAAGTGGCTGGGCCAGTATCACCGCTGAGGCGGCCGCACCAGTCTCCGAACGGGAACCATCTGAATAAATGGAAACAGTGTCCGGATGTTGGGTTGCATGTTCACGGAGGAGTGACCTGTATACCGTAGCACTCGTGGTATTCTTCGGTAGGGCACACAGGTCCCTGCAAAACTTGATAGGGGTGAGGAGCCAGGGGGGGGGGTAGATGTTGTATGAAATGGGGATAATTGAGGGGACGGGCATGTTAGAAAGGTCAAGGAAAGAGCGGACCTCTTTAGTGAAGTGCCAGCTCCGTCCCTTGGGTGGGAGTTCAGAAATCGCCGCGCATAGAAGCGAAGAGGGTAGTCTCTGTGCACGGAGGTATGTCCTCATGAGGAGCAGACCCCGTCGGAGGGCGAGAGGGAGGTAATTGCAATCCACTTGGAGGCTGGGGAAGAGCGGAAAGCACCAGTGGCGAGGCGAAGGCCCCTATTAAAGGACCGGGTCCAAGATACGGAGGCAGGTGTTGGAGGCTGAATCGTATACTACACTGCCATAGTCCAGCTTCGACTGGACCATGGAAGTGTAAAGACGAAGGAGAGAGCGTCGGTCTGCGCCCCATGTGGTGTGGGAGAGGTGATCTAGTAGAGCGAGGGGACGCTGGAGGGACTGCTTCAGTTGTTTGATATGAGGAACCCAGTTGAGCCGTCGGTCTAGAATCATGCCCAAAAATCGCGTGGAGGGTACCACCTCAAGAGGATTGCCGTATAGCGTGACAGAAGGAACAGGAAGGGTTGCGGGTCTTTTTCTGCTGAAGAGCATACACTTGGATTTCGGGGTGGAGAGGCGGAAACCCACCGACGTCGCCCACCTTTCCACCCGGTAGATGGCGCGCTGACTTTGCCGTTGAACTACGGACGGCTCCCGCCCTGCAAAGTATATCGCAAGGTCATCCGCATAGATGGAAGAACGGATGTTGGGTGGAAGGCATTGAGACTGTGTTCATGACGATGGAAAAGCATAGAACACTGAGGATGCTTCCCTATGGGACCCCGTCCATCTGCACGAAAGTGTCCGAGAGGACTGAGCCCACCCGAACTTTAAAGGTTCGGGAGGATAGGAAGCCCCTGATAAAGGTCGGCATGGCTCCGACGAGCCCTCGACTTTGGAGCTGACTAAGGATTACTGTCCGATGAGTGGTGTCGTAGCCCTTCTGGGTGTCAAAAAATATTGATAGGGCGAACTGTCCACTGTCGAATGCATTCTGTATGTCACGGCTGAGAAGCAGGAGGGGATCAGTGGTGGATCGAAATTGTCTGGAGCCTGACTGGGTAGCCGGGAAGGAATTACTATTTTCGAGGAAGAACGAGAGTCGCGTCGCGACCATTTTTTCGAAAATTTTGCAGGCACAACACATGAGGGCGATTGGTCTGTAGTTTGTGGGATCGAGGGAATCTTTGCCGGGTTTGGGGATAGGGATTACGTAGGCCTCCCTCCACCGGGAGGGAAAGGCGCCCTCTATCCATACGCGGTTGTATAGGTCTAGTAGGAAATTTTGTAAGGTAGGGTGGATGTGCTGGATCATGCTGTAGGGGATACCGTCCGGGCCGGGACAAGGGGATCGTCGAGAGGCCAGTGCCGCCTGTAGTTCATGCATAGTGAACAGTCGGTTGTAGGAGCTGTCTATGGACGGTGAAGAGGAGCTATTTTTAGGGGCGGGTACGAGGAGCTAACTGCAGAGGAAGAAACGGTGGCGAAAGTAGAAGTTAGATGGTTTGCCACTGACTTTGGCTCGTATAGGAGTCCGTCGTTAGTCCGGAGTACCGGGGGTCGGGAGGGGACATGTCGCCTCTCGACGCCCCGTCCCTTCTTCCAGATAGTAGCCGAAGGTGTGGTGGTGGTGACGCCGGATACAAAGGCACGCCAAGAAGCTCGGCGCGCTGTCTTCATTGTGCGGCGGGCGATGGCCCTGGCCCTCTGCATCTCCGTGCGATGGATGGGAAGTCGCGTACGGTAGAACCGTCGAGTAGCCGTTTTCTTGGCGCATACGGCCTCCGTGCACTCTGGGGTCCACCAAGGTACCCGTCGGGCGCGGGGGTAGGTGGAGGATCGTGGGATGCTAGAACACGCAGCCGCTACTACGTTTGATTCGAAGTATGCGATACACTCGTCGGATGGGAAGTTGGCAGTCGTTCGGTTTGTTTATGTATCGTCGTGGAAGCGGGACCAATTAGCTTTTGCAGTAATTCATTTCTCCAGTACCCGAACGGTCTGGTCAGGCCAATTGAGCGTGAGTTGAACTGGGAAATGGTCACTTCCATAATCTTCTTGGAGGACTTGCCATGAGAAATCTAGGAGGGCATCGGTCGAAACGAAGGCCAGGTCTATACAGGATGGAGTGCAGGTGGTGGCATGGTAGAATGTAGGAGAGCCATCATTGAAGCACTCAAAGGAGAGCTCGGTCATGATGTTGATCAGGGTCGGGGCCATATAGGTGTGTGTGTGTGTCTCCCCACATGGGGTGGCGACTATTGAAATCGCCCAGTAATAGAAAGGGCCTGGGGAGTAGTTGTACCACCTCCACCAGGTCATCGCGGGAGACTTGGGTGTGTGGAGGGAGGTATATTGAACATACGGTGTAATGTCTATCCAGGGAAAGCCGGGTAGCAATCACCTGTAACGGGGATCGGATAGGGAGATTGTAGAAGGGGACTGCGTGGTGGATAAAAATGGCAGCCCCCTTTCGAGTGCAGGCAGGGCATGGGTCTGGTCCCCAGGATGAGTTCCTGGAGACAGACACACACCGGACGGGAAGTGGCAATCAAATATGTGTGTGTATATATATATATATATATATATATATATATATTATTACACACACACACACACACCAGGACAAGGGGGGGGCGCAAGAGAAGACCAGGAACAAGCAAAAATGTTGATAGCTCTAACAAACGAATTTATATAAACGCAAAAGATAAAAATTAACAAAAGAAAAAAATAACTGCATGGATCTAGTATTCACGGCCACCACCAACTCAACTAATGATATAAAAATAATCCCAACTATTATCTCGTATCACAACATAATCGAGATGTCAACTAACATGGCGACAGCCTTAACAGAAAATACTCATACTGAAGAAAGAAGTAAATTTGAGATTTTTAATCTAAACTCCAAGACTTTGACTTTGAACCAATTCTGGCAAACGAAACATCAGCTACATTAAAAAACTTAAAATGAAAGCACTGATATCAGTTTAATTCCAGTGAAAATATATAAAGTAATATCAGATAATATAAAAACCTCATTCACAAGACTTATGAATGGGTCAATAGTACAAGGTGTATTCCCTGATCACCTGAAGATAGCCAGGGTTTGTCCAGTATTCAAGTCAGGCAGCCCTGATTCTCCATCCAATTACCGACCAATTTCCATCTGACCAACTCTGAGTAAAGTATTTGAAGGAATCGCGTACAATAGACTTATCAATTTCTTAGCTAAATACGACATCCTAACAAAAAAACAATTTGGGTTTAGAAAATACGCCATTAACATGCTATTAGAAAATATCTACAAAAACCTAAACTACAAAAAAAACACAATCTTAGTTTTCCTTGACCTGTCGAGACCTGAGAGTTATCACATGATATCTTACGAAACAAATTAAACACTCATGGCATTAGGGGAAATGTGCTAAATTGATTTTAAGTCATATCTCTCTAATAGTCACCCCACATGGGGTGGCGACTATTGAAATCGCCCAGTAATAGAAAGGGCCTGGGGAGTAGTTGTACCCAGAGCTGGATTTAGACGTGTGGAGGCCCTGGGCAGCCTCCATGTGGAGGCCCCTCTACCTTAGGGGAAGACATAATTGAAGTCATCCATGAGATTCATAATATAATTAACATACATACACTTTCAAAACATCGTGCACTCTTGTGTCTGTCCATTCCACTCATTTCTGCAAAAAATGAAAGCCTCGGGTTACTCGGGTATTCCATTATAGTGAGAGTAGGCCTAAAAGAGTAATAAAAACAAAATAATAATCAGTACACAACAAATAGTAATTGGTAAAAGTTTATGTACTACAGTGGTATTGGATGCGCGTGTTTTTTTTGTTGATCATCTATCGGGTTTTTCTAGTTTCGGGTTTTTCTATTTTGATAATGGCTTGTCAATATGTGGAGGCCCCCAAGATGTGGAGGCCCATGGGCAGCTGCCCACTTTGCCCACTCCTAAATCCGGCCCTGGTTGTACCACCTCCACCAGGTCATCGCGGGAGACTTGGGTGTGTTAATGTTAAAGTATGCTATATTGGAAAGCGGGGTTCCACAAGGATCAATCCTTGGACCCTTACTCTTCGTAATACATGTAAATGATTTTTATCGATCAACATCAGACTCAGACTGTATTCAATATGCAGACGATACACCACTCACTTCTACACAACACGATATCAATTACCTAATGAACGAAGTGAACAGGCAATTAGATCATGTCTATAAATGGATGTGTGCAAATAAGCTTTTACTAAACTTGACAAAATCATCATATATGATCGTAACTACAAAAAACTGCAATCGTGCACACCCATTAATAACTGGAAACACACTTGTAAAAAAAAATAAACTAAGTTAAAGTTCTTGGCATCAAGTTAGATGAAAAATTAAACTTTAAAAGCTACATGCATGTCAAATCAAAAATATCTAGATTTCTCTACATAATGTTTAAACTAAAAAAAAAAAAAAAAAAAAAATTCCCCAAAATGCCCTCCTCACACTGTATTACTCATTTATCTCTCCATACTTGCAATATGGAATCACAGCATTGGGTAGTGCAAAGAATTGCTGTGTGTATACTATATCCGCTAGTAATCCATAAAAAAATGTTTACGAACTCTCTCAGACAATGATGACAGACGATCTCATCTCTCCAATGTTCAGAAACTTAAATATTCTAAAATTAAATGACCCGTATAAACTTAATGTCGGTATCAATATGTACAAAGTTGCTAATAATAGAAACTATACTTCGCCCATTCCCAGGGCGATTACCCTCCATCAGATCAATCAATCATAATACAAGGCTTCCCAATGATTTCATACATAAATCAATTTATTCCATGCAAATTGCAGGAAATGCTCTCTCCTACAAAGGGGCAGATATCTGGAACGCTATACCCATAAACATCAGACAAGCACCATCACAAATTTCGTTTCGCAACTCGTTAAAGAAACACTTAATAAACTTCAACTAATGTATGTGTGTGTGTGTATATGCAACTTGTAAATATTACTAAACAATGAAAATCACCTATTATATATGCAAAATTCACAATCTTAACATTTCTCTTACGTATACAAGTGATTTTTTTTTCAGTTAATGATGTCTCATGTAATAACAATATACATAAAATTGTCAGATAATTAATCAAACAGTATGCCAGTATGCTAGGTTAAGTGACTATGTTGGCCTTATTTTTGTATTAAGTTCACTGTATACCTAAGATTGTACTTGTACAGTATGTTAGGTTAAGTGGCTATGGACCGTGAATGATCCACAATAATATTTTGTTTGATTGTTTGTTTATTATAAATTGGGTAAAATAATATGTTACGAAGGCACAGCCAAAGGGAAAAAGGAATTCTTGTCTTACTTCCTGGGAAGTAATACAAGAAAAACTGGAGATTATTGATAGGGAAATACAAGCCCTAATTACGGGCCATACAAAGAGGGAAGAAGAAAATGCGGTGGAAGTAGTAAAGGAAAACCCAAAATACTTCTACAACTATGCGAAAAGGAAAAGGAAAACAAGAAAGCGCGCGCCACTATCGGAGCCCTTAAGGAAAGGAAATAATAAACTAACCGCAGATTTAAGAAGAAATACCTGAAATGTTGAGACCGCAGTACGAATCAGTTCTCAGTACCACAAAATGCGACAAAGTTGTACCCGACATATGCATTCTGTGAAGAGAAATTACAAGGTGTATATAGCATATTTTGATTTTACCCCCAGAAGATACAGCGCGAGCTATTGGCCGCCGCTGATTGGGAAGCCTTAGGCAATACTTTTCTGATTTATCATGGAATGATTACTGGTTCCGTGGCCGAAGCCCCTCAGAGTGTGCTGAGCACATCACGGAGGCGATTCTCTCGGACATGGAGGCGTACATTCCATATTCTATTCCTCCTACGAATGCAAAAAACCTTGGTTTAACTTTACTTGTTCTAATGCTATCCGCAACAGAGAGGAGGCTTTCAGAAGGTACCGACGCTATCCAATTCGACTCTCATTTAGCCAGAAGCGTACCGAAGGGAAGGGCGACAGGGGCGATCGCCCCCCCACCCCTTGAGCAAATAAATTATTATTTTCCTAGTAAAATTGCTAGGTTACAACAGGATGAGAATGAAAGTGAAAAAATTTCGACGCCTTCGGCGCTAGCTCTTGCCTCCCCAACTACTAAAAATCTAAAATGGCTTAGGATCCCGAAAACTCTTAATCCGGCCCTGAGAATAATTTTCTTTTATAAAGCTAACAGTCCAAGGAAATGCTTAATCTTGATATTAGCACTTTTTTATTTTAATACAAATCTGAGCATCCTAATTGCGGTTTGCATTGAATATTATGTTACTAATCACATTTTTATCATAATTTTTATATTTTTTAAAATATAATTTTTATATTTTTATTCATAATATGTCTTAGCAGTAGCGAGTTAATCATCTCTAACTGAACGATAAGCTCATCATGAACGTACATAAAAATTATTTCTCTCTATTTCAATTATACTTCTACGATTAGTTCCAAGTTCGCCCCCACCCCTTGGCAAATTTCTGGGTACGCCCCTGCACTTAGCTTATATTTGTGCCTGGAATTGTGCAAAATCTGTTCTTCAACTCGCCAAAATTTCCTTCATCAGAAAAGTGTGGAAACCTATCTTATAAGTCTAATTCTTCTCGCTCATTCTGGCACCTGCCAAGAACCTCTCCAAAAACTTCACTTCTTCTTTCCCATTCCGACGGCTCAGTTGCAGTCTTCTGATAAAGCTGATCGCTCAAACTTTCACCTCCATGGGCGATTCCAGTGCTGTTCCTCCATCTCCTCTTCCCTCTGACTTACGAGTAATTATGTTTGAAATTAGAATATCTTCCAAAAATGTTTCTTCTACCCTATCTGAGCTCAACTCCAGGAAGGCGTACGGTCCTGATGGTATCCTCCCGTTCTCAAGAACTGTACTTCTATATATTGACACCCTCCCTGCCTAGGCGAACTCTTTCATCTGTCTTTCGTCTGGTACTTTTCCTTCCTGTTGGAAGTTCGCTTTCATTCAGCCGATCCCAAAGATGGGTGACTGCCTTCAACAATACACAACTCAATCCTTCCTCTTCTCTTAACATCTTTCTAGTTTACTTTCCTCGTAATCTTTCCTCGAAAGATCACGTATACTCTTTTTCTAAAACAGCTTCTACAGTAAGAAGTTAGGTGTGCTGTACCGGCTCCGCAGTTTCTTCAATCCCACTCAGTTGCTCTCTCTGTACAGGACTCTTGGCCACCCCTGTCTGGAGTACGCTTCTCGTGTGTGGAGTGGGTTAACCCACACAGCTCTACTTGACCGGGTGGAATCAAAGGCATCATTTTCCTGCTTCTATATATATATTATATCTATCTATCTATCTATAGTGGTGTAGTGGTTAGCGTCGCTGACTACGAATCCATCGGCCCCGGGTTCGAGACCGACGGCAGCCGGCGCGCAGCAAAACCCAGCTGTTCATCCTTCCACACAAAGAAAGTGGTTGGTAGATAAATGGGTACCCTAGGTGGCCTAGTGGTTAAGACGCTGGGCTGCTGATGGGGCGTGGTTCGGATTCCACGTTAAACTGTAGGTCCTACTCAACTGGGTCAACTCTGGAACAATCTCAATCCATCTTCCCCGTCTATGACCTTCAATCTTTCAAACGCAAAGTGTTCAGACATCTCGCAAACCTTGGACCTTGATTTTGGCTCTCTTCCTCCTCTATGGGAGGGGCTTTTTGCGGACATACGCCCTTGGGCCCCTCCTTCCTGCATAAAAAAATTAAATCACATTCAGCTGCAGGCCCTGACAAATGGAATGCTTTATTGATTAAAAATTGTAAAAATGAAATAGTTACACTCTTATATTGGATATGGGGAAGATCCCTGGACACGGGGGAAATATCGAGCATTCTGAAAAGAGCGAATATTGTCCTTACATATAGAGGAGGGAATAGATCTCAAGCAAAGAACTATAGACCAGTGTCACTGACGTCCCATCTAACCCAAATATTTGAAAGAATAGTCAGAAAATACATGGCATCTTGGAGACACTGGAAAGATTCAATGAGAACCAGCACGGACTCGCCTATCACAACTAATAGAGCATTATAAAAATATCCTAGACGTACTTGAGGGCAATGAAAACTACGATGTCATATACACAGATTTTGCTAAAGCGTTCGACAAGCGTGATGATGGTATAATATCACATAAAATGAAACACATGGGAATAACAGGTAAAGTGGGAAAATGGATATACAACTTCCTCAGAGAACGTTAGGTAACTCTAGGTAACTTGCTAGAGTAAACAGGATAGAAACCATGTTCATGATAATGTTACACGTCATAAATTAACCAGTGATGCAAAGTGAATATGAAGGATCGTTCGTGGGAAAGTGTGTTCCCTAATTTCTCGCAAATTTTCAGAAATAGGAATCGAACCAAATCCTCGGCTCCATTACAAGTCAACTTTTTTGAAACACAATTAAAGAAATCAGGATTACCATCTCGGTTTAAATTTAGGTGTGTGTGTTTTCTTAACTACTTACGAAATAGAAATAATCTTTAGGATACACAGACCATCGCGACACGAACATGCGTGTTGCAACATTAACAGGGTCACCATAGATTGGAACTTATTTAATGATTTTCAATAAAAAAAAATGAACGTTGGACTCGGTTAGTTTAACTATTATTTTAAACAACATAGTTAACCTAACCTAGCACAACCTTCATTTTCTTAACTTATTTAGATTAGGTCAAATATTGGCATCCACATCGTGGTTGAGTTTATTGATTAATGTACTTAATGTCTCGCTCCTGAGGTTTCTTAAGAGGTAAAATGGTACAGCGAATCCTAACATCTTAAACCGTAGGACAGTCCGCTATCCACACAAAATACATCAAAGTATTTAGGCGCCATTCAAAAATTACGTAACTATTTTTGCTAAAACCTGACACCCCCACCCCCCTGTAACGTTCCGTAACGTGTGTGGTGTGGGAAGTGTTACATAACATCTTTAAAGGGGGTGTCTGGTGTTGCGTTAACTACAGAACGTTCCTGGAGAATCTAGGGTGTCAAGTTTCAGCAAAAATAGCGTTATGTAATTTTTGAACGGCCCCTTACTACTAGGGATGTGCCGGATACCACTATCCGGCCGGATAACAGCTATTATCGGGTATCCTGTATCCGGCCGGATAGATGTCAGTATCCGGCCAGATAGCCGGATATTTATGATAGTCTTTTTTGTAATGGGAATACCATCTGGGCCCGCCCCTTTCCAATCTTAGCTTGCATAGCCTTTAGCTAGCAAAAGTTGAATATAGTTGTACAAAAATCTAAAATTAAAATAATTGATAAATAAGCATGTACCACTACTAGTATGTAACTATATTAACACTGCTAAAAAGGCAAAATGTTTGGTCCAGCTAAAAGTGTGACGCATAGCTAAGATCCCAGCTTCCCTTACTTTTTATTTTTTATTTTTATTTTTTATTTTTATATATATTGCAAATTACAATATGAAAAAATATGAATTAGCGAAACCTTTTATTAAGATTTGAGGTATAAAAATAAAACATATAGCCTAATCAAATATACCAGTAAGGTAAGTGAAATTATTAAAATAGCAAAACCTTAAAAAGTAAAAACTCACATTAAACAATAAAAATTAATACTATGTTCAAGACACTAGATTCACAAGTTTAAATCAAATTTTCGTCCATTGTGATGGATAAAAAGAAGCATCTCCCCTCGCTTTGGTAGCAAAGTACTTCTTTTTTCTTCAAAAATATTTCCGTATTCGGAAAACATTCTTTCTGAGAAAACTGAAGATGCTGGTGTCACTAGCCATTTTAGAGCAATTTTCTTGAGATGAAAAGGATTCTTCATTTTTCCAAATTTCAAGTGGAGATAGTCGTCTGTCTGATATGGGTTTTTTTGCATACTGCTCAATTTCCTCTGCTATTTCTGCGAATGAAGCCATCTTGCGGCTTTTTTTAAACTTTTTCTCACCAGGCATCTTTTCTGAATTTTCTTGTGTTAGTTCCCTGAAACAAGCAGAGAGTGGATCATCATCAAACTTTGCCTTTTTTCTTCCTGTTGAGGAGGAAGAAGAATTAGAATCGTCGCTGCTGTGAGCCTGTTCTTCAAAATATTTCTCTCTAATTTTCTCTAGGTTGTTTATTTCATTTATTTCTTCAATTAACCATGTCTTAATATTTTCCTTTTGTTGATCTTTGAAAAACAAAAATTTAAATCGTGGATCAATGACAGTTGCTAGAGCATACTTCCGATTTGTTAAGACATTTAGACACTTTCTTTTTTCATTGCTTTCATTGGCAAAAAATCGTGACCGCAATGACTTCAACAGTTCATCTTTTGTAGTTTGGACTCCTTGATCATCCTGGCCAATTTTTGAAAGAAACCTTTCAAGCGCGCACATGTTTGGGATAACAGTAGAGAGTAAACTATATTCTGTACTCATTTCTTGGGCGAGTTTAAAAAATGGCTGTAAAAGCTTTAAAAGATTTTCAATCAAGTGCCACTCATTAGATGAAATAAGTAATTCACTATGATCAACAAGGTATATTTGAACTGATTTTTTCAACTTAACCATACGTTCTAGCATCAAATAAGATGAGTTCCAGCGCATTAAAACATCTTGTAGCAATAGAAGAGGAACATGACCCTGTTGTGTTTGGAGAGCTTTAAATTCAGAAGTAGCCAGTGGGGAGTGGTTAAAATGTGTCACTAAACGTCGACACTTTGCCAAAAGATCTTTCATAGATCGTTGAGCCATTAATGCATCATTCACCACTAGCTGTAGCAAATGAATTGAACAGTGAACAGAAGGTATTTCCGCAAGGTCACATCCCAAAGCTATGTTAGAAGCTCCATCTCTGACCAATATAACGCCTTGATCTGTCAATATTCCATGATTGCCACATAGATTGCAATTTGTCCGCTATATTAATTCCTGTATGCGATCCTGAAAAATGAGCTGAATGCAATACTGCATTACAATGAGTGTAGTCATTCATGATCCAATGACCTGACAAGGAAATGAATGATTCATTTGAAGAAGAGCAGGTCCAAATATCGGAAGTGAAGCTAATGTATTTCCCTTCTTTCAATTTATTCATAACAATTTCTTTGAGTTCTTCATAGATTTTGGGTATGACTTTTTCTGAAAAATATGTTCGATTTGGTAGCAAATACCTTGGCTGTACGTGGGCCATCAGTCCTAGAAAGCCATCTTGTTCAACTAAACTAAAAGGATGGTTGTCCAATGCCATCATTAATCCTATCTTTTTATGTAAAGCTTGAGCTTTTGAGTCATTTATATCCCATATTTTCTTAAAGGAAAAACTTTCTTCTAACGTGAGTTGCTTTTCCATGGCAACTAATTTTTTCTCCTTCGGAGCCAATGAGGTGGTCGCTATAGGTTGATTTTGATTTTCAGATGATTTGTTAAGTTGAGACACTTCTTTATATTCTTTTGAATGCAGCATCTTTGCATGATTGTGCAAAGGTTTTGTGCTATAGCACCTAGCACCCAATTTCTCTGATCCCCTTTTAATCTGTTCGGAACATAGAGAGCAAATAGCTATCGTTGGATTAGTCTCATGTATTGCAAATATTTTCCAAATAAAACTAGCCATTTTAGGGGGTAAATAATGTTAAAATATTGCTGTAAGCCTGTAACTAATACTAACTAGCTATATAGCTATATGATTTAGGCAATGAAACAATCCTGAAAAGGATAAAATATAGGTAATTAGTAAAGTTATTGAAAGATAGCTATAATTTACATCAAATAGTGATTAAAATTTGATAGTATAGTCAATTAGTCAAGTAATAGCTAAATAATAATATATAAAAAATTATGAATTATTTGAATGATATTATCCGGTACCTGGCCGGGTATTTTTTTTATTATCCGGCTATCCGGTATCCGGCCGGATAGTAAAAAATACTATCCGGCACACCCCTACTTACTACAAAATATTCTAAATCAACAATACTTTAAATTTTCTTAACCCTACAATGCCCCTCGTATCATATATGATACATTCCATTTACTCGGTGCATACTGACCATGTGCGCGAGAACATGATTCCAAACGCCCATTGTATCAACAAGATACACTTCTGTGTTGACACCTGCTAAATAAGCTAAGAACTAGATGTGGAAAAGCTTCTGAGCGCCATTTTGAATTGTGTTATTGGCACGTTTGGGGTTGCGGTGAGTAGCCTTACTGTCATCTAAAAAATAAGTCTTTATATCCGAATAGATTTTCCTGTGATTAAGTTGTCTAGCAGGTACACTGCAGCGTTAATAAATCTCCGTACACTGGTTTCAACAGTTTAGTGTTGTGTAGGAAGCTTGCAAATCACGCTGTATCAGATATGATACATCAGGCAGAAAGCGTAAAATTTTTGGTAGAAAAAATAATTTTTTCGCCCATACAAATTGGTGCTAAATATGAATTTATAGAAAAAATACCTTTATTTTTTTTAAACCTAGATTAGGTATTAAATATACACACTGAAAACTTAAATATAAACCAAATGCCTTTTTGTTTATAATTATCGTTGAATACGCGACAAATTAATGTTTTTTTATGCAGGAAGGAGAAGCGGAGGGCAAATGCTCGCATAAGTGTCCCCCCACCAATAGAAGAGGAGGAGAGCCAAAATCAAGGTTCGGGGTTTTCGAGATGCCTGGACACTGCGTTTGAAAGATAGGAGGTCAAGGCACAAGGAAAGATGGATTGAAGAAGATAGTTCCAAAGTTGACCGGTTGAGTAGATGAAAGATTGAAAATACCGATTAACCCTTGCGTTAGATAAATGGGCAGAAAAGGAATGAGAGTGTAGAAAGTCTGGTACTGCGTGCTCTCCTTAAAGGAGGAGGCATGCAGTTAAAGTGTTCAGAAGAGCAATGTCCGTTATAATAGCGATAGTAGAGAGAGCGAGACAACATTGCGACGAAGAGAGAGAGAGAGAGAGATTGAAGACAATCAGTAAGAGGCGGGGAATTGATGAGACGAAAAGCCTTTGATTCCAAGACAGAATTAAAAGTAATTAAAACCCGTGAGCACAGGTTTTACACACACACACACACACACACCTGACATAATACTATCATTAAATGTAAAATATTAGAATTTAAGATTTAAGATTTCAAAGTAAAATGAACGAAGAAAGCGTATGCGGTTCCATGCATTTGTGAATATCGTAGGCCTACGTCAATACGATGGGGTAGCCTACTGTACTTTAGCCACAACGTACAACGATGAAGGAACGTTCAAAACCATCAGAATACACAAACCTATTCCTGGAGTGTGTAAACGTACTCGCAGATAATCGAACCTCGTATCTTACAGTCAAGGTGTATTACTGACCAAAAAAAAGGATACATAAATCCGGTCGTGGTTGTATCTCGCCAGAAGATTTTTGTTGATGGCCGCTTCATCGATGTCTGACAGCACCGTCATGTCAGGGACACCGTCAGAAGCCTCACATCCTGCAAAAGAGAACTCCAATTAATTATCTTCTGAAGAAGGAACCTTTTCTACACTTAATGCATTTCATCGGGAATAAAGAAGCCCAAACTGCATCTCCTTCAGGCAGAATATTTTTCCTTATTAATTCGATGTCTACAAATATCAAGACCGCTTTAGAGTTTAGTACTTCTAAATTAAATTTATCTTGTATAAAGGCCTCAAATTAACTTAGATTACATTGACGTATTTTGAACTGAATTAAAATAATTTTGAACATTTACGATATAGTTCCATAAATAAATGCATTTCCTATCGGGTTATATTATATATTCTTCATATTTCTTCCGGACATTCTTATTTTAAGGCAAGTCTGAGGCATAAAAAAAATTGGACGTTTCTAAAATTTAACTCGCTACATTTTTTTTTTTTTTTTTTCCACAGGAAAGGGAAGCCAAGGGCAAATACCCGCAAAAATATTACACTTCAACTTATGAGACAGGCCGTACGTTCCTGCAGGCCCTGTCTTTTTTTTTCTTGCAAGGAGGAGCCATAGAGAAAGAAGAGAGCAAAATCAAGGTCCAGGGTTTTCGAGATGCCTGGACATTTTGCGTTTGAAAGATTGGAGGTCATAGACAAAGGGAAAGATGGGTCGAGGAAGATTGTTCTAGAGTTGACAGAGTGAGTAGATGAAAGATTGAAAATACCGATTAACCCTTGCGTTAGAGAGTTAGAGAATTGGACAAAAAAAAGCATGAAAATGTATCGAAAGTCTGATACTGCGTGTTCTCGTTAAAGGAGAAGGCGTGCAGTTAGAGAGTTCAGAAGAGCAGTGTCCGTTATAATAACGATAGTACTGTAAAGAGAGTGAGGCATCATTGCGGAGGAAAGAGGGGGATTGAAGACAGTAAGAGGAGGGGAATTGATGAGACAAAAAGCCTTTGATTCCACCTAGTCAAGTAGAGCTGTGTGGATTGAACTACCCAACACAAGCTGCTTACTCCATACAGGGGCGTACAAGCCCCTGTACAGAGACAGCAACAGAACGTGAGAAGAAACTGCGGAGCCGGTACAGCATACCTAACCTCTTAGAAGCAGTTTTAGAAAAAAGAGTATACGTGATCTTTCCAGGAAAGATCATGAGAAAAGGAAACGCCGAAAATGTTAAAAGAGGAGGAAGGATTGAGTTGTGTATTGTTGAGGGTAGGGGGATAGTCGTGTGGAAGATTGTAACAAGTCAACAGATGAAGGAATCGATGTTTTGGAGGCATTAAAAGCCACAAAGTTTTCTCTGCCTCAGTCAGATATAGTAGAAAGATCAGAGGTCAGTTGTATCATAGCCGCCCCACGCGAAGCATTGGGTGTCTGTTGAGAGGGACGCTTCGTGAAGCAGGTGGAAAAGTGAAGAGTGGAATCATCGGCATAAGAGTGAATAGGACAGGAAGTGCGACTTAATAGATCATTGATTAGTAAAAGGAAAAGAGTGGGTGACAGAAAAGAGTCCTGATGAACACCACTATTAATAGCTTTAGGAAAACAACAGTGGTCACTGGTCATCTACAACAGTGGTCACTGGTCATCTACAACCGCAACTATAGATCGACCAGAAAGGAAATCGGATGAAAGCATAGAGAGAAGGATATAAACCGAAGGAGGGCAGTTTGGAAATTAAGGATTTGTGCCAGACTATCAAAAGCTGTTGATATGTGTAGCGCAATAGCAAAAGTTTCATCGAAATTCCGAAAGGAGGATGACCAAGAGTCAGAGATACGCAAAAAGAAGATCGCCAGTCGAACGTTGCTTGCAGAACCCATAGGGGTCATTCAAAAACCACGTGGTCCTTTTTCGGGTGGTTTTCAAACCCCCCCTTGTGGTCATTTGTGGCCAATGACTTAAACCACCAGATTTAACCCCTTTAGATTTCTTTGCATGGGGCTTTATCAAATCGCACATCTATCAGACGAAGATTACGAGTCTTGAAAACTTACGTACACGTATACGAACTGCTGCAGATAACATAACCCCGCAAATGCTCCAGAATGTGTTTAGAAATGCTGCGGAACGATTTGAGCTGTGCAGGGATACTGATGGGCGTCACGTCGAATCCTACTCTTAATTATTTAATAAATGTTACCACTTTATCATTGAATTCCATATAATTTCCAAGTGCTTCACAAAAATAGATCCTGACTTTATGTACACCCTGTATAGAGAATACCATTTTAAGACTTAATTTTAATTTATATTAGCGCTTAGCGCCTAACATTGCCTAAAAATGTAGTGGCGCTATCTGTTCCGCTAACTATTTTGAAAAATAGCGCCGCTAATGGATGAGCTAATAATTAACTAGCGTCGCTAATTAGCGCCGCTAGGCACAGCTCTGCGTACGAATGTAATTATCATCATTCATCACTTGCATGCCTAGTCTGCGCCTCAGAAACGAAATAGAATCATACGCTCACCGTTTATCTCTTTACCGATGTCGCTTCAACTTAACCTAATCTGCAAACAAAGATTAAGTTAAATTGGAGTTTGTAGTTAATATTTATGTTCTTGCGTTCTTTGTGCTGCCTATTTTTACGTTAGTTTGGACTGGGTTAAGTAAGATAAACTTCGTTACCATCGTTTCGTAGTGATGCACCGGAGCAAAAATTTTGGCTGGATCTCCCTGCCGGAGAAGTTTATGGTTTACGCAGAAAAGCAAGCAATAGTGGACTATATTCTAATTCTATGGATGACGAAGGAAAAGAAAAATGTTTGGAATCGTTAATTTTGTGGCACTTAGATCTGGCAAAGTTTCACCCAACTTCACACACTGGGTGTTATTTACTAGAGATGTACCGATATCGCTTTTTAGTCGATAACCGATACCGATAATTAAAAATAGTATCGGCCGATAACCGGTACCGATATCCAGCTAGGGTTTATTAGTGTGTCATATTTTTGTAACATTCATAATTTATTTTCCGTGTTGAAAATTTGGCAACAAAGCACTAATCCTTTTCATTAAGGATAGCAACACTGCATTAGATGTCATAGTTTTGTTCGTTATACAATTGGACTGCGGGCCTATGTTGGGCTTAGTAAATGTGTTTTTAACCAGCTAGCTGGGTTAATATTGTGAGCTATGACAAGATAGTTTTTTGGTTTTCTAGGCTTTATATATCTATTTCTCAAAGGATTTACTTGGCTGTTTGAAAAGAAAATTGGGTAAAACTTATGTGCTACATTTTTTAGGACCTAGGCTATGATTAAAATAAAATAAAAGGCTATGATGAAAAAATAACGAGTTATGTGAAGTGATAAAACAATAAAATATTGGAAATTTCATCTTCTAAATCTTTTATTCATAATTTTGGAAAAATCATACTTTGAAATATCGGCCGATACCGTTAAAAAACTACCGATATCACCGATACCGATATATCGGTACATCCCAATTATTTAAATCTTCAGGTAATGAATATCGGAGAGCTAATGATGAAATATCGATGAATCAACCTTTCATTGTTGAAACGAAGTTCACTTGGCTACTTCGAATTATATTTCGATATCGATGTGATTGAAACTAAATTCTGATGTAAATTTATTATTTAGTAAATGCAGAAACATTATATTCACAACCCTTTTGGAAAATATATTTTGTAAATGCATGCATTGTTGTTGTTGCATCAACATTTCAATGCGTTCCGCAGTATAAGATAAGGACTACCTCAAACCTTATATGCGAAAACACAATTTCGAAAAATCAGATGAGCCATGACTGGGTGGTAAGGTAGGTTGATTTTCCGCATTTATTTAGATATCGACTTTGGACTAGTCGAGATAGTCAGGGCTTAATATGATAATAACTGACAAAAAATTTCAGATCCTTAGCTTTAACCGTTTTTTGAGGAAACCGTTTCAAAAATCGTCAACAAATTGTACCGAAAAATACCACATTTTCGCAATTTTCGGCCGAAAAAAAACGCTATTTTCATAAAAAAATCCTGAAAAAAGTTACAATTTTATTGAAAAAAAGTAAAAAAAAACATGTAGAGAGTCAGATAGACACATTTAGATCCCAAGATCATAATTTTCACTGTAAGAGCCCTTAGAAGCAAAGGAAGGCCTCATCTGGCGGCTTAGAGCTTTGGCCAGAATGTGTTTGTGCCTTGATTCGAGTCCATAAACAGTATGGGAAGCTTCAGATGTCAGCTTCACAGCACTTTCAACACTCTGAGAATGTGAAGGCAGATCAGGCAGCTCCAGCTTGGTGCCATTCAGCAATGCTTCTTGAAGCTCCTGGTCAGAAAAGTCTTCTGTGAGAGCAGGTTCACAGATGCCACTTTGGGAAAGGTTGATTAGTTCTGACCAGTGGGTAGCTTCAATGTTGATGGCTGTGATCTTCTTCAGCCTCTTCTTGGCTGGCTTCCCACTTCTGAAAGAATAATAATTAATTTATTTTTTATTCCAGTTTAAGATTTAATCCCTATTAGTCTCAGAATTGCTGATTTAAATTAAACTTAAATTTAAAAAAAAAAACCGAGTTCTATAAATCCCCATGATCGAATTTTTTTTCAGAAAGAAGGTAAGATTATTTCCATTATCAGAGGGGAAGGGGGAATTGGGATAAGAAAATGTGAACAAAAATTCGATTATGGGGATTTATAGAACTCGGGCCTTTTTTTTTAAATAAATCCCCATAATCAAATTTTTTCTTCACATTTTTTAAATTAATAAATGCTTACCTGATGGACAGAATTTTCTTGAGAGCAGCTTCTCTCACTTCCAAGTCATCAGACTTCATCATGGAGTACAGCACATTCTCGGGCAGCAAGGCAAAAGCATTGTACTTCAGGTTCTTGAAAGCAACACCCTGGATTTCTTCTGACTGCTGCTTGATCCTCTGGATCATGTTGAAGATGTACAGCTGCTGATTGTGGAACTTGCTGTCCCTTTTGATCTCAAACCAACTGACTGCATACACTTCCACAATGAACTTGATGGCCTGGTAAAGCTTATCCTGTAGTTCTGGAGGGTAGGCACCTCTGGTCCACAGACACATCAATCTAATTGCCAAAGTCAATCATCTTGCATAGTTTAATGGTCCAATTTTCCAGGCAGCAAATCTTGGGTTGACTTTGCCCCTGGAAACTCCAAGCACATACTCCAAAAGAAGCCTCTGGTCGCTACTGAGATCATTCAGTGTCTCCTCAGCAAATTCCATGTCATCCAGGGGGCCACTGAGTTTGGTGAATTCCACTTGTGGCAGATCTTGGTAGTCAATTTCACAGAGTTTTCCCAGCGGACCAGTGAAAGCCGTGGGACTTTTGGTACTGCCATCAAGATGCTTGAAAACAGCTCTGAAAGGAAGCTCATTCTGATGGAATGAACAGCCAATGGTGTGCAATTTCCGCTCAATTTTATTTTCCAGAACTGTTACAAGGCCTCCCTCCCAGCCAGTGTTTGTATTTGTGTTGTCAAGGAGGACAGCTTTCAGGGTATGAACACTGTTAAACTCCTCCAAGACACTAGCAACTTCTTCACCAAGAAGAACTCCAGTCGCACCTTTAATTGGGATGACTCTGTGAGTAAGATGTGTTCCACTTTCAGTTCCCGGCTCCTTTGTGAAAGTCAAATGGTGCTCTTGTCCCTTTCCTTTCTCAGCTTAGTTTCCTCATTTTTTGGCACTATCACTTCGAGTTAACACTGCAGACTTCCGTTTTTTACCCATTTTTATGAAATATCTGAAAATGAACACAATTAAATGAACGCATCATAAAATAACTTAATTTAATACACATTTTATAGGTAAATATCATTAAAAAATACAAAATACACTAATAAACATCTATAATGCATTTACAATAAGTTTCAAGCATCGTTTTGTTAAAAAAGTCGAATTTTAATTGATTATTTTGATGAAATAAGGTCCGATATTTTGTTTGTTTACATTGCGCGAATGCCGCGCGCGCGATTTTATGCGTAAAATTCGACAATTTTACAACTTAAAAATAATTAACAATCCTCAAAAAATACAATCATTTTCACAAATATGAGTTGGTGCAACGTTTTTTATACATTAATACCTTTCTATCTAGACTAGTCCAAGATTACAGTTCCAAAATCAACCTACCCTACTGGGCGGTACAAGCCAATCACAACTGATTTTACAAACATTTGATTTACAGAAGACAATGTTACGGGCGGCTCTACACATACGGTACTTGTTACATCTAATTTCCGTGATCCCATATGAAGCATGGGTTTTGGAATTGCTACCAACTAAGTATACGATAGTAATGTAACTCCTACCAACTGTTGTTCGTGGCATAACGAATGAGTTTTGATTTTCTTTGATTTAGTAAAGCAAATAAATCAGTCGGCGCTCGACAGCCACGGTTTAAGTATTTTGCTGAAAACCCTCAGAACGCAACACATCTTGAACGAATTCCAATACTAACAAAACAGCAGTTCGACATCGGAACAAAACTAGCGCATTTACAAGATTGCATGCCAACTATCAGTGCTGCTCTATTCTGACTAATCTACGCCGTAAGTCGAAATATCCAACTTTATTCAAGTCTATTTAATTCGTATTTAGTTAAAAGCTCCATTGGATTATGCCCAGTCAGGTTACGCTAGGTTCTGGTTAGATTAGTCATTTTCAATTAAACCCTCAAATGTATACAGAGTACACTCAAAAAATCGAACACAGTCGAGCTGGAATAAGGTCTGACATCATTATAAAATCAGACTTTCCTCATGGAACTCGTGTATTCCTGTTAGGGAGGAAAGTGAAAAACCAGCCAATACAAATTTATCGACTGCATGTGCAACTGGGTACCGTAAATCAAGTTTTCAGTTCAGAACATGGGCATCCGCAGATTTTTTTTCCGGGGGGGGGGGGGGGGGGGGGGGGGGGGGGGGGGGGGGGGGGGGGGGGGGCGCCAAATTGTTTATTTGTTATATAAAACTAATTATATTTACATTTATACAGGGTAATGCATAAATGTGTTTCGTAAATAGCAGGATGTATTCTTGAGACAAAAGTAAAGTAAAAAGACCATATAAAAATAGGTCGAGAAACCTGTAGGTTTCGAGCCTACAGCAGGCGACAAAAAATGAAACTCCTAAGATTTGCACTTCAAATTTGCGCTCCATTAAGTAAATGTTCGAAATTTGTTCCTACCTCTTGATTATTACTTGTGAGGTCATTTAAAAAGCCTAGTTTATGTTACAGAAATCCGAGCACGTGATGAATTGTGGCAACGAGTTCGAGACAACTGCGAAATGATCCGCAATACTCAGGAATTTTTGTGTGTCAGACAATCACTGGTGCGACGTGCTGAAGCATGCATTCAAGAAGTAGGGAAGAATTTTGAACATTTACTTTAATGAAGCAAATGTATCACGCTGTGTATTCGCATAAAATTTTAAAAATATTTATAGGAGTTTCATTTTTCTGTCGCGCGCTACGTATAGCTCGAAACCTACGGGTTCCTCGACCTATGTTTATATGGTCTTTTTTTTACTTTTGTCTCAAGAATACACCCTGCGATTATGAAACATTTACGCATCACCCTGTATATTTCTAAGGAAAAACGGCGATTTTCTCGATTTTAGTAAAAAAAAAATTGGTCCAACTTAGCTTCAATTTTGTAACATATACAGTACAGTATATACAAATTTCAAGGTTAATATATTCGTATGTCTGGTGTTGTCATATATTATTGTACACGCTTTGAAGATTGATTTAAAACAAAAAGAAAAAAAAAAAAAATTCAATATTTTATGCGTTTCCACTTATTAACTTTGTCCAGAGCCAGGGAGGGACAACTGCCCCTCCTTGCCCACACTGCGGACATCCATGCTTCAGAAAACGCGATAAACGACCGGATCCCTTATCTTAATTTAAAAATAAAAAAATACAAGTTTGCTTAAATTATAGGAAAGCTTATCTTTATTTTTAAAATACTCCAGATTACAAACAGGAAAGGTTAGACCTTAGAAATGATGTCGGAAACTCCCATTAATTTTAAATTTCAAAAGAAATTGTTAGGTTAGGTTAGGTTAAGACAAATCATTTTGGACATATTTTGAATACAATTCATGATCAATATATTTCCTTAAATTACTTTTGGAGCTTTGTCTTATTTCAACCTAATCTAAACTAACGACAATCACTTGAAATTTAAAATAAATAAAAGTTTCCAAAGTCATGCTTAAGATCTACCCAGGAAAGTTTTCAATATATACAATAAATAATTAATAATTGCAGGGGTACAGTTAGTTACGGGAATAAATACGGTGTACCAGGGGCGTCGATTGCTGTAAAATAGTTGGGGGGACACTTCGCCTTCAAACAGCGAATCAAACAATACTCTGGGTAGCTGTTGCGTGTAATATATCAGTGTCGTAATTCACCATTTACCGTTTTTTTGTATTTTTCTCAGCATGTTGAAAAAAACTCAATTGTATTTAATCATTTTTATGTCTTTTTTATTTAAACATTTTTTTTTGGCAGAAATAAGAAACGCAAAATACAAACCATTTATAATATTTAACTTTTTCCATAACATAATATCACAAATACGTTTAACCGAAATAAATCTTTTATTATCCGTACACAACAGAGGTCAATGTATATAAACTGATAACAAAATGTTCGTTAAATATAAAACAAATAAAGTGCACTTTGATTGCACTTTGATCGCACTTTGAATTAAAAATGATACTTAACAAAACCGTTTATTTAACATATTTTCATTTTCCATATGCAATTTAGAGCAATTCATCCACGAAAGTTGGGAGGGAAACTGGTAGGTTGTCCCCACTTTGTAAAAAGTGGACAAAGTGGGGGGACGTCCCCAGCGTCCCCCCGCAATCGACGCCCTTGCAGCGTACCAACACCTGTATTTCATGGTATGATGCCTTTTTATAAATGATGGGCAAGGTATTATACTTAAACGTTTACAAAAAACATGACAGTTACAAGATGGTTCATTCAGTCGCTCGGTTTGGTGAACAAGAGGACAAAATGACGTTGAAAATGTTGTCTTATTTGTTGAGCTGCTTTTAGCTAAAATGTATTTGAGTAAAAAGCAACTAGTCTTTTTATTTACTGCACAGTTCAATCTAAGAGGAATTTAGAAGTATTATAAACATACGAGCTTGGGCCTATATTTATAGGCCTATTTAGTAGGCGAGAAAATGACATCTGGCAAAACCTTCGTTGGTCATTTTAAAAGTAATCCATAGCTTCTAATGCGTGGGTCTATTTCATATTGGGTCCTAGATCTATATCTTCAATTTTTAAAACATACACACTTAAAAAATCTTTTGTGTTTCATTTTTCTGTCAGGTTCCTCGACCTATATTTTAAGGGCTTTTTTCTTTATTTTTGCCTCAAGAATACACCCTGCGATTTATGAAACATTTTTTATATTTCCAAGGAAAAATAGGGCAATTTTCTTGATTTTTAGTTAAAAAAAGAAAAAAAAAAAGTCCAACTTTAAATTAAATCTGCCTGCGACTAAATCACGACTCCATGATTCCGATCATTTTTTCTGACTTCTGTTTGACATCTTAGTTGCACCTTGAGTCACGATTACTTCCCAATTGTAACATTCACATTCCAAAAGTGGGAATGCTAGAAATGGGAATTCCTGACTTGGGAAATGGTAGGCCTAGGCCTAAAAGGGGTCTGACACAATTGCAAACCTGAAAGGTATTTTCTATATGAAAAATCCAACAAAGTTGGAATTCCAACAGCGAGAATGAAAATGGTTGAATGGCTAATCTTGAATTTCTCACTTCTAGGTTTCTCATTCTTGGACAAAGATTGAAAATGGGAATAACCGGCATTGGAAATACACCAAACGTTTCTTATGTACAGTGTGTCTCAAAAGTCTATCTATTTTGAAAAATAATGGGAATTACGAAAAACTGGTTTAAGACATGAAAAATATACTTATTTCAAAGTAAGTGCCACAAAGAATTAGTGCTATTTATTTATCTGTCTCCACATGGCGACCATCGGTGTCTCTACAGAGCTCAAAGCGATAAGTTGTTTCCCGGAACACCCTTTCCAGCATTTGAGGTGTTATTTTCTGAACTGCATCGGTAATACGATTTCGAAGTTCGGCTACATCACTAATTCTTCTACCAGTGTACACCTTAGACTTAATGAAACCCAAGGCGAAAAAATCTAATGGTGTTAAATCGGGTGAACGTGCTGCCCATGGTTGTGTTCCTCCACGACCAATCCAGCGACATGACGACCATCGGTGTCTCTACAGAGCTCAAAGCGATAAGTTGTTTCCCGGAACACACTTTCCAGCATTTGAGGTGTTATTTTCTGAACTGCATCGGTAATACGATTTCGAAGTTCGGCTACATCACTAATTCTTCTACCAGTGTACACCTTAGACTTAATGAAACCCAAAGCGAAAAAATCTAATGGTGTTAAATCGGGTGAACGTGCTGCCCATGGTTGTGTTCCTCCACGACCAATCCAGCGACCGGGGAAGCGTCTGTCAAGATAATCACGTACAATTATTGCATAATGGCACGGTGCTCCATCCTGCTGAAAAACTACTGTGTCAAGAATGCCATCTGTAAGAAGTTGAGGTTCGAGGAATTGTTCAAGCATGTCAAGATAAATTTATAAATTACACAAAATTCGAAATAAACCAATTAACTTTTTTAAATCCACAAATTTGCACCAGAAGTACATATCTTTATGCCAGCATAGCATTTTTTTAAAAAAACATCTAATGTCACCGAAATAGATAGTGACTTTTGAGACAGCGAATGTGATATTTTACTGAAATACAGGGTGTCACTAAACCTACATTCTGTTACCAATGCAATCCATAATATAGAGTCGGTACAAAATTAAATAGGTGCCTACTAAATCTTAAAACTTAAGCTAAATATATGACGATAGGAGCCCTACCCTATTTCGTCCTAAATATAGTTGGTATTCTATATCCTAAGAGTACTCATCCTAAATATCAATATAACAAATACAGACTCACCATTAGCCCCGAATATATCTAATATACTATTTCAGAAATGAAGCCTTATATATATAGTACATATATGTAACAGTTTTTTGCGCACACCTACAGGTCGCTACAATTGGTGTAGAACAATGCGGTTTTCACCATTCGATGCGTCTTTTTATTGTGCAGTGCCCATGCTAAAAAAAAATTCCCTAATATAAATCCTGCCCCCCCCCTCTTAGGGGTACAGTTCTTCCCATTTCTTCATTTTTAATCATAATTTTGGCACAAAATGGGGGAGGGGTGGGGTAATGGGGGAGGGGGTGGGGTTAATGGGGAAACTCAGAAAAATAGATGCGATATATATATGTAACCAAAAAAAAATTAAAGTAAATCCTTTGCAAGGTGCCAGCCCCCTTCCCCCCTTGGGGGTAATGGGGGAAGGGTGGGGGTAAATGGGGGAGGGGGTATTGGGGGAGAGGGGTGGGGTTAATGGGGAAACTCAGAAAAAAAATGATAACCAACATCGATTCCGGTCAGGAAGATCATGCTTATCACAACTAATGGAACACTATAACAATACTATTGATGCACTCGAAACAATGAAAACTATGATTTGGCGGGCCATAAAACTATAGAAATGAACGCAGTCATGAAAATCTTAGGCTTCAAATCCGAGCTCATTGTATTAAGATTTGTGAAGCTTTAGATTTTCATGGCTGCGTTCTTTTCTGTAGTTTTATTGAATGAATAATTGGTTTGCCAGTAACTGGAAGGCCGCAGGCACCCCAATTACTGACGCCCAAGGTGAGAGGAATAGGAATGATATCCAGATAAAGGGCTACTGATGTTCAAAATAAAATACGCCGGAGGCTCACAATTCAGCCGAAGCACCGCAGATCTAGCAAAATCGGCGCGTAGCGCCGACCTTTTGCTACTGATTCCTAATTGTATTTACAGGTAGGTCTAAATTTAGGGTTTTAAGACTCCACGCGTATAACCACATTTCATCGCGTTCAAAGCTCAACTAATCATACCACAGCGGACATCTACAGTATTGCCAGAGAGTTAGAGGAAAAATTTGTCATATATCTATATACATACAGGGTGTTTCATAACATGTGGGATGCACTTTCAGAATGGATTCAGGACCTGAAAACAATTAAAAAAGTTTATATAAACATATGCCCGAAATCGCTTTGTTTCAGTGTTACAGCCCGTTTTGTGTTCCAGCAATTCTTTCAGCAAACTTTACAAACACTGCTTGCCGACATTTTGAGAGTGCATACGGGACTTATTTCATGTATGGCCTTGCCGATTGTAATGTTTCGTGCACACTATGACATTTCAATATCGTTGAATGTAGAGCTATCAGTCAGTCAGAGGTGCATCGCGGTGTTTCACTGTTCGTATTCGTAACTTCTTACCATCAATAAGTGCAGTCCAGTGCAAAAAAAACCTTAAAAAGTTTTTGTGTTATTCAGTGATAGTGTGCATTTGAAGTGAGAATGGAGGCTTATTCAAACAGAGAAATGGCAGACATGCATCTCATGTATGGACTTGCCGAGTGTAATGCGGCCGCAGCAAGACGTCTGTATGCGGAAAGGTTTCCAAATCGCCGTCTGCCAGATAAGACCAGGACGAGCGTCTTGGTGATACAGGATCATTCAACAAGCAAGTTTCAGATGGTGGTAGGCGAATCAGCGCCAGAACTGTTGAGTTGGAGGAGCGGGTCCTGAATCGCGTGGAAGAACATCCTGGTGTTAGCACCCGAAGTATAGCAGCAGCAGCAGCAGCAGCAGCAGGTGTAAGATACACAACTGTGTGGAGAATTTTACGAGAACAACAGCTTTACCCATATCACATTCAGAGAGTACAAGGCCTTACTGAAGCTGATTTCCCACCACGAGAGACTTTTTGTACTTGGTTCCTTCAACAGTGTGCTCGCGATCCTCTTTTTCTATCCTGTGTTGTTTTCTGATGAGGCTGCCTTCACAAGAAATGGCGTGATCAATTTTCACAACGCTCATCACTGGGTCGAAGAGAATCTGTATGCCATCATCCAGTCAAGGCACCAACAACAACTTAGTATCAATGTATGGGCAGGACTTATTGCCGACAACTTAATCGGTCCTTTTGTTTTTTCTGGAAGATTAACAGGAGAATCCTATTCCAATTTTTTAAGGAATGATTTAAGCGATTTACTAGAAGTTCCTCTTGGTGTCCGACGTCGTATGTGGTTTATGCATGACGGCGCTCCGCCTCATTTTAGTCGAGTAGTCAGAGAATATTTGGATGACCATTTCTCTGATAAATGGATAGGCCGTGGAGAACCCATTGCGTGGCCTGCTCGCTCCCCACACCTGAATCCACTCGATTTTTACCTGTGGGGTTATCTGAAATCCATCGTTTACGTGACACCCATTGACAACGTTGAAATGCTTTGCCAACGTGTAGAACAAGGATGCCAGAAAATCCGAGCAATACCCGAAATGTTTGAACGCGCCAGGCAGTCTATGACGAGGCGTGTTCAGGCGTGTATTCAAGCGCAAGGCGGTCATTTTGAGCACTTCCTTTAAAGGTAAGGCGGATACTTGCTGGAATACATAACGGGCTGTAACTCAGAAACAAAGCGATTTCGGGCATATGTTTATATAAACTTTTTTTCATTGTTTTCAGGTCCTGAATCCATCCTGAAAGTGCGTCCCACATGTTATGAAACACCTTGTATATATAGCTAAAGCTTTCGACAAAGGTGATCATGGTATAATAGCACATAAAATGAAATATGGGAATAACAGGCAAAGTGGAAAATGGATCTACAACTTCCTCAGAGAACGTCTACAGGTCGTCAACATTCAAGGTATATCATCAGAATCGGAAGTACGCAGCTCAGTACCACAAGGTACAGTACTGGCCCTACTCAGATTCATTATCATGCTAACAGACAGACTGACGTAAACAGCAGTATAGTAACGTCCTTCGCAGACGATACAAAGATTATCAGAAAAATCAGCGATGCAAATGAAGTGGAGGCCTTGCAGAGGGACACAAACGAAATATACAAATGGTCAGAAGACAACATCATGACATTTAACACCGAGAAACTTCACCTCTTGAGATATGGTAGAAATGAGGAACTTAGACATCATATTATGCTCCAGATAGACATGAAATTCAAAGCCGCACCAAAGCGATTGATTTGGGGGTTATAATGACCGATGACGCGAAATTAGCGACAAAATCAGAGTGATAAACGAAGCAAAGAGAGTCGCGAAACAGGTACTAAGAACATTCAAAAGAAGGGGGACAAGACAGTAATGATTCCCCTGCTGAAAACACTGATCATACCAAAACTTGAATACTGCTCAGTCTTGACGTCCCCATAAAAAAAGGAAGAAACTAATAAACTAGAAGAAACTCAGACATTTCACAGCTAAGATTGATGGCTGCAAAGAACTCATCTACTGGGAAAGACTACGTAAACTAAACCTGTTCTCAAGGGCGCAACCAGGATTTTATAAAGGGGGCCAGCAATCGTTACCAACAACACTGGTCTACACACGCGTATACGTGTCAATGGCGGATCCGGAAACCCATCTGCCCTTGGGCCACCCCCCTGGCCTGCGGTAATGTTGTACTCCCTGGAAAGAAGAGGTATACCATAGCCTCTGGAATGTACGTATGGAATGATTGAAAAACTGGTACCAAACCTCAAACTAAACCCAATTACTGTCCAAACAACGCTGGAAAATAGGAGGCAGAATGTGTAGTGTTCCCAAATTAAAGGCCCGACAAGGGGACCTCTTCAACACTGCACAAAAGTAGCTTGATTGTCAGGAGGCAAGACTTTTTTAACTAGCTTCCAAAAGACCTCAGGAAGTTGGTCTTCAAAAAACGACTAGATGCCTGGCTCAGGACAATACCAGATGAACCGGGTGTACCTGGCTATGTGCGGTGAAAAGCGCGAGAGCAACTCGCTCCTCCACCAAGCCAGGCCTAGAGGCCGGGCCACCAGCTTGACCTTCGTGTGAAGAAATATCAACGCACGGAACTGCAACGAGGCGTGTGTGTGTGTGTGTGTGTATCTCGTTGCAGTTCTGCGAGTTGATCTCTTCACACGAAGTTCAAGCTGGAAGGAAGGGAAAAAAATTATCCCAAGTCTTTTCGTGTATTCAGCAATACACCTCGTCAGGGAATGACAATGTGTATTGCTGAATACACGAAAGACCTTGCAATATTTTTTTCTTTTTCTCTGTGGGTTTGCATCATTCATTCGTTTCACGTGTTTAAGTGTATATATATATATATATATATATATATATATATATATATATATATACCGGGTGTCCCATAAGTCCGGCATCATAGGAGAAATTCATATTTTTCTATTTCTACAAAACATAATTCATATTTTTCTTATGCTCGGGATGCCAATTTCCCGTCCACCATTCTGTTCAGTGACAAAGCTGTTTTTTATGGAAATGGTGAGGTAAATCGACAGAACACCCGCTACTGGCTTCAAAACAACCCTCACTGGTATACCTTTTCAAAGGAACAAGGCGCATCTCGGTTGATGGTATGGTGTGGCATTTGGAAGGATCGCATCATAGGCCCCCTCTTTTTCGATGAACATGTCACTGGAGACACCTACCTACGTATGCTCAAGGAAGAAGCATTTCCCAGTGTCTTGAACGAAGAAGGAAATTTCCCAACATGGTTCCAGCAAGACTGCGCTCCTGCACATTACAGCACCCAAGTAAGGGAATACCTGTACCAACAATTCCCCGGTCATTGGATAGGACGTCGAGAGCCTGTGGAATGGCCAGCTAGAAGCCTGGATCTCACGCCACTAGATTTTTATCTCTGGGGCCACTTGAAAGCGCTGGTATACGCAGAGAAAATTAGGAGTGTTGAACATTTGCGGCAGCGCATTATTGGGGTATGTAACACCATTACTCCTGACATCATTCACCGTGTGCTTGCTGACTGGGTATCACGTCTGAATTTGTGTATTGAAAACAATGGTGGACATATTGAGCACGTTCTGTAAATAAAAGCTTTTGTTTTGCCTTTTATTATTATTTTTCCTATGATCGGACTTATGGGACACCCTGATATATATATATATATATATATATATATATATATATATATATATATATATATATCAGGGTGGTGCAAAAGTCTGGACCCATAGGCAATTTACTATATAAAAAATATCTTTCGATTTTTATAGTAGTTTTTATAATTTAATTTTTGTTTATAATTTTACTAAATATTTTTCAGATTGTTACCCTATGGCAGAGAAGTTAACAATAGCAGAAAGAATAGAACTTGTGCTTTTGTACGCAAAAGAAGGAGCCACCTCACGTTCAGTGCAGATAGTTTTAATGCTAAGCACCCCGATAGGCGACCAATTCAACAAAGAACTGTCAGCAAGACTTTCGCTCGTTTCAAAGAAACGGGAAGCATCTGCGATCGAACACGTAGTGGACGAAGAAGTTCAACTGATCCCGAAACATCTACACGGGTATGCACTATGCAGGCATGTGGAAGGGAGCCCACGTAAGTCATTAAGGAAAGTATCGCAGGAAACAGGTGTATCAAGGCGTTCTATTGGTCGTATTCTCTCTACCAATCATTTTCATCCTTACAAAGTACGATTAGTCCAGGAACTACATGGGGATGACCGAGATCGTCGTATGGAGTACTGTCAGTGGTTTATGCAGCATAGACAGTTGGAAAAGCACATCATATTCAGTGACGAAGCAATTTTTTACTTAAATGGTTCGGTTAACAGACATAATGCACGCTTTTGGGCAACTGATAATCCACACTGGGTTGAGGAAGGACACGTGCAATACAGCCCAAGAGTTATGGTATGGGCTGCTATGTGGGGAGGTACGATAATTGGTCCATATTTCTTCCCAGACACTGTAACGGGTGAATCATACCTTAACTTGTTAACAAATTTCCTTATGCCTCGATTATACGAAATACCATTACAAAATCGGAGAGTTATGTGGTTTCAGCAGGATGGGGCTCCGCCACATTTCGCAAAGGTCGTTCGCAAATTTTTAGATGAAACATTTCCAGGGAAATGGATTGGACGACGTGGGCCAATTGAATGGCCACCCAGATCTCCAGACTTGACTCCTTTGGATTATTTCTTATGGGGACACCTTAAATCAGTGGTTTACGTTAACAAACCAAGAACAATACAAGCGCTAAAGGATAACATCACAACAGAAATTGAAGCCATAAGAACGAATATTACTATACTTACAAATGTGCAAAGGTCTTGTGTCAACCGAGTAGAAAAGTGTTTGGAAGAAGATGGACATCAATTCGAACACTTATTGTAAATTCTGAACTAGAACGTTAAATTTAACATAATTTAGTCACTGGTGTATGGTTAATTAAATTTCATAATAAACTTCCTGCAGGCCACACTTTTTTTCCATATAAATCGCCTATGGGTCCAGACTTTTGCACCACCCTGTATATATATAGATAGTAAATGCCATGACCTGCATTTGTAGCAAGAAATACTTTTTTGTGCGTAATTTGATGTACTTTATTCAAATAAGCGTCATTTGCTGTCCAAATTTCTTAAAATATGATTAAAATGTAAATTTTCATTTCATAATTTATGTAAATTTGCACAACAAATTAGGCTCAGATTTGAAAGGTAACTACGTTGTTAGGTTAGGTGGATAATATGAAGTAAATGCCATGACCTGTATTTGGTTAGGTTAGGTTATTTCTTGCTACAAAAGCGGGTCATGGCATTTACTGTATATTAACAGATTAGGTTAGGGTTAAGTTAGGTTCCCTTTTGGAATATTTGCGCAACAAATGAAGCTTAGATTTGAATAAAGCACATCAAATTACAGTAAAAAAATATATTTCTTGCTAGAAATGCAGGTCATGGCAGTTACTCTGTATATATATATATATATATATATATAATATATATATACCTTTCAAATGTTCCGTGCGGATTCCTCATTTCACGAAGGTCAAGCTTGTCGCCCCTCCTCTCGAGTTGGCCTGGTGAAGTAGCGAGTTGGTTTTTTGTATTCTCCACCTCACATAGCCAGGTACGCCCAACTCATCGGGGATTGTTCTGAGCCAAGCATCGAATCTTCTTTTGAAGATGTCCACCGTAACACGACTTGTGTTCCTTAGGTCTTTGGGCAAGTGATTATACAGTTTTGGTCCTCTCACAACAAAACTATTTTCTTTCAGGGTTAAGGATGCTCCCTGTCTAGCCTTTAATTTGGGAACACGACAGTCTTCCTTTTCTACTTTCCACTGTTGTTTGGGGAGTTACAGGGTTCAGAGTAAGTTTAGGGACTAGTTTCTCTATTATTTTCCACGTGTAAATAATGCTCTCTCTCTCTCTCTCTCCTCTTTTCCAGTTAATATAGGTTTAATTCGCGTAACCTTTTCCAGTAATTTAGTTCTTTACACCCATTGATCTTGGCTGTGACGCTTCTCTGAATCCCTTCTAGCTGTCTGATGTCCTTTTTTTATATGGGGATGCGAGGACCGAGCCGTATTCCAATTTGGATATGATCATTGTTTTCAGTAGAGGAATCATTATATTCCTATCCCTTCGTTTAAAGGTTTTCAATATCTGCCCAGTTATTCTCTTTGCTCTGTTTACTGCTATCTTATTTTGTGTTTCAAATTTCGCATCATCAGTCATTACAACCCCTAAATCTTTTGTTTTAGAATTTCTCCGAATTTCCTGTCCATTTGGGGTATAATATTCCATGGATTTTAGGTCCTCTCTTTTTCCGTACTATAATAGCTGAAGTTTCTCGGTGTTAAACTTCATATTATTGTCTTCCGTCCACTTGTAGATTCTGTTCATGTCGGTTTGTAGAGATCCTATATCTTCTGGGTTTCTTATTTTTTGCTGCTGATCTTTGTGTCATTGGGGAAGGATGTTACTGAGCTGTCTCTGGTAACGTTCTCATCTATGTCAGTTAGCATGATTATGAAGAGTAGTGGAGCCAGTACTGTTCCTTGTGGTACTGAGCTGAGGACCTCTGATTCTGAAGATACTCCTTGTACTGTAACGACTTGCCACCGCTCACTAAGGAAATTATATATCCATTTCCCTACTTTTCCTGTTATTCCCATATATTTCAGTTTATGTATTATGATTCCATGGTCACGCTTGTCGAACGCTTTGGCAAAGTCTGCGTATATTACATCATAGTTTTCATTACTTTCCAGTTTAACAATAATGTTGTTGTAGTGTTCCATTAGTTGTGATAGGCATGATCTGCCTGACCGAAACCCACGTTGGTTATCATTTAATTTTTTCAGAGTTTCCAAAAAGTCAGATTTTCTGTCTAACTATTCTTTCAAATATTTTAGTGAGATGTAAGCGACACTGGCCTATAGTTTTTGGCCTCGGATTGATCTCCTTTATATATTGGGATTATGCTCGCACTCTACAGGATGCATGGTATTTCTCCCATGTCTAGTGATCGTCCCCATATCCAATATAGGGGCTCAGCAACTGCATTCTTGCATTTTTGACCAGTGTGGCATTCCATTTGTCTGGTTCTGCTACTGAGTGTGCTTTGTTTCCCTATAGCTTGTGTAATATCATCTGTTGTAAAGTCAAAGTCCGTTATACTTTCCCCTTGTAGTTCTTCAAAGAACGAGTTTCTATCGCATATAAGTTTGTCAGTTTTTGGGATACTGAAAGATGATTCGTACTAAGCTCTTAATATTTCAGAGCATCGTTTTTCGACTTCCTTTTTGCAAAATTATAGAAGTACTTCGATTTAACCTTTATCGCTTGTATGGCGTTGTCGTCGTCTTTTTCTGCATGCTTCTCAATTAGATCCTGTATGACGCAATCGATACTCTGCAGTTTATCATTTAATATTTTTCTGACGTTAGCTTTACAGTTACTTAATTTTGCAATCACTCTTTCTCTTTCGGAACAATGACCTCTTTTGTCTCTCGAACCTGCTTCTCTTTCCTCTTTGGTGTATTTTGGGGGGCATGTATTTCCACAATTTCCAGCGTCTTCTCCTCTAAGGTCACTAGCATCGCTTCCGTTGTCTTGGCCTGGAAGATGTTTTTCCAATCTATTGCTTCCATGCTGGATGCAACACCTTCCCAGTTTATAGCTTTGGAGTGAAAATTAAAAACTTCGAATTTGCTTCTCTGTTGTTCGTGTTCTTTCCTTAACCGTTGCTTTTATATTGGTTGTCATTTCAATAATGTGATCCGATATTATAGTTGGGGATATTTCTACATCAATTAGGTTGTTGTTGTTTGTGAATACCAAATCTAAGCGGTCGTTTTTTTTCTATTTCTTGTATTAACATAAATTCATCAGCTAGAGCTAGTAGCATCTTTACCTGCTCTTGGTCTTCCCGTGTGTCCCCGTTGTTCTGGTGTATATATATTTTTTTTCCTATCCTTTTATATTTCATGAATGGAAAATTAAAACTACCAGAGAAAAATATTTGGGGTTGGAGAGTATAGATCTTTTACCCAGTTTCTTAACTCTGTAATGGAATCTGAAAATTTTGAGGTTGGCGTGTTCGGGGGTTTGTAGCAATAACTAGTGTATATATTTAACGTATATTTTGTCTATTTCCTATCATTAACTCTTACAGTTATACAAGCTGAATAAGCATAATTTTTTAAATCACCCAGCTACAGGATTTTCGATGTCAACCCGGGCACAAAGTGGCAGTGTCCTGTATTCTCAAAATTGAAATCTGGCAACACTATGCCTATGTATATGAAAACCAGAAAAATAGATTAGGACAAGGTTAACAAGTACTGATAAAGGGCAAAAGATATTTTAACAAGATAGTCAATTTTATACGTTCCCGAAATTTTAAAATGGATGAATGCACATTCTAGAATATTCCTTTCAGTTATATCTGTTTCTAACGAGAAATTTAGAACTCTCCCACTTAATATAATACTATGATTACATCTACAGATACACATAGGGTTAAACAATGCATTAGAATTATTTCCTGTTCTACACGCATATTTATGCTGTTTTACTCTGATATCTAAAGTTTTTCCCGTTAGACCTATATAAACTGAGTTACTGTGTGTACATCCACTCGAATACACACAACCAAACAGCATTGTCCGGGATATTCTTTTTTCGGCGAGATTTAACAGTCTCCTTAAAGACTACGTTGATGTCAATCCCATTTCCAGGTAAATGTCTTGGGAAAGCTAAGAATATTATAATAGTGTCATTGAAAATTAATTTGATCACGAAAATATCCTTACCATCAGTGCTGTGCCCACTAACTCCTAAAGTTAGCGCAGCTAACGCTAACTACCATAAAATTTAGCGCCGCTAAGGCTAACGCTAATTTTTTCTGAAACCACCCCAATTTATATATGTTTTGCCTTCCCTAATTTACTTACATATTTTAGACCACACCTTGATATAATTGGTTGCTAAGGTACAAAAATGTAACTGTCTACAAAAATTAAAAAAAATTTATGTAGTTCCTTTTGTACATATTAAGAGGGAAAACAAACCAACAACGGAAGAATAAATTCTACTCAATTTATATGGAAGCGTTTTTAAAAAAATTAGCGATTAGCGGTTTAGCGGCGCTAACAGTATCGCTAATAAAAAAATTAGCGGCGTTAGTTTTAGCGCCGCTAATCCCAGCACTGCTTACATACAAATTTTAAATATCTCCCGACTTTACTTAAAACAAGTGACATCAACGTAGTCTTTAAGTACAGTATTGTATAACAATACGGTTAAATCTCGCCTAATAACGAACAGGCCGGATAATGTTGTTGGTCGTGCGTATTCGATCGGATGTACACAATGTAACTCGGTTTACATAGGTCTAAGTTCTAGCGGGAAAAACTTTAGATATCAGAGTAAAACAGCAAATAACTCTAATGCATTGTTTACCCATATGTATACTGTAAATTTAATCATAGTAACAAGTGGGAGAGTTCTAAAGTTCTCGTTAAAAACAAAGATATAATTGAAAGGAATATTCTAGAATGTGCATTCAGCCATTTTAATAATTTCATGAATAGTTTGGGAATGCATAAAATTGACATACCTTGTTAAAATATCTGGCTGGGTCTTTCCTGTTTCATTAACTGTTTCCGATTTTTATGAAAACAACGTGATATGTACAGTTTTTCACGCTGATTTCAAAATTATAAACCATTTCATCGAGAAATACTTAGGTTAGGTTAAGTTAGGCTTATTAGCATTTGATGTTTTCTAGGACACTTTTTCTATAGTCTATGCTTGCAGCGGAAGAACAAAATAGATGCGCAACGCCATTTAAAAAATAGCCTAGCCTCTGCTTGCAGTGATTACACCGTTCTAGTACTTTTTGTAGTATTCTATAATTTACTTTCATTTCGAAAGAACTTATTTTTAGAATGAGCGTATTATTTTAAAATTTCTATAGCCTACGCTCTTTCAAACATTTGCTAGTTTCTGCACATTATAACTTTTTGGTTATATATTTCTCGATGAAATGGTTTATAATTTTGAAATCAGCGTGAAAAAATGTACATATCACGTTGATTTCATAAAAATCGGAAACAGTTAATGAAACAGGAAAGATCCAAATATCGGTGCTCTTCCAATATGTGCTCTACCTTAAAATTTACATTCCAATACGTGATCTACTTTAGATTATTCGGATTAGCAGCAGGTACGTTAGTTAGCCTTATAAGGCTAACTAACGAAAATATCACGACTTAACCAACCAATTGTCAAGGGCGTATAGTTGACCTAACGATTGGTTAGGTTAAGTCATGATATTTTCGTTAGTTAGCCTTATAAGGCTAGTTTCACGGTAGAGCACGTATTGGAATATGGTAGATCACAGTTTCGCGGTAGAGCACATATTGGAAGAGCACCCAAATATCTTTTACCCTTTATCAGTACTTGTTAACCTCGTGCTAATCTCTACTTTTTTGTTTTAATGTATATAGGCATGTGTTTTTATCATCTTGCCTGTTTATATGGTATATGGTGTATATGGTATTTAAGGTATTTAAGGTATTTAACTAGGGGCATATACAGGCAGTACTCAGATAGCGACGTTAATGCGTTCCTGGAAAACGCATCGTTATCTGAAACTGGACAAAATATTTTCGAACCATTATTTACACAATAAATGAATAGTTAAATAACCTCAGTGTGTTATATAATGTAAAGTGTAACATTTAAAAGGAAAGAAAATATTTAATCTAGATTAAATCTTATTCTAATTATAATATTGGTATACGTATACTTTAAAATCGGAAATTGTACCTTATTATTAAAACGATATTACAACTGATAAATGTCATTAATGGATATAATCAAATGTGCAAATAAGTTAGTTTTATATTTATTTCTCCATAAGAATTCGTAAATATAGCTGGGAAATAAGGCGCGTGATGTACCAGTACCATGTTGACGACGTAGCTGCTTCTTTGCCCGGTTAGGTCAACTGTACGCCCTTGACGATTGGTTAGATTTAAGTCGTGATATTTTCGTTTGACGATTGGTTAGATTTAAGTCGTGATATTTTCGTTTAAACTAAACGAAAATATGACGACTTAACCTAACCAATCATCAAGGGCGTACAGTTGACCTAACCGGGCAAAGAAGAAGCTACGTCGTCAACATGGCGCATTTATCAGATGTAATATCGTTTTAATACTTTTAATAAAGTTATATTGAGGCTTATGTATTTTTTGTTGATATTAAACGTATAAATAATTTCCAACGTTAAAGTATACCATAATTTCTTACCTCAACTCATGATATTAATCACAAGTGAATATTTATTGTAAAAACACAAAAAATAAATGTTTGTTACGTAAACACTGGAATAACACTTCCAAAATGGCGACGCTGGCTCAACTGAACGTTCTAGACTCGTTGTTGCCAATCGAAGTTGTCGAAATTTACTTACGGTGCTGCTACTTTCTCCGACGAAATTCACCAAATGTCGGTATTGCGAGGAATGAGCATCGGTATCTGTATTGAAGGTTATAATGTATAAACGTCATCATTACGAAAATGTTGTTATCTGAGGATTGCCTGTACTATGTTTTGTTCAGTTTAATGAACAAAAAATGTAGAAGCACTTTACACGTGTATGGGAAACTAAATTTTTTATTTCCTGGTATTTGTTATTCAGTTATTCAAGTAAACTAACTAATAATATATATATATATATAATATATATATATATATATATATGGTACTTACGTATTAACGGGTGACCTTAAGTAACTTTAAAATTTTCCTTGTTCTAATTTTCTTTCCTGAATAAACCTTTTTAAAAAAGTCACTGAAGTTGTCAATAAAGTTATTTAGGGTCACCCGTTAATATGTAAGTACCATATATGTATATCAGTGGCGACTGGCGACGGAGGGGGTCAGGCAGGTCAGGCTGAGCCTGATCTGTTATTTCTCCTGCTAGGGACTTAAAAAACTAACAATACACAATCCCATCTCTTGTCAAGTTGTCAGGCCAAAAATTTCCATCCATCCCTCTATCATTTAAACCCCATTTCCCCAGTGAGGGTTGGGGGCAGGGTATAAAATAAGCGTGCAGTGTTCCCAAAACGTACAGTGTTCATTGTAATTTGTGTAGTGTTCAGGCTGATTCTGCAGTTAAAAAATATCTACAATAATATTACTTAGGTTATTTCTGGATGATTTGTTAAAAAACAAAGACATAAAAAATAATACATAGCAACAATCAAGCGACTTTTCATTGTAGTAGATATTTAACTGTTTTTCTTCATGTAATCTGTAAAACAATATTCATTTTGCAGCTTATTTCATGGGGCTCAGGAATATCTAAGAAAGGTTAATTTTATATTTAACTTCCTACCCGCCCTCTCAAAAAATTTAATAAGTTACCATCAATTAACTCTCTTCATTTTGAAATTTATACATAAAGATTTGTGAAATAAAGTTTTAAGGGTAAAGATGCAGTTTCACGACTCCATCTAAATTTTTTCCCCGCAGTCGCGGAGGAATACAAAACACTATTGTTTACGTTGCAGACGAGTGTTTTGTATTCTTCCGCGACTTTGCAGATCTGTAAAAGTAGCAGAAAAAATCAAGAATTATCACCAAATAATGCAGAAAAAACAATAATTATCACCAATGAAGTAACTAAGGTTAATTGAATGCCCAGTTAGGTTAATTGAATGCCCAGTTAGGTCATTTGAATGGCCGGTTAGGTCAACTGTACGCCCTTGATGACTAGTTAGATTAAGTCGTGATATTTTCGTTAACTAACGAAAATATTAAGACTTAACGTAACCAATCGTCAAGGGCGTACAGTTGACCTAACCGGGACTTCAATTGACATAACCTGGTATTCAATATCGTTTAAGCTCACTGACGGAACATCCAGTGCACACACCCACCATCATCAACGTTACACTCCAAACTGACGTATTTTCACCTCATTGCTACATTTTATAGGCAATCATGCAGCGGAATGGCACAAAGTAGTTCTTATTAAAAATATTAATAAAAAATACTTTACGGGGTTTTACAAAAACTTTACCGATGCCATGGTCTTCAGACAGTCTCCAAATATAATATTTATGGTTTTTATGACTAAAATATCGGTATTCGTGGAGCCGTGAAACGGCATATTTACCGTTTTGAGATATGGAGTATGTTTACTGTCTAGTTTATATTTACCTTATTAATGTTAAGCTTGTGGTTAAGTCTTCAGTTTAAGAAACATCTTGGCGCATAAGAACACGGATTCAGATCTAATCTGGAAAATTCGCCATAATGTGCAGTGATAATTTTTTTTTATTTTATACCCTGGTTGGCGGGAGAGACGCGGGAAGAAAGGGAATCTATGTGGCTAAAAGCTTTGAGCCGGATATCTTTACTTTATAAAACATGTTGTAATGACCATGTTAGGATTCATAAATAAGATTATATAGCTATTTGCATATACACTGTGACTGTACATAAAGTTAATTATTACTGTATTATTATGCATCTTCTCAAATAACAAAGCCTTACAAGTTACAACTCGCATAAAAATGCACAATTTCACGTCTTGTCAGGCAAACAATTTTAAGCCTGACGTCTCTTTGAAACATGTTATGATGTAAATCTTATGATTTATTTATGTTATAAAGTCATTTAGATATTCACTATACGTAAAGTTAATTATTATTTTAATTGATTTATTACTTTGTATCCATGGAATAACCAAGTTTTTAATGTTCGAAGTCAGGCAAATTCATATTTGCCTGACGACTTGCTGCTGTGCCAAATGTCCAAAATGCTGCGCTGAATTGTCAAATCTCTTTTTTTTTAAACTTAATTTTGTTTTTAATAATATGCATATTATATAGTTTATAAGGTGGGTTGGGTGGAAACTAATTGTCCAAGTTACTTAACATTTAAAAATTCATTTACTTCAAAGAAAAATTGATGAAAGAACTAATTAATAGCCTAATTGCTATTGGTATGACATCACGTGGTGACGTCAACGCATTGCTTGCGATTTTTATCAGTGCAAACATACAAAAGAAATTTTAAAGCTTTGTCTTAACCTTATACTTAAACAGCATTACCTGAAACGATCAAATTAATTCGGCTCCTTTTGACAACCTCTGTAACCAGTGTGCCAACGGAAAGAAGTCAACGCTTAACAGAATAAAGACGTATCTACAGAATACCATGTCAGAGGAAAAGCTGTCTAGTTTAGTAAGAATTGCCATAGAGAAAGAAATTGTAATATCGCTAGAAAAGAATAAAATGTTGCACGACAAAATAATTGAAGAATTTGCAATAAAACCAAAAAGATTGGAGTTCATGTATAAATAAATAAGGTAAGGCGATGTTTTATTTCTTAAATTTATGCTAGTTAAAAATATTCTAATTATCATACATACTGTAATACATATCACAGTGAAACAAGTATAAAATTAATATATATATTATATATATATATATATAATATATATATATATAATATACGGGGCTCCATAAACCTTAGCCCCCCGCCATGGCCTAAACCAGGGGTTCCCAAACTTTTACCACCAAGGACCCCTAAATATTAATATAGTTAATATAGTTATAGTTAATATAGTTAATATAGTTAACGTTACTATTTTTCCAAAAGCTTAGAGACCCCCTGGAAGCTTCCTACAGACCTCTGGGGGTCTGTACAGACCACTTTGGGAATCCCTGGCCTAAACCATTAGAGGTACAGTAAAACTAAACATACCTTACAAAAGAGAATTTAATCCTGCATTTAATGAGAAACAATTAAAACTTGGTGTTCCCGCCATTGGCTTCCAAGACAGCCTGAATTCGCTTTGGGTAGCTTGCCAAAAGTGACGTGAATAGATCTTGATCGTTACGCAAATTTGCTAAAACAGTTTCAATGTGTTGCGTCATTGTATCCTTCGAAAATCGATTTGCTGCAGGTTCTTGAAACAAGAGACATTCAACCTTGTCCTTTATAACTGATCTAATGTGTTCACAGACGTTCAGGTCAGGAGAATTTCCTGGCCATTCTTCATTTCCAAAGAAATCGATCTCATGGTTCCGCAACAACTGTTGAGTGGCTAATGCCTTAAAGTAGGGGGCCTTATCGTGCAGAAGTGTGACCTGATCGACATCCATAACATTGTTTGGGTTTCTTATAAAAGGAATGACATGCTGGGATAGAATAATATCACGAAAATACTGTCCATCCCAACTCTGACCATTTGGCTTCAGCACCCACATGAGCTTCTTTGCAGTGAACAAAACAAACACACCAACACAGTCTGGACTTTTTAATAATTCGCGATAATGTTCATTGTCATCGATTTCATCTGGTGTTGTGGCCCACACTCGATCATTTTGGTAGTTAGGCCGACGTGTTACATAAACAAAAAATTCATCGGGGACAGCTAAATGCATGAAATCATCCACATCCCAATCTTCAAGATAATGGGCAAACCACATTCTGTCATCGATGTTAAGTTGAGTTTTTCTTGGCTTTGGAAGTTCATGCCAAGGCTTTAAACCTTGCCTATGACGGTACAGTCGAATGATCTCACCACTAACGATCTTTCCTCTCAACACTTCGATCTATCTAGAAAGTTTAGCACAGCTGTTTTTCCGCTTACGCGTACCGCTTTCAATGATGTCCTTTGTTTCCTGAGAGAGTGGCAAATTTGGGAGCCCAGATTTGGTTGTATCCATTTCACATTCATCCAAAGTTTTATTCCAATTTCTTTTGACGAAGTCCTCACTTCTTCGCAACTTTTTGGCAACCCATGAACGCGTTATAAAGGTGGTTCCAGTATCACGAGCTTCGCGAAATGTTATTGCTCGTACGCGATCTATCACACGTTGCCTCTCCGAATCACCAATTAATTGAGAAGCCATTATATTATCACTTTATCAGCTAGAGTAATTTTAATACCTGCAATAAATAAAGAATTTTATATATTTTTATAATCACTAAAAACTATTTCGATATAAGTAAACATGTAAGCTCCAACACCCAAGGGCCTAGGAAAGGGTCAAATCAAGGTCTAAAAACAACGCAAAAAAAAAAGGAAGAGAGAAGCCAGAAAGAATGGGTGAAAGGAGAAAGAAAGAAATAAAAGCAGGAGATCAGCCGGATCCCCAAACGGGTCCAATGGTCCACGAGGGCAGAGAAAGCCCTTACACCGAAGAAAGATGCATTTCCACATTCGCCACAGAGGGACGCGCCCTATCACTCCAGACAAAGCAAAGGGATATATATATATATATATATATATATATATATATATCCCCGCAAGGGGGTTCTAAGCTCGTGCTCTTGAGTGCTCTTTGTGCTCGTTTGTACGTGCTTGTTCCTGGAGGTTTCACGTGCGCCCTCCCGGCCCTAGCACCCAAGGATGATGGGGCTCGACCCTGCAGTCCTTGTCATCCTTGGTCTTTTTCCACTTCGACTGTCCCCTCCACCCTTTCTTTTTCCTCTGTCTTTCCTCTCACTTTTTCTTTGTTTTTCCGCTGAGATATGCCCTTTTAAATAGAGGCGAATCGGTTCTTCCCGAACTAAAAAAATAAAAAATATATATATATATATACACACGGTGAACCAAAAGTAGGTGGACAGTAGGTTGAATACGGTTTGTGTTATATTATATTATAACTATGGTGTTCATTATAACTATGGTGTTTGTGTTATATTATATTAAATATTATAACTAAATTTATTTTAATTTTATTTTGTATTATAGTATACAAAAAAATTAAATATGTATCTCAAATAAACGTTATCATTTACTGTCCACCTACATTTGGTTCACTCTATATATATATATATATATATATATATATCAAAGCTATTGACTTCTCCTTAGGGAACCGGAGCTTACAGATGAAAAGAAGGATCAACACAACGGCAAACATTTTCATTTATTTGTACATCAGACGTTTCGACAAATCTTTTGTCATCAGTGAGTTAAGTCTTAAAACCTTAAAACAAAATTGAAAAGTGAAAGTTACATCAATACAATATTAAGACCATTAAAATTAAAACCTTAAAGCAAAATGAAAATTGCATCAATACAAAATTAAAAACATTTAAATTTCATCACTATAAAAACTAAAATTAAATTAAATTTCATCACTATAAAAACTAAAATTAAATTACCTCAATAGGTAAATACACAATGTTTACATCCACCTCCATACTTGGCAAAGTCTAAGTGAACACTAGGTGGTCAGAGGATTAGGAAGGGTATATCTGTGAAACACGGTTGGTTGTCAAAAGAGTCGTAATTTGTAGGATGAGCTATTATTATTAAGGGAGGGTTTGTTTCTATAGATGTACAAAGATTCTAAAATTCGGAGTTCTGTAAGGTTATTGGATCTAGTTAAAATTTCAAACTGAGTTTTGTGAAGGGGATGGTCGTTTTCATCACTGTGGTTTCTAATTGCGGATTGTGGAGGGCTACTGAGGGGACGGTTGGTACGGACTGACAAGCCCAAATGTTGAGAAAGGGCACCTCCAGTTGGAGTTGAGTGCTGCCAATATACGCAGCCTTACAGCTGTCGCACGTGTATTTGTAAACAACATTGGGGCATACAGTTTTGGGGAATTCATCTTTGAACTTTAAAAAATTTGATAATTTAAGTGGGTTGACGAAGACGAATCTAAAATTTATTTGGGGATAACTAGACTTGAGTAGTTTGGACAATTCACCTCGAATACGCAATGATAAATAACCATAAAAAGGTAATTTAATATATCTGGTTTCTTTTTGTACTGTAGTTACGGGAGTTTAGTATCAAAAGTGTTATTTAAAAATTTCTTTAATTGGTTATCGAATATGATGAAGGGTAGTAATTGTTAATAAGTACTGTTTTAAAAATTTAAATTCTTCGTTTAACGAAAAGTAATCCGAACAAATACGTAACTTCTTGTTAATAATGTTACTATAGCACTAATCTTATATTTATAAAACATACAACTTAAATAATTGGTTCCCAAGCCAGTAAAAGTTTGTTTCCGAAATAGTGAAGTATGGAACTTATTATGGGCCCGTTTAACTAAAACATCCAGGAAAGGTAAACTATTATTTGTTTCGTTTTCACACGTGTACTTAATATTACTATGTTGTTTATTAAGATAATCAAGAAAAAGTTTCACGTGTGAAGGATGGTTAAATATTAAGAAAGTGTCATCCACGTATCTTCTGTAATATATGGGTTTAAAACTACTAGGACAATTTTTCAACCAAATTTCTTCGTAATGGCAAAGAAATGCATTTGCTAGTGTTGGGCTTAACGGGGAACCCATAGCTACCCCATCAATTTGGCTGTAAAGGTTGCTATTAAATAAGAAAAGATTATCAAAACACACTATTTCGAGAAGGTTTTTAAATTGAGTCTGAGTGAGGCCATTAATAAGAGTATTATCAGTAGTGAATAACTTATTTAGTATGATATTTAATGTTTCTTTTAACGGGACATTAGTAAACAATGATGAGACATCAAAACTGGCCATAGTAAGAGAATCGGCATGATTGATCTCTTTTATCTCTTTAGCAAAATCAAACGAGTTGTTAATAGAATAATCATTAAAGGTGAGTTTTGAAAGCAAGGGAACGAAGAATTTGGCTAAGTTATAATTGAATGTACCACATGCCGAAAGAATAGGTCTTAGTGGAAATTTGGCTTGTGGACTTTAGGTAAACCATATAGAATTCCTGGATTAGAACCAGAAGCAAATAAAAAATTGTATGTATTGTCAGCAATAATATTATTATTTTTTAATTTACGCAAACACCTATTAAGTTTATCTTCGAGTTTTAGTAATTTAGACAGAACATTCTCTTTTACCCTTTTAAATTTAGACGTATCCGACAAAATTGTCTCCATTCTATTTATGTAAACTGTTGAATCAATCAGCACTACTCCTTTACCCTTATCCGGTTTTGTAATGATGACAGAGTTATCCTTTTTCAAATTATTAAGAATTTTAAAATCTTGCTTATTAAAGAGGGAGAAAACACCTTATGGGGTTTAAAATTGTAAAAATTCTTAAAAGAGATGCTCTCCACTTGTTTTACCAAGTTATGAAACGAGAAATTTGGTCGGATCTCACAATTCTTAATATTCATGAGAAGATTTCAAAGCCAGAGAAAAATTTATAAAAATTTAGTTTATAATGAGGTAGATCAAAATTTAAGCCTAACGACAATATTTCTTTCTCTCTAATACTTAAAACTTTATTAGAGAAATTACAAATAAAATTATCTGGATTATTAAAAAACGACTGAGTGATTCCCAATTTTTCCAATTTGGCAGCATGTATCCTTTTATGTCTGTTGACAGTTTTATCACAGCAAGTTTGAAATTTAGTAACTAAACAATGATAATCAATATAAGACACCCTAGATTTTAGACCAAACAGAGAATTTTTATATTTCAGCTTGAGAAAACTCACTGTTTTAGTTTTCGATTGAAGCTCCAAATTTAATAATTTATGTAGCCATGATTTATATAGTTTGGAGTTATGGAGGCGTTTATTATAAAGTTTAAATCTAAGGAAATTAGGCACAATATTATAACTTTTGCACTTAGACAAGAAACTCTCATCACAGATAGCCTTGTTCAGTTTCAAATAGACTCTTTCACATTGTCTGTAATAGTTCAATGTCGATCGGCCATATCTCTGGGTTAATATCAAAGCTATTGACTTCTCCTTAGGGAACCGGAGCTTACAGATGAAAAGAAGGATCAACACAACGGCAAACATTTTCATTTATTTGTACATCAGACGTTTCGACATAGTAATATTAAGTACACGTGTGAAAACGAAACAAATAATAGTTTACCTTTCCTGGATGTTTTAGTTAAACGGGCCCATAATAAGTTCCATACTTCACTATTTCGGAAACAAACTTTTACTGGCTTGGGAACCAATTATTTAAGTTGTATGTTTTATAAATATAAGATTAGTGCTATAGTAACATTATTAACAAGAAGTTACCGTATTTGTTCGGATTACTTTTCGTTAAACGAAGAATTTAAATTTTTAAAACAGTACTTTATTAACAATTACTACCCTTCTCATCTATTCGATAACCAATTAAAGAAATTTTTAAATAACACTTTTGATACTAAACTCCCCGTAACTACAGTACAAAAAGAAACCAGATATATTAAATTACCTTTTTATGGTTATTTATCATTGCGTATTCGAGGTGAATTGTCCAAACTACTCAAGTCTAGTTATCCCCAAATAAATTTTAGATTCGCCTTCGTCAACCCACTTAAATTATCAAATTTTTTAAAGTTCAAAGATGAATTCCCCAAAACTGTATGCCCCAATGTTGTTTACAAATACACGTGCGACAGCTGTAAGGCTGCGTATATTGGCAGCAAACTCCAACTGGAGGTGCGCCTTTCTCAACATTTGGGCTTGTCAGTCCGTACCAACCGTCCCCTCAGTAGCCCTCCACAATCCGCAATTAGAAACCACAGTGATGAAAACGACCATCCCCTTCACAAAACTCAGTTTGAAATTTTAACTAGATCCAATAACCTTACAGAACTCCGAATTTTAGAATCTTTGTACATCTATAGAAACAAACCCTCCCTTAATAATAATAGCTCATCCTACAAATTACGACTCTTTTGACAACCAACCGTGTTTCACAGATATACCCTTCCTAATCCTCTGACCACCTAGTGTTCATTTAGACTTTGCCAAGTATGGAGGTGGATGTAAACATTGTGTATTTACCTATTGAGGTAATTTAATTTTAGTTTTTATAGTGATGAAATTTAATTTAATTTTAGTTTTTATAGTGATGAAATTTAAATTTTTAATTTTGTATTGATGCAATTTTCATTTTGCTTTAAGGTTTTAATTTTAATGGTCTTAATATTGTATTGATGTAACTTTCACTTTTCAATTTTGTTTTAAGGTTTTAAGACTTAACTCACTGATGATGACAAAAGATTTGTCGAAACGTCTGATGTACAAATAAATGAAAATGTTTGCCGTTGTGTTGATCCTTCTTTTCATCTGTAAGCTCCGGTTCCCTAAGGAGAAGTCAATAGCTTTGATATATATATATATATATATATATATATAGAGTGAACCAAATGTAGGTGGACAGTAAATGATAACGTTTATTTTGAGAATACATATTTAATTTTTTTGTATACTATAATACAAAATAAAATTAAAATAAATTTAGTTATAATATTTAATATAATATAACACAAACACCATAGTTATAATGAACACCATAGTTATAATATAATATAACACAAACCGTATTCAACCTACTGTCCACCTACTTTTGGTTCACCGTGTGTATATATATATATATATTTTTTATTTTTTTAGTTCGGGAAGAACCGATTCGCCTCTATTTAAAAGGGCATATCTCAGCGGAAAAACAAAGAAAAAGTGAGAGGAAAGACAGAGGAAAAAGAAAGGGTGGAGGGGACAGTCGAAGTGGAAAAAGACCAAGGATGACAAGGACTGCAGGGTCGAGCCCCATCATCCTTGGGTGCTAGGGCCGGGAGGGCGCACGTGAAACCTCCAGGAACAAGCACGTACAAACGAGCACAAAGAGCACTCAAGAGCACGAGCTTAGAACCCCCTTGCGGGGATATATATATATATATATATATAATATATATATATATATATATCCCTTTGCTTTGTCTGGAGTGATAGGGCGCGTCCCTCTGTGGCGAATGTGGAAATGCATCTTTCTTCGGTGTAAGGGCTTTCTCTGCCCTCGTGGACCATTGGACCCGTTTGGGGATCCGGCTGATCTCCTGTTTTTATTTCTTTCTTTCTCCTTTCACCCATTCTTTCTGGCTTCTCTCTTCCTTTTTTTTTTGCGTTGTTTTTAGACCTTGATTTGACCCTTTCCTAGGCCCTTGGGTGTTGGAGGTGGTTGCCCTGCACCCTTGTCGCTTTCCAACCAAACCCAAGCCCTGTCCCTGCCACCTTTCACCGCGCGTTGGATGAGAGTGGCCGCCTTTTAGGCACGGGGACTGGGTACGGGTGTATCTCCCCTGCGTGACATCTATTGGCGGTTGGACCGAGTGTGCCCACGATTCGCCTTTCCCTCGTTGGAGTCGGTGGTGGCTGGATGCGCGCGGAGGATGACGTTTTCTTTTTGTTTGCTATGGCTACTTCTCCCCCTCGGCTTACGACTACTGCTTCTCATTCTCGGACTGCTCCTTCTCTTAACACTCGGGTGATGGGCAACCAGGCCCTCGAGTCCTCTACCACTAGAGGACCGCAACCTCATGGGATTGGCCCCCCTGTGGAAGCGGAACGCTTGCACTCTCCTTTTCAGTTGCCGACCCCAGTCCGTCCCTCGAATATGCCCTTGGACATACACTCTCTGGAGCAGGGGTCTCGCAAGTTCCACTCAGGACTTGCCCCCAAAACCCGGTTTCTTGCTCTCCCCATATGCCCCCCTCACCCGCCGTCAGCCCACCTCCCCACGGAGAGAGCCCCGCGGCGGACGGAGAAGCCGGCATTCACGGCCAACCTATCGACCGTTGGATATCCCAGTCCACTTCGATGCTACAGCCTCCCTCTCCCTTCCAAGTATCCACAAATTCCTGGTGATCCGGCCTACCTCTGGGTCCCTTCCGACCAACTCTGAACGGACGTTCCAGGCGATCCGAACCCACAGCAACTCCAGCCGTTATGATGTACGCCCACAGAGGGATGGCTCCCTCCTCATAAAATCACGCTCAGCCGCAGAGACAAAAGCCCTACTCTCCCTCACTGAGTTCCTTGGATGCTCGCTGTCCGTTTCCCCATACCCTCGCCTGAATCAGAGTCAGGGCACTATTTACGCCACCCGCCTATTTTCGATCGCAGTGAACGAGCTCCTGGAGGACCTCGCACACCAGGGAGTCACTAAGATTTATCGCTTCACATCCCGACAGGGAGGCACCCCCTCCCCCACCCCGCGTCTGCTCCTTACGTTCAATACCTTAGTCCCTCCCGACCGCATTGTATGGGGTATGGGAGACCGCGCGTTATGCGAGTTTTCTGTCCGCCCATACATCCCAGACCCGACCCGTTGCTTTAACCCTTTGAGGACCACGGAACATATTTGTCCCAACGGAAATAATAATATAAATTGTACAATGATGCAACGTTTCTACAAATACATCTACATGTTTATACAGGTATCATTTAGTTGTCGGAAAATTAACCCAAAAATGGGTCATTTAAGTGCTAAACTTACTAATATCTAATTGTAAATAACAATAAAACTTAAACTTTTAAGTTCAAAGAAACGTATACTGGTCGTTAAAGGGTTAAATGCAACAAGTTTGGACACGTTAGTTCCGTTTGTCGGCAGCCGCATCAACTGTGTTCATTGTGGACAAATCGTTTACCCTGACAGGTGCCCCAATACACCCAAATGCTCCATTGTGAAGGCGCACACCCCTCTTCATCCCGCGAAATGCCTTTCCCCCGTGAGGCACGAGACAGGGTGCGGAGTCGGGAGGTGAGGCCGGAGGTGTCTTACGCCGCTGCTCTCGGTTCTGTCATCTCGGCACGCCGCCCTGGCCTGCCGCTGAAACTCCCTTCGACCACGGCTCCCTATCCCTCCCAAAGGAAATCCTCGCAGGACCCGACCGTCTCCTGTTCCCCCACCATCCCTTCTCTTCACGCACCACACCTGCCACAAATCCCCCAAGAGTCTGGGACCAGGACACCCAGGCCCCATCCACCTCAAACCCTGCCCTCCCAGTACTCTCTGCACACGCCCGAACATACCGCCCGGAGCAAGCCAACGAGGCAGAGACGCCGGAGCGAGTCGCCAGACCCTCCGGCCTTTCAACGTGTCTCTCCCTCTTCCCCTAGAACTAAGAAGACGGCTCGGACCCTCACACCGCCCACTTCGCCAACAAGAACCATATCTTCCCACCGCGGAAGTCCCACCACTAGTTGCCGAAATACATGACCCGCCCCCCACGACGAGACCCAATTTGAACAACATCCTCTCCCCCGAGGATCCAGTGGATGCGGCCCTGGCACAGCTACACGGTGTGGCCGAGGGGAGCGCGGCCGCGCCCATGAGTCTTATGGATCTGCCCTTGCCTCCTGGTGCCATTTTTTCCACCCCTCCACGAGACCACTCTGGTTCACCTCCTTCCACCTCCACAGTACCTGCCCCCCCAACATCCCCGGCCATCTACTTGTCAGCCACCCTGAGCACGCCCTCCCTCCCACCCGCCCGGTCCTTCTTGTACCCCCTATCGCCACCCAGGGTCCGCCGTGAGACCCCGGACAGGCGGGGAGGCGCCACTTTGGGAAATATAGTGCCCCCTCCTGGCCCGAACACAGAAGCCCGCCAAAACACTCCTGACCCTCTCAGCCCACGACGTTCCTCTGTCTGCCGTGATCCACGCCTCCGGTCTCGCTCGGCCGACTCGACCCCGCAACCTCCGCGGAGATCGACTGGCCGACCGATTCTTTCCCTGGTGAACGGTAGATAGCCAGCCATGCTCCTGACCCATCCTTCACCTTCGCGAACTCCAGATCTCCCTTCACACTCCAACCTCCTAGCACCTACACCTTTACCCATCCCCCTTCATCAACTAATGGATCCCCCGAAAACCACAATAGTACACTGGAACTGCAGAGGAATATTCGCGAACTATGAAGGCCTTAACTCCTTGATTGCCACTTCCCGTCCGGTGTGTGTCTGTCTCCAGGAGCTAATCCTGGGGACCGGGCCCATGCCATGCCCTACTGGATATTCCTGCATCGCCACCCCGTCTCCTACCTGCACTCGAAGGGGGCTGCCATTCTCATACACCACGCAGTCCCCTTCCACAATCTCTCTATCCGGTCCCCGTTACAGGTGATTGCCGCCCGGCTTTCCCTGGATAGACAGTAAACCGTCTGCTCAATCTACCTCCCTCCCCACGCTCAAGTCTCCCGCGATGACCTGGTGGAGGTCGTACAACAACTCCCCAGGCCCTTTCTACTACTGGGCGATTTCAATAGTCGCCACCCCTTGTGGGGCAACAAACACTCCACCTATATAGCCCCAACCCTGATTACTGTCATGACCGAGTTCTCCTTCGAGTGCCTCAATGATGGCTCTTCTACATTCTACCATGCCACCACCTGCACTCCATCCTGTATAGACCTGTCCCTCGTTTCGACTGATGCCCTCCTAGATTTCACATGGCAAGTCCTCCAAGAGGACTATGGAAGTGACTATTTCCCCATTCAACTCACGTTCATTCGGCCCGACCAGACCGTTCGGGTACCGGTAAGGTGGATTACTACCAACGCGAATTGGGCCCGCTTCCGCGACAATACATATATAACCCTTACAACCGCCCACTTTCCATCCGCCGACGAGTGCATCGCATATTTCGAGTCCGTCATTGTAGCGGCTGCAAGCACTAGCATCCCACGATCCTCCGCCTATCCACGCGCCCGACGGGTGCCTTGGTGGACCCCGGAGTGCGCGGAGGCCGTGCGCGCCAAGAAGAAGGCTACTCGGCGCGACTCCCCATCCATCGCACGGAGATGCAGCGGGCCAGAGCCATCGTCCGCCGCACAATCAAGACAGCGCGCCGAGCCTCTTGGCATGCCTTTGTGTCCGGCGTCACCGCCACTACACATTCGGCTACCATCTGGAAGAAGGTACGGGGTGTCGAGAGGCGACATGTCCCCTTCCGACCCCCGGTCCTCCGGACTAACGACGGACTCCTATATGAGCCCAAGTCGGTGGCAAACCACCTAGCTTCTACCTTCGCCACCGTTTCTTCCTCTGCAGTCGGTTCCGTACCCGCCCCAAACAATAGCTCCTCTCCACTGTCCATAGACAGCACCTACAACCGGTTGTTCACCATGTGTGAACTACAGGCGGCCTCTCGACGATCCCCTTGTCCCGGTCCGGACGGTATTCCGTACGGCATGATCCAGCACATCCACACTACCTTACAAATTTTCCTGCTAGACCTATACAACCGCATATGGATAGAGGGCGCCTTCCCCTCCAGGTGGAAGGAGGCCCACGTCATCCCTATCCCCAAACCCGGCAAAGATTCCCTGGACCCCACAAACTACAGACCAATCGCCCTGACGTGTTGTGCCTGCAAAATCCTTGAAAAAATGGTCGCTACGCGATTATCGTTCGTCCTTGAAAATAGCAATTCCTTCCCGGCTACCCAGTCCGGCTTCAGACAATTCCGCTCCACCACTGATCCCCTCCTGCTCCTCAGCCGAGACATACAGGATGCCTTCGACAATGGACAGTTCGTACTATCAATTTTTTTCGATATTCAGAAGGCCTATGACACCACCCGTCGGGCAATGATCCTTAGTCAGCTCCGACATCTAGGCCTCGTCGGAGCCATGCCGACCTTCATCAGGGGCTTCCTTTCCTCCCGAACCTTTAAAGTCCGGGTGGGCTCAGTCCTCTCTGACACCTTCGTGCAGGAGGACGGGGTCCCACAGGGAAGCATCCTCAGTGTTCTATGCTTCTCCGTCGTCATGAACACAGTCTCAAAATGCCTTCCACCCACCATCCGCTCTTCCATCTACGCGGATGACCTTGCGATCTACTTCGCAGGGCGAGAACCGTCCGTCGTTCAACGGCAAATGCAGCTCGCCATCTATCGGGTGGAAAGGTGGGCGACATCGGTGGGTTTCCGCCTCTCCACCCCCAAGTCCAAGTGTATGCTCTTCAGTAGAAGAAGACCCGCAACCCTTACTCTTCCCTCTGTCACATTATACGACAATTCTCTTGAGGTGGTACCCTCCACGCGTTTTCTGGGCATGACCCTAGACCGACGGCTCAACTGGGTTCCCCATCTCAAGCACCTGAAGCAATCCCTTCGACGTCCCCTCGCTCTCCTAGATCACCTCTCCCACACCACATGGGGTGCAGATCGATGCTCTCTTCGCCTTTATACTTCCATGGTACAGTCGAAGCTAGACTATGGCAGTGCAGTTTACGGTTCAGTCTCCACCGCCCACCTCCGTATCTTGGACCCGGTCCTTAATAGAGGCCTCCGCCTCGCCACCGGCGCTTTTTGTCCTCTCCAGCCTCCAAGTGGACTGCGATTATCTCCCTCTCGCCCTCCGACGGGGTCTACTCCTCATGAGGACATACCTCCGTGCACAGAGGTTACTTTATTCGCTTCTGGGCACGGCGGTTTCTGAACTACCACCCCAGAGACGGAGCTGGCACTTCACTGAAGTGGTTCGCTCTTTCCTTGACCTTTTCAACATGCCCGCCCCCTCAGTTATCCCCATTTCATACAGCATCTACCCCCCCCTGGCTCCTCACCCCTATCAAGTTCTGCAGGGACCTGTGTGTCATACCGAAGAATACCACGAGCGCCACGGTATACAGGTCACTCTTCCGTGAACACGCAACCCAACACCCGGACGCAGTCGCCATTTATACAGATGGTTCCCGCTCGAAGGTTGGTGCGGCCTCCTCAGCGGTGATTCTGTCCCAGCCGCCTTCCCGAGGCGTCAGCCTGCTCCGCGAGGCCTCCGTTTTCTTGGCGGAACTTTTCGCGATTACGGAGGCCCTCGACATTGTGCGCACCCACTCTGCCAGCTCCTTCGTCATTTATTCAGATTCTCAAAGCGCACTTCTCTCCTTAGAAATATTTAACCTTCTTCACCCGCTCGTCTGTACCATCCAGCAAACCTTCCACTTTTGAACGGCCTTCCGACACAAGACAGTCGCTTTCTGCTGGGTCCCTGCTCATGTCGGCATCCAGGGTAACGAGGAGGCGGACCGCACAGCAAAGACGGCCTGCTCACTGCCGGCCTGCTCACTGCCGGCCTCCTCCCGACCCCTCCCCTTCTCGGACTTCTTCCCAACTCTCCGCTTCCACTTCCGTTCCATATGGCAGCGGGAATGGGTCCAGGCCACACAAAATAAACTCCACACGATCAAGCCACAAATAGGATACTGGGCCTCCTCATTCCACCGGTCCCGCCATAAAGAAGTAATTCTAGCCCGTCTCCACCTAGGCCACACCCGCATCACCCACGGACACCTTATGGCGAAATCGCCAGCCCCGCTCTGTCCTACCTGCCATGCCCCCTATCACTGTTATACACCTCCTGATGGAATGCCCAAACCTGTCCGCTCTTCGTCGCAGGTGTTTCCCTCTCTTGTCCGAAAAACCCATACCCGACTGTCTACGCTCCATACTCGCCGAAGGCCCCCACTTTTCAACAGAAGCGATTTTCCTCTTCCTCACTCACTCTCATCTGCTCCATCGCGTCTAAGACCATACCCCTCCTGCCCACTATCCAGCAACTGACCCTCACTCAACCCCCTAGTCTACCACCCTCAACTCAGTAACACCACCCACCCACTGCCTCGCCGAGATATGTACCGCTTTCTGTAGGTACGAATCGGCGGTAAATAAAAAAATATATATATAATATAATATATATATATATATATATGATGCAATCCACAAGGAAAATGGAGAAGGATTCCAAGGCCTTTCGTGTATTCAGAAGTACACCTGACGAGGTGTACTTCTGAATACACGAAAGGCCTTGGAACCATTTTTCTTTTTCCTTGTGGATTGCATCATTCATTCATTTCACGTGTCTAATTGTGAAATTCATCCCATATATATATATATATATATATATATATATATATATATGCTTGAAAGGTTTGAGCCTGAGTATCCACAAAAGCCTGGCTTCGCCCCTGATATATATATGTATATATATAATTTAGGGCGGATCGAAATTTTATACTGAATAACTACGCATTGCAGGGGTTTTCTATGGCTCCGAAAAACCTTCTGATAACTTTTTTTTTACTGTGCGAAGTGCTGTTGGGGTAGCACAATTTTGAGGTTTTTTGCCTCACATATCTTGTACTCTGACATATAATAACATTTTTCCTGGTGTTTTAAATGCTAATGCAATGATGCAAAATTAAATGCTAATTGAAATATGATATATAAATTAAACAAAATTTGTTGTTATTTATTGACAATAGCCATTTAGCAGCATTATATTAAGATTTTAAATAATAGACATATTGAAGAAGGTATAGAAAAGGTTAAAATTTAAAAAAATGAAACAATGTTGCAACCAGACGTTTTTCTAAAGTGATCTTCCTTCATTGTTTCTGTAAATTCTTACTTCAATTGCCCTTTCGTGTTAAAATTAGGTATTTTTTTCCTAGATTCTAAAAGATTTAAAATAAATTTGTGACGATTTTCATAGCCATATTGTTCTTCTGATGCTTTTGTCACGAGACTGACAGCGCTCTCCATTTTCTGACCATGACACCGGTATGGTGGAATCATCAGTGACTCGGCATGAGCTTTGATAATGTCACTGCCGCTGAATTCATTTAGCAAATGTGGTGGATATATAGTTTCTCTCTCCTAATCAACCAATTCGGTGTAATCTCCTGCCTTCAAGTTGAGTGTTTTAGGCAGTTCAAAGTTTCTCAGTTTGGAGGAAGACTTTCTGGCTTCAATTATTCGCTGGATCGCAATTTCTTTCACTTGTTGTCTTTGATCCGTTGTCATTGCTAAAAGAATATTTTCTGGTGTGACAAAATAGGAGTTACGTTTTAAGACTGGTTCCATAATGTTTTGGAACTTTTCTTCAACATTTCTTACCAGTTGTGTAAGGTACCAAAAATTTATGGCTCCATCGATCGCTTTTGGATGTGATTTAATTTGGAACCACCCGGGAGCATAGCACTGCATTATAATCTTCACAATGTCTTTGAAACCTTGTTCTGGTTTCAATGTTAATACATACAATCTTAGAACACGATTAGCCCGAGTGAGCCATCGCGCATGATGAATATTTCCAGGAAATTTCGAACTCAGGTTTTCGGGAACGTTGCCCGATTGAACTGATAAGCAGATGTCGTACAAGTACTTCTGATCCGTGCTGAGCTCTTTTACAACATCAGCAGGAATTTGTTTTATTCTTCCAGTTACTATGTAGAGTGAAATTAACTATTTTTAATTTTGTCAAATCCTTTCTTATCGCTTTGCCAATATCACCTTTGAAACTGTCTGGTTCCTTAGTCTGCCCATCAATTGCTTCAAATACATGCCTGAAAGGCAATTCATTTATGTGGAGCTGGCATACTAACCATTGCAAGGATCTATCTAGCTAAATCTCAATCAGTTTAATCACACCACCAATTTTTCCTGTATTTAATGTTGTTCCATCACATAGTAAGGCTTTCAAAGTGTCATTACTGTCTGTATCCAAAATCACAGTCAAAATTTCTTCTGCTATGGATCGAGATGTCCCTTCATCTGGCATGAGATGGTCTACATATAAACCTCCAGGCTCTTTGACAATGGTGTAGTGCTCTTCTTTTGTTTTACCTCGCCGCGTTAATGTATCATCCATTCTACCATCAAATCCTATGCATTCTAGATTTAAGTTATCCGATTTTGCCTTAACAATATTTCTTTTACCAATTCGCACTCTTTCTCTTTCCACTTTTTTCCTATCAATCATGTAAGATTCATTCAAAATTCCCATGTCTTTTAAAGTTGCATTTACAATGGCGGCCGCTGCTCTGCAGCTGACGCGATAGCGATCTGCAGTAATAGCCAGCTCATCATAACGGTATCTGTTTTGTTCATGATCTGTTAACTCCAGTTCAGGTTTAAAATCATCATTTTCTTCAGTACTTGCATCCACTTCCATATCATCTAAGATGTCTAAACTTCCAGAAATGTCATTGAAAGAAGCCTCCATTTTCTCTTGAGCTCTTTGTTAAGCTCGTTGTTGCGCTTCTCGTCTAACTTCACTTCTTCTTAATGCAGATGTTGTAGCTCGATCAATTGGTCCCAATTGATGCCTGCGTCCTTTTTGTCCTATGAAAGATTCTCATTCTTGGACTGGAATTCTTTCGATACACCTGCACTGTAGCCTTTCTCTTTTTTTGTCATAGCAATCGCAACTGCATACGTCAAACATATCATCAAACGTTGACAACTTTGTGAAGAATTCCTCGTTTCTTCTGTTTTGGGGTATTTTATTTAATTTAGATGCTGACATCATCAGTCGGCATACTTCCATGAAGATACCTTCTGTACCAATGGTAGGAATGAAAATCGGTTCCAGATGACTTCAGTATCAGTAGTGACAATCCTGTAACATTCGTTGGCACTACATGAACCTTTACCCTCAGCATCTTTTATTTGCCGAACAAAAAAAACAGTGCCTCACTACATCAGCTTCTGAAGGTATCATGACAAGTGGAAATTTAGTTGGCTGGACAAAAGCAGAATTAGCCGTCTTGCTACGTGTGGCCAATTTTTAAGAGACAAATACTTAAATCGTAAATCTATATCATCTGAAAAGAAAAAACACATGATTAGAAAGCTGATCGCACAATATATAGCATATAAGTAAGTCAAATGATAACAAGGGCTCCTCAAATGGGTAAATGGGGTACTTTGTGCGACCCCTAGGGGAGGTAGCACAGTGCTTATTTTTTTTATGTAATGATAAGGACATTAAGTGGAAATCCATGCAAATGCGTGGCTTTTGGATAAATTATTTTTTTGTGTTTCGACCTACCCTATATATATATATATATAATATATATATATATATATATATATATATATATATATATATATATATATATATATATATACTGTATATATATATATATATATATATATATATATATATATATATATATATATAATATGGGAATGAACTCAGAATGGTTCCCTGAGTTTTTTATGATACACACAGACCGTGCATGGAACAAGGAACTCTTCTGGGATAATTAAATCCACTATAGTCCGTATATATATATATATATATATATAAATAAAGAAATACAAATTGACAAATAAAATAACATACTCCGAGCCGACAGAACAGTGAGACGTAAAGGAGGATGTGCTATTTAGTCCAGAGCTGGGCATTTGCGGCATATTTTGCGGTACTGCGGTACTTGCGGTACCACCGCACTACCACCCCGGGCCCCCATAACGCAGTACCGCAAAGGATCGCTGAAAGTACCGCAGTACCGCTACCGCATTCAAATTTCCGCGTACCGGTTTGGTACCGGTTTGGTAGTGCAGCAGTACCGCAGTACCGCAATATGCCGCAAGTGCCCAGCTCTGCTATTTACACACGCGAAAGGTATATGGCAGAAATGACTATAAGTACCTCAAACAGCTACGTAGAATGTGCAGCAGCAAAAGTTGAAAAATTAAATATAGTACTAATTGTAACGTACAGATCCCCAAACACGCCAACCTCAAAATATTCAGATTCCATTACAGAGGTAAGAAACTGGGTAAAAGATCTACACTCCCCAACCCCAAATATTTTTCTCTGTGGTGATTTTAATTTCCCATTCATGAAATATAAAAGGATAGGAAAAATATATGTATACCACCAAGACAAGGGGGACACACGAGAAGACCAGGAGCAGGTAAAGATGCTACTAGCTCTAGCTGATGAATTTATGTTAACAAGAAAAAACAACTGCCTGGATTGGTATTCACAAACAACAGCAACCTAATTGATATTGTAGAAATATCCCCAACTATAATATCGGATCACAACATTATTGAAATAACAACCACTATAAAAGCAACAGGAAAGGAAAGAATACGAACAACAGAAAGAAGCAAATTCGAAATTTTTAATTTTCACTCCAAAGCTATAAACTGGGAAGGTGTTACATCCAGCATGGAAGTAATAGATTGGAAAATCATTTTCGAGGCCAAGGCAACGGAAGAGATGCTTATGACTTTAGAGGAGAAGACGCTGGAAATTGTGGAAAGACATGTCCAAAAAATACAACAAAGAGGAAAGAGAAGCAGATTCGAGAGACAAAAGCGGTCATTGTTCCGAAACAGAAAAAGAGTGACTGCAAAACTAAGTAACTGTAAAGATAACAACACCAGGAACATATTAAATGATAAACTGCAGAGTATTGATGACGTCAAACAGGAACTAATTGAGAAGCATACAGAAAAAGAAGACGACGACGCTATAGAAGCGATAAAGGTTAACTCGAAGTACCTCTATAATTTTGCAAAATGGAAGTCGAAAAACCATGCAACTATCGGACGTCTGAAAAACGAGAACAGTGCTTTATCTGATGATCTAACAGAAGTATCTGAAATATTAAGAACTCAGTACGAATCACCTTTCAGTATCCCAAAACCTAACAAACTGATATGCGATAGAAACGCGTTCTTTGAAGAAGAACTACAAGGGGAAAGTATAACGGACTTCGACTTTACGACAGATGATATTACACAAGCTATAGGGAAACTAAAAGCACCCTCAGCGGCAGGACCGGATAAATGGAATGCCACACTGATCAAAAACTGTAAGAATGCAATCGCTGAGCCCCTATATTGGATATGGAGGCGATCATTAGACACGGCAGAAATACCGGGCATTCTGAAGAGCGCGAACATAGTCCCAATATATAAAGGAGGAGATCGATCCGAAGCCAAAAACTACAGGCCAGTGTCGCTTACATCTCATCTCACCAAACTATTTGAAAGAATAGTTAGACAGAAAATCTGACTTTTTTGAAACTCGGAAAAAATTCATTGATAACGAACATGGGTTTTGGTCAGGCAGATCATGCCTATCACAACTAATGGAACACTACAACAAAACATTATTGATGCCCTTGAAAGTAATGAAAACTATGATGTATATACACAGACTTTGCTGAAGCGTTCGACAAGTGCGACCAAGGAATCATAAACTGAAATATATGGGAATAACAGGAAAAGTAGGGAAATGAATATATAATTTCCTTAGTGAGCGGCGGCGAGTCGTTACAGTACAGGAGTATCTTCATCAGAATCAGAGGTCCTCAGCTCAGTACCACAAGGAACAGTATTACCTCCACTACTCTTCATAATCATGCTAACTGACATAGATGAGGACGTTACTAGAGACACAAAGATCAGTAGAAAAATAAGAAACCCAGAAGATATAGGATCTCTACAAACCGACATGAACAGAATCCACAAGTGGACGGAAGACAACAATATGAAGTTTAATACTGAGAAATTTCAGCTGTTACGGTGCGGAAAAAGAGAAGACCTAAAATCCATGGAATAGTATACCCCAACTGGAGAGGAAATTCAGAGATATTCTAGAGCAAAAGATTTAGGAGTTGTAATGACTGATATGCAAAATTTGAAACACAAAATAAGATAGCAGTAAACAGATCAAAGAGAGTAACTATGCAGATACTGAGAACCTTTAAACGAAGGGATAGGAATATAATGATTCCTCTACTGAAAACACTGATCATACCCAAATTGGAATACTGCTCGGTCCTAACATGTCCATATAAAAAAGAAGACATTAGACAGCTAGAAGGGATTTAGAGAAGCTTCACAGCCAAGATCAATGGGTGCAAAGAACTAAATTACTGGAAAGGTTACGCGAACTAAACCTATATTCACTGGAAAGAAGAATATATATATATATATATATTCTTACTTTTCTTACCAGGTGCCTGGTAGACCTAAAGTGGTCTGTCAGTTGAGAGCCCTCGGACGAGACCCCTCCATGCCTCACGATCTCCATACATCAAGTTCGCCTGTCGGAGACTGATTCCACACTTCTCAACAGCACTCTTGATGTTATCCATCCATCGGATCTTGGGTCTTCCAACTGGTCTTCTGTTTTGAGGGGCCCATTCCAGCATTCTTCTTGCTGTCCTTTCCATCGGCATTCGTTGGACATGCCCGTACCATCTCAGTTGGTTCCTCTCAATATTTTCATTAACCGAAGTTACACCCAATCGCCTACTTATTTCAGTGTTCCTTATTTTATCCAATCTACTTACTCCTATCAATCTCAGCTGCTTGCAGTTTTCCCCTCGTCCTTGTGGTTAGGGTCCAAGTCTCGCTGCCGTATAATAAGATTGGTTTGAATATTGTTGAGTAATGAGTATATATGCGTCTTTACATTTTTAGGGATGTTTTGGTCTTTCAATAAGGGTACAGGAAGGAAACATTTCTGCTATATTTAGCAATTCTTTCATTCACCTCTACATCCATACCCGCATCATTTTCTATCAAACTACTAAGGTATTTAAATGTGTCCGTCTTTTTCATTTCCCTTCCCCCAACAAAGATTCCATCCTCTTTCGCTTCCCTCGTTACCACCATATATTCAGTTTTATCATAATTCAGTTTCAGTCCATACTCCCTCAATCTCTCATCCTACCTCTGCATAATTCTCTCCAGGGATTGTGCTGTGTTAGTCCCAACAGCCACATCATCAGCATATCCAAAAATTTCCATTTCCTCTTCAATTTCCTCAGTTATGTGTTCCATAACCTTGTTGATGTAGGCAATAAATAAAATGGGTGACAGAACACTCCCTTTTTTAACTCCTGTACTTACATCAAACCATTCCTCCGATCCCACCACCGTGCTCTGGGAGACCCTATAGGTGTTCATTACTGCTCTCAGAAGTCTGGGTGGCACTCTCTCACTCAGAACCACCCACAGCTTCTCCCTGGGCACACTATCAAATGCCTTCTCCAGATCCAAAAAACATATGAAGCGGTCCAAATTGAATTCTCGGCTTTTCTCAAGATGTTGTCTTATGGCTGAAATTTAATCTATAGTACTCCGGCCTGCACGAAAGCCACATTGATACTCCAGTAACCCAGGTTCCAGTATGTTTCGTATTCTATGTTCCAAAATCCTTTCATATATTTTTTCCACATGACACATCAAAGATATGCCACTGTAGTTTTGACATTCCTGCTCACTTCCCTTCTTTTTATATATAGGACATATAATTGCTCTGCCCCATTCTGCCGGTACAATTCCCTGCGACCACACCACCCGGAAAATGCTTGGCAGCGAGTCCACAGCAGGATCACCAGCTGCTTTTACTGTTTCTGTGACAATTGCATCCGGTCCGGGAGCTTTATTATTTTTCATCCTCTTGAGTGCTTGAATAACCTCATCTCTAGTGATCTCTCTGTCCCCCTCATGCTCCTCATGATTTACCCGCTCCTCCCGTCTCACCTCATCATATTGGTTCTCGTTATTCAAAAGATGTCTAAAGTATTCGTTCCAGCGTGCGGCCACCTCGTTTTTATCAGTGAGGACTTCACCATGTGCATTTTTAATCGCCGCTGTTGTCTGCTTGCTTTCTCTACTTTTATACTTCTTAGCCATGCTTACAGTAACTTCTTCGAGCCTTAAAAATCCTCTTCTAAGTCTCTACCTATTTTCTCCCACGCAGAGCGTTTCGCTCTTCTTTTAACCTCGTTGGTGTGGTTTCTCATTTGGACATATTCTTGCCTTGTTTGCTCATTTCTGTCCTTAAACCATCTCCTAAAAGCGCGCATCTTATCTGTCACTGCCTCCTTTACCTCCTGGGTCCACCATGCCGTCTTTTTCTTTTCTGACCCTCCAACTGCCCTTTCTCCAATCACCTCTCGCTGTATTCCCTCCATCGTTCTCCTAAACTCAACCCAAACCTCTTCCACTATTTCCGTAGCTACCCTTTGTCCGAAAGCCTCCTCAGTTCTAGTTCTAATCTCTTCCAGTTTTTCTGGTATATTCTCCATGCACACTCTTCTCCTTCTAGGCTTTTTTATATTTTGTGGTACTGGAAGCAAAATTTTGGCTTTAACAAGTCTATGATCCGAGTCAAAAGACACAGATGGTACTACTCTTACATCTTTCACCAATGACTTTTTAACCACCACAATAAAGTCTATCTGAGACTTCTTATCATAATTTCTGGTTCTACTATTCCATCCATACCACGTATAGAGATGTGATTCCTGGTGTTTAAAAAAATGTGTTCATTATACTAAGAACATTTCTTGCACAAAAATTTACCAGCATTTCCCCTTCCAAATTTCTCTCCTCCACACCAAATGCCCCGATCACATCTTCATTTCCGTTTCGAGCTCCACCCACATGGCCATTTAGGTCTCCCATCAAAATTCTTGGTCCATAAGGCAGCCCATCTATCATTCCCTGAAGATCCTCATAAAAAGTTTCCTTTTCCTCCTGTGATCTTCCACTCTGCGGTGCATATGCCTGGACTACAGATAGTCTCTCTCCGTTTAGGCTCAGGGTCACTCCCATCAATCTCTCACTCTTCATTATCACTCCAACAACATGGTCAGAAAATCGGGGGGACAGTATAATTACCACACCCGATCTGGTATTCTCTTCTCTGCCCTTGTATATGCATTTATAATCATTGTCCAGTACCTTGGTTCCTTCACCTCTCCATCTGGTTTCTGCGACTCCCATAATATGCATAGATTTCGATTCCATGAAATCAACTATTTCTTCGCATTTATCTCTAAGTGTTCTGACATTTATTGCAGCAATCCAAAAGAAAGTCCGTTTTCGCGCCAAAGTCGTAACCGTGGTCCGTCCGTTCCGAGGCTCTCTGCGTTGTACTTGAGCAAAAGAAAACCACCAGAGGCTTGCTAGGCCTTTCCTGGCTTGTTCGAAACTATTAATTAGTACATTCCAGATGCCTATTGCCCCCCGCAAGTTACAGAAATCTCCTTCCAGATTTCCAGGCAGACATTCCAGTCGGTTTAAGCTGCTACACCTCGACAAGGTTACATAGTTTCTTGTCCTGATAGGGTAAGGCTCCAGGACCGTAGCAGATATATATGTATATATTAGTGGTGGACTGGATGTCAGTTTTTCAACATCTGCGGATGCGGATGCGGATCTTTAATTTCAATATCCGCGAATGCGGATATTTAGTTAATCTATCAATATAATATAGAATTATGAATATATGACATAATTTTTCAAACTTCGTGATATTACTATTATGGCAGGCAATGCATAAGAATTAAAATTAATATTAATGTTTTCATTATGATAAAAATAATAACTTTCTCAAGAGTTTCAGCCACAGAAAATTGAATGAAACAAGTTTCATTCAATTTTCTGCTACCAGGTATTTATATTTTGAGGTTTATATATTTGTTTGTTCATTAATAATTAATACTTTACATGAAATGTGCATGACTGGGCCTTATAAGCTACTTTATAAGCTAATTTAATTGTAAATTGCATAATTTATTAGAGGTAATATCCGCATAACATCCGCAGTCAGAAGTGCGGATGCGGGTGTTAAAAATGATGCGGATGCGGATATCCGGTCCACCACAAATATATATATATATATATATTGTATAGTAAGGAATAAGAGGACGAGGAGATGGTACATGTTTATTTACAGACGTTTCGGAAATTGGTGCTGGTTAAGTATGCGGTCTACCATCTGAGTTTTGACAGAATATAAACTAACGAAAATATCACGACTTAACCTAACCAATTATCAAGGGCGTACAGTTGATCTATTATTAATTATAACATTGTTTGTTTCTGGAATAGTATTTACTATTTACTAATAGATCAACTGTACGCCCTTGATAATTGGTTAGGTTAAGTCGTGATATTTTCGTTAGTTTTAACGAAAATATTCTGTCAAAACTCAGATGGTAGACCGCACACTTAACCAGAACTCAGATGGTAGACCGCACACTTAACCAGAACTCAGATGGTAGACCGCATACTTAACCAGCACCCGGAAATTTCAACTTCCATCATCAGTGTTAAAATTTAAAACCAAGTGAATAAATATGATGAACAGAAAAAATGTAGGTAATTTTCCGTTATACCCCGCAAATGGTAAGTTTTTACTATATGAATACAATGCTTATTAATATCGCCCTTCACGATTGGTTAGGTTTAGTCCTAATATTTTTTTTAAAACTAACGAAAATATTACGATTTAACCTAACCAATCGTCAAGGGCGATATTAATAAGCATTGTATTCATATAGTAAAAACTTACCATTTGCGGGGTATAACGGAAAATTACCTAAATTTATACAATATATTTATATAAACGTAGGATATTAATAATATATTTACAGTATATATTAAGTATTTAAAAATTAAAATAAAAAGTATATAAATTATAGCAGAGTGAAACAATAGTCAAAACAAGCGGTAGCTGGTTATCGCTCGCTGTCGCTCTCCGGGCAGGTAGCAGTGTATGTCACAGTATATATATAGCAGTATACGTCACAGCTAGCCGTATATTGGGACTACCAAACTGCTCTCCCCCATTACCCCCACCCCTCCCCCATTATCCCCACCCCTCTCCACCATTACCCCCATCCCTCTCCACCATTCACCCACCCCCTCCCCATTACCCCCACCCCACCCATTCCCCCTTACCCTCAGGGGAGAAGGGGCTGACACCTTACAACAATTGATCAACATTGCAATTGCATATATGCACTCGAACATTTTGCGGTCACACTACTACCTTGGAAGATTGTGTAATTATACAGTGCTCTTCAACCTGGGTATCGTTTTCAAAGTACTTACATTCACTTGTAATAGACATTAAATAGCTCGTGCTCGGCCGCGGAGTGACCTAGGACCGGGAAACTTGACAGAGCACATCGGCAGCTCATAGGCTATCAGTTGGTGGTAGTTGAAGAATTTTCCGATGTGCCGTTTAGTCTGTGCACGGTTCCGAAGAAAGCGGACAGACACACAGACGCATTTTAGCTTAATAGTATATATAGGATGTACAATGGTTAAAAGAGTGACAATAAATTGAAAGTAGTGTCTTGCCAGGTTATTATCAGGGTGATGAGCTAATTGAAATGGAGGTTGGGAATGTTTAGATGCTGAAATATCCATATCAGAGGTTCCGAACCTTTTCTCGGCTGCGTATCCCTCAATGGCTTCGGCAAGTGCCCCATACCCCCCACCCTACTCAAAATTGCTCAAAAGACGGTGTAGCCGCTACACCGTCTTTTGAGAGTACAGTACTTTTCCATGTGAAAGTTAGTTCCAAAGCAGGATGCTGCGTACCCCCATTTGGGAACCCCTGGTCTATCTGATATCGTTTGGAACTTTCGGATAGACTGCAATTGAACGGTAGTGTAGTGGTTAGCGTCGCTGACTACGAATCCATTGGCCCTGGGATCGAGACCCGGTGACGGGAGGTGGCGCGCAGCAAAACTCGGCTGTTCATTCTTCCACGCATTAAATAAAAATTGGTTGGTAGATAAATGGGTATCGTGGGTAGTCTAGTGTTTAAGACGCTGGGTTGCTGGTGGGGCGTGGATCGGATTCCACGTTAAACTGTAGGTCTAAGGTAGAATGACAAGCTTGACCTTCGTCAGAATGAACAATTCGGGCGGAAGCAAAACCAAGGTTATAATAAATTAGAACTTTTATTTACAAAAAAATTCTCGAGATTTCGGGAAACTAATTTTTGTCTGTATTTCCGTATAGAGGCAAAATATCTTCAGATCTCAAGAAAAAATCTGAAGATCTGGCAACACTGGCATGGTATAAACGTATAAGTATGATATAGGTACAGTGTTGGGCTTCCAGCATTTTCAGCCAGCGCTGAAATCTCTTTGAGTCATCGAGCAACCGCTCAGTCGCTCAATGACTCTTGACTCGTTTCTCCAGAGCAGATCCACCTCCCCCCTATTTCTTTTTGCGTCATTGTTGAGGTATATATATATATATATATATATATATATATATCCTGCATGAACACGCACGATTTTGCATAATGCAAAATTTGCTCCCACCAGGATTTGAACCCACCACCTCAAGAAGGTCACGACACTACCACGGAATGAAAGTTAACACAACTTGTCATATACCTTAAAGAACAGAGGAAACGCACCACGCTTTCGCGTCCAAAGTCATTTTACACGTTAATCCTCCCGCATTCGAGGTAATGACCAGCATTCATTCAAACCACTTGGTGTAACGCCGGGGTCACATAAATGGTATATCACGCATGAACACGCATGGTTTTGCATAATGCAAAATTTGCGCCCTCACTTACGTTCAAGAGATTGGTGGGTTGGAACTTGGAACCCTGGTGGGGCAAATTTTGTATTATTCAAAATCGTGTGTGTTCATGTATATGTTATGGCCTTTTTGCAAATGGGCATTACAATGCCGACCACTTTGCAAACAGGCCAGCGTATTGGCCATTTTGCAAAATGGCCGGTTATCCAGTCGGCCATTTTGCGAAAAGGCAGAACTTCAGTTAAGAGATTCAATCCAGTTCGATTGAAATTATTCAAATTATTGAAATTTAAATTATTGAATGCCCGGTTAGGTCAACTGTCCGCCATTGACGATTGATTAGGTTAAGGCGTGATATTTTCGTTAAACCAATATGCTGGCCTGTTTGCAAAGTGAGCTGGCATTTAATGCCATTATGCAAAAAGGCCGGGGTTTTGGCCCTTTTGCAAAAAGGCCGATCGTTTTGCAAAACGGCCGATTTCGCAAAAAGGCCGTAACATAATATAGTGTATACGTCAAAGTGACCCCTGAGGGTGTCCGAAAAGTCGCTACCCAAAGGGAATTAATTACAGTGAACCTCGATTATCGTTACGCCAAACTGACCTTTACATACACTACATCTCTGGACAACGTGAAGCTCCTTTACCCTATCGAGGGTACCCTTTTTTTTTAAGCTTCCCAATAACATGCAATAAGGGATTAATTTCTGGTATATTAAAGACTGGATAGGATTTAATATCTCCTTTAGTGAAGCATCATGAGAAAGTAAGCTGACACTTCCTCTAACAAGGTATCACAATTCTTTAAAAAATAAATATATATATATATGAGAGAGAGAGAGAGAGAGAGAGAGAGAGAGAGAGAGAGAGAGTGTGTGTGTGTTCCAAACTGACGTCATAAAAATTTCTTGTCATGATGTATTTTATGAGTAAGCCCCGCCTCCAAAATTTCGAATACTTTCGTTGCTATGGTTACGAAACTTATTGTATATTTTCGCAACCTGTCCAGTTTCCTATTCTGCATTTCTCTGCTCATGTTCGATATCTTTCATTCTTTCTTTACCATCCTATTCCTCAGTTTAGCTTTGAACGCGATGAGGTGTGGTTATGCGTGTGAAGTTTTGAGACATGCTTCATGATGGTGTAGATTTTAAGCTGTGTTAATTTTTACATTAGACCTAAATACAATTATGGATCGTATATTCGGGGCTAATGGTGAGTCACAATAAGTTATATTAACATTTAGAACTAGTGTGCTGAGCATATAGAATACTAATTATATTTAGAACAAAATAGGATAGGGCTCCTATCATATATATTTAGCTTAAGATTTGGTAAGCGCACCTATTCAATTTTGTACTATGACAAAATTTAGGTCTAGTGACCGAAGGTGAATTGTTACGGGAATATAGACCCTTCCTTTTGTCCCAGAGGCAAGGAATTTTATTTTGCTTTACATATTTATTTCTTCAAGGAAGTAAGTTTGATGACTGCTTTCTTTGTCACCTCCTGACCGATAGTCTTCGAACTTTTGGTGTATTTCTGATCCGTCATTCCTCTTTCAATCTTTGGCTGAGAATGAGAAACCAAGGAGTGGGTAATTCAAAGGAGGTAATTAAAATTAGCCATTCTGCCATTCTCATTCCTACTGTAGGAATTCCAATTTTGTTGGATTCCCATTTCTCACATTCCCACTTGAGGAATGAGAATATCGCGAGTGGGAAGTAATCGTGATTGAAGATACAACTAAGGAGTCAAACGGAAGTGACAGAAAAAAGTGTGATGAGGATCATGGAGTCGTGATCAGTCGCAAATATTTAATTTAAAGATGACAAAGGAAATTTTGAAGTTAAGGCTTTACTGCTCGTGTGTATATATATATATGTGTGTGTGTATATATATATATATATATATGTGTGTGTGTGTGTAATTCGGCTTAAGTTTTTGATTAGCGTGAGCTAATTTCGTGAATGGAAATCTAAAACTATTTTTGTTTTCGAAAATAATGGAACACTATTGTCCTAGACCGGTACAAACTACTGGTACGCTGCCAGCCATTTTGAAATACAGACAAGGAAGCTGGTATTAATCGATATCGACCAGTCTTAGTTCATTCATACATTGGAACATGCTCTGCATCGCTTATGGAATCCTTAGGCCTACTACACCCAGCGTACCTCTATTTACCTATAAGAACGTATATACTGATAACAGCAGTCAGTTGCGTATTTTTTTGTTTATAAATTGCAAGAATAAAAGATGGATCGTTATAGAGTTTACTTTTAAATTGCCTTTTAGGATGATATCAAAAGTAGAAGTAGGCTCACTCATAAGTGGGCAAACGGATGGCTTCTAAACAAAATTCACTGATTATATATATTCGGGCAGATATTTCAGATAGGGTCTATTTGTAATGATGTCAGCCGAGTTTACTTTCTTCTTGTTTAAAGTTATGTAGCGATCACAACTGAACAAAGATCATGTAGGCTTCCTGCATTTGAAACTTCTACGTTTCTGACGTTACACCATTTCTTGACTCCTCTCATATTTGTTTCAGCATCCTCTTAAAAATGCCTACCTATTCGTTGGAGTTCTTATTTAAATTTTAAAACCAGTGAAAATACTAAAATTGTAGGTAGAAATTTTAATGGCCCAGAAATGAAGAAAAATGAGTGATGACGTCATATTCGTCCTTGGTTACATATGCGTTAGCAACGCCTCGGTTTCAAAATGTAATTTTTTTTTTTCCCACTATACGCTGCAAACCTGCAACCCTAAAACGTTATTAATTTTAACAATTTAATTAAGGTTTAGGGCCGACTGGATTGCTCTATAAAATAAATTGTATATTCCATGAAGATATTATATTTAGTTCTTAATTATTTCGACTCTAACGAAATTAGTCTGTTGGAGAAAGTTTAAATTTTTGTGCTATAAGAGTTTCTCGATTACTTTTTGGATCAGCTGTAAAAGTATAATGTATTGATGCAGGGTATGCAGCGAGTATTTAGTAGCTTCTCGGGACTTGACCTATTCGGACAATTTGCCGAGTAGGCCTACCTGGTATTCAGCCCCTTTTTGGCCGAGCATTCGAACAGGTTCAAACGAATTTTATTACAAAAAAATAATTCCGTGTCACTTTATTTTTTCAAGCTTTTCTGAGGATTGAGATAAAAATTTCGGTGCTACTGTAGTATGCGGTCTACCTACGATTGGTTAGGTTTAATCATGATATTTTCGTTAAAACTAACGAAAATATCATGACTAAACCTAACCAATCGTCAAGGGCGATTGACAATGGGATGTAAACAAACAATTAGTACGTAAACAAGATAAGAAGCTATAATTAAAAGGTAGACCGCATACTACAGTAGCACCAAAATTTCTTTGTCTTCCTACTATACGGATAATGATAAAAATATGAATAATTTAGGGTACCTACCATATAAACTACTATTTTTCTGTATACTTACTGGTCATAAAATTTAATCCAAATTTATTTAAGGCAAGTTAAATTCTACTTAAATGTTGCGAGAAAAAGCAAGCCAAGTAATAATGATACCGTATAACTGCATATTTAACTTAACACCGAAGATATACTACTACATGAGCAAAGGCCGGCCGCACGCAGAATCGACTGACGACTCGAGTCGCGTATAATTATTTTATATTGAAAGAATGGGAGACCCCGCATCCTGCAGCGATACCCCAGAGACGCGTCGCGGTCGCTGCAGTGTACGGGACTCCAATTCTGTCAATGTAAGATCACGCGCGACTCGTCGTGAGTCGCAAGACGATCCTGTGTGCGGTCGGCCTAAGGGTTAAAAGCTTTGTAATAACGTCAAAATTGTATTTACTCGATATTATAAAACTTTTTAGATATGAAACTTGCGCATTTCTGTCTTTTTAATTTTAAAATCAATATTCCAGACTCTTCGTAGCGCCTCGGGTTATATTGCTATATTGGATATTAAATTTTTCACCATTGCCAGGGATTACTTCCCATTCAATCTAGGGCCATAATTCCCACTCCCATTCGGGGTCCGGATATAAGAATGACGAAGTAAAAAATTCAGAGTTGAGAGCGAGTTTCTTGATTTTGAATAAATCGATTGGAAAATATCTTCCTTCGTGAATTTCTCGCTGTTGAATGAATTAATGAATAATTTTGAGCGCCGAATGAAAAGAGAAATGACATTGAGTGAGATGATACTTCGTAAATGGGTAATCTGTTTCTTGCGTCTGTAATATAAAGGTTTCTTCTGTATTAAAATGGTTTTCATTTTTGCTCGCAACTCGTGAAGTTTGAGCAGAAAGCTACTGCTACTATCAAGTAATTTCTTTCAGATATTAACACTACCTTCATTACAATATCTTCATCAGTTGATATTTCAAGATCGAATAGTCGATAGTATTTAGAGACCGAGTATTCGGGATTTCAAGGCCGATTAGTCGGCTTTGAGAAATAGATATTTGACCGAATAATTGGTATTTTATGTATTCGATCATTTCAGTGTTTGCGAGTGTGATATAAAAGTCAGTGACTTTTTATACACCCATTGTGTGTACATGTATGACGAAGGAAGATATTGTAGACACCAATCGACTAATGGAAGTACTCCAGGATGGATGTTAGGCAGCAGGAGACAGGGAGTGCTGGAACTCCCGTTTCTCCTGTCACTGTCCTCCTTAGCTGATCTTTTCCGTGTCGCATTCTACCCTGTGAGCAGTCCAGCATGCTCTGAAACACGTACTTCTCCCTCTATTCCTCGCTACACATACATGCATCTTACACACTACACAGACTTTTCAAAATTTCTATTAAAAAAAATTGAGCCTTGGAGACCTTGTTTTGCTCTCCGCTTTGTGTGGAGGGGTCACTTTTGCGGGCACTTGCCCTTAGCCCCCTCCTTCCTACATTGTATAACCTTGGTTTTTGCTTCCGGCCGAATTGTACATTTTGACGAAGTTCAAGCCTGTCACTTCACCTTAGACCGACAGTTTAACGTGGAATCTGAACCCAGCGTGTTAACCACTAGGTTGCGCAGGGTACCCATTTATCTACCAACCAATTTCTTTGTGTGGAAGGTTGATTTTTTTTAAAATTTTTAAATAGTGATAAATAAATTCCAAATAGCCTTTATGGCACAAGATTTGGGTTAATAGAAATGTTAAATAAATCTATAAAAGTTTAACATGGAACTAGTTCGTGCGTTTAGTGTCGTTAGATATTTGGGCGATTAATTATATTAGCTAAAATCCATACTGGGCTTCTAGCTTCTAATAAATCTAACCCTAACTTACAGAAAAAAACGCGTGGTTGTCTGGTTTGTTGGGCGATTTATTTGGAGTTCAGTATGGATTTCGGCTACTATAATTAATCGCCCAAATTAGATATTAGGTCTATTAAAATTGTAATAAATTATTTTAAATAAAAACCCCAAAAATTGTCCATTATTGTTAATCTTAGCCGGAAAGCGTAACTTAATAATGAAGAGGAGCACCAGAGATGGAAAAACCTTCTTCAGTTAAAAATTTAACATGGTTTTTCATCTCTGGTGTTCCTTCTCATATACAGGGTGTCCCAGGAGGGAATGTCAAGAATGCACCATTTCACTCTGGGTATTTCTTAATAGAAAGTATTATATCGATATGGGTCTGATTCCCAACCGTTACCGAGATACAGGCCTCTACATTTGGGTAATTAAAACATAATAAAAAGGCGATCTTAAACACTATTTAATGACACTTGTGGTTTACAAAAAGTACAAACATACTATTGCACTGATTGCAGAATGGCTTCAAAGTGACCCCCTCCTTCTTCAATGCACGCGGCGAGCCTCCGATCCATCGAGTCTTGCCAAGGAAAACGCGGAAGTTCATTTCTGAGGTTTATGAACGCATCCTGTATACGTGCAACCAACTGCTCCCTAGTTTCGGGCTTACCCCGCTGATAAACGTTACTCTTCAAGAACCGCCAGACAAAAAAATAATGTAAATAAATAATGTGAGGATCTGCACAGTTGCCAATGTATCATTAAATGTCATTGAATATTATCTAAGATCGGCTTTTTATTGTTTTAGTTACCCAAATGTAGAGGCCTGTATCTCGGTAACGGTTAGGAATCAGGCAAATGTCGATATAATATTTTCTACTTAGAAATACCCAGAGTCAAATGGTGCATTCTTGACATTTCCTCCTGGGACACCCTGTGTGTATGTATATAATATATAATATATATATATATATATATATATATATATAATATATATAATTTGAAGATTGAAGTTATAGACCTAAGATCTGTATCTAGATCTCCATCTATATGTACCCTATATGAAATTGATCCACGTATTAGAGAGGCCATGGAATATTTTTAAAAATGTCATTTTCTCGCATGGCATGCCGAATATGCCTATCTGTATAGGCCCAAGCTCGTGTGTTACTCTTCATGTAATACTTTTAAATTCCTTATAGATTGAATCTTTCAATAAATAGATTAGTTTCCTTTCACTGTAAATAATTTTAGCCTAAACCAGTTTAACAAACAGATGATCATGATGAGACAACAATTCCAGCGACATTTTACCATCTTGTAACTGTCATCCTTTTCGTAAAAAATTAAGTAAAATACTACTATCATTATTTCCAAAAAGGTACCATACAATAAAATAGGGTAGGTGTTGGTACACTAGCCACTATTATAACCAGCTGTACCTTTCTAGTTGTAGAAATTGAAAATTTTCATGTTTGTAATCAATGTGGAGTGCAGAGATTGACAAAATGAAATGTGAAAAATATGACAAACGGCATTTATGTGACAGGAAAGGGTCAAGAATGATTTGTGACAAATTGATTGGCAAAAGCGGATGGAGGGGGAAAAAGATATACCTTTCAAAGGTTCCGTGCGATGATTCCTCATTTCACGAAGGTCAAGCTTGTCGCCCCCTCCTCTCGAGTTAGTTTCTTGTACTCTCCACCTCTCATAGCCAGGTACGCCCGGCTCATCGGGGATTGTTCTGAGCAGGCGTCTAATCTTCTGATGATGATCATCGCAACACCACTCGTGTTCCTTAGTTCTTTGGGCAGCTGATTAAACAGTTTTGGTCCTCTCACAACAAAACTATTTCCTTTCAGGGTTAAGGATGTTCCCTGTCTAGCCTTTAATTTGGAAACACGACAGTCTTCCTTTTCTACTTTCCACTGTTGTTTGGGGAGTTAAGGGTTCAGAGTAAGATTAGGGACTAGTTTCTCCATTATTTTCTAAGTGTAAATAATGGTGTATATATATATATCCTCCTTTCCAGTGAATATAGGTTTAGTGTGCGTGCGTGCGTACGTACCGGATCACAATATAGCCAGATATCTGGCTTTTTATTTTTGCCGGATTAAGAAATGTCCAAATATCGGATATTTGGCCGGATCATGTATTCTTAAGGGCATAAAATTTTAAAACTTGCACTTAACTTGCACTTAACTTGCACTTAACTTGTGGTTTAATAAACTTTTATGGTTCCTACTAATTTTACAAAATCATTATTCTCCTAAAAAAATGCAGATTAAAAATTGTTTATTCAATAAAAAAAATTCATGAACCGAAGATAAGACATGAACTTTCTTATATATATATTATGACAAAAACATTTCTTAATATATAACTATTAACTAAATGATAAATGTGTGATAAATATAACTGCGTGAAAATATAGGTAGTTATATTTTTCATTGTTTTCAATAATTTCATTTTTCGTCTGGCATTAGCCATAATAAAGTACACGCACAAACTTTAAATATGAAGTTTTTTATCAACAAAATGTGATTAAAATGTTAATTAATTATTCGGTAGGTATCCGGCCGGATCATACTTGATATCCAGTATCTGGCTGGATACTGAAGAAGTGGCCGGGTACCGGATCGTGATCCGGTATCCGGTGCATCCCTAATATATATATATATCAGGTCATCCCATAAGTGATGTCGTTTTTAGATCGGAATTTGAAGGACAAAAAAAAAAAACTACAAACTTTTTAATCTAGTATATATTTTCCATCGGAATCAATGACACTGCCAACGTCTTACAAGCTTTTCAATGCCATGTTTATAAAATTCAGGCTGTTTTGAGGCAAAAAACGTACAAAGACGTGTGCAGGTCATCTAAAGAAGTATAGTGTTTCTCGTCAAGATAGTTTTGCAGACTCCTGAAGGCGCAAGGTCTGGAGGATGTGGAAGTTTTCCCCACCCAAGCTCCTCAATTTTTGCAGAAGTGATCCGAGCGGTATGAGGACGTGCGTTGTCGTGGTGCAACACGATTTCTTTCCGATTAACAAAGAAGGTCTCTTTTCCTTTAGTGCAGTGTTCAGTTGTTGACGGTAGACTTGAGCGGTGATTGGTTGTGTGGTAAGGTTTCAAAGTGTATTACACAGGGTTGGCAGAAAACCCACCCCATGTGGGTTTTTTCGGGTTTTTTCACCTAAAACCCGAAAAAACCTGGGTAAAATTGGGTTTTTTCATATGTCCATATGGTAGTTCATATTAGACCAACCTATTGTTATTTTTATAATAATACTGTACTGTACCATACACTATTAATATAACATTTGTCTTGTTTTTAGCAAAAAGGTTGCCTTCCAGGCAATTAAGCATAAAAGTTATTATTTTCTCAGATTGAGCTTCACAACAAAATTTGGAAAACATTGACCAATTTGAACTAAATTTGGTGTGGTAAATTATCCTATTTGTTAGGCTATACTTCCTATGGAAGACAGGCCCCTGTGTCTTCTGCTGGAAGTAGATGAATTACAGCTCCCAAAGGGAACTTAATTCAGCTAGTTTATCTATTTAATTCATATTACTGAATATTTTTTCTTTTATTTCAGTTAAATAAAACAAACTGGCAACAGCATATTTATCTTTACTGCTAGCCTATAGAATTAGTCTGTTTGAAGTTATAACTGCATTAAATAATGCCAAAGACCTTTGGATCAGGAAGAAAATCAGGGCATGAATGGAGTGAAGTCAATATTATTGATGGGACTAGTAAAGTTAGATGCAAACATTGCAATAATGAAATAAGTAATAAAATAGAGTGAATAAAAATGCATTTAATGAAATGTTTGAAACACATGGAATCAAGAAACAAGACTGACAATACTGCCAGTACATCATCTTCATACTGCCATGACATAGACCTCTCAGATGATCCAGACTCATCCTCACCACCACTGACACAATTACAGATGAAAAAAAGAAAAATTCAAAAGAAAGTAAGCGATTTTGGCATGACAACAACAACTTTGCAGAAAAATGTCATTGATAACAAAATAGCCAAATTCTTTTATGCAAATAATATTCCATTTCTGTGTGCAGAGTAAGTATTTTATTGAAATGATAGAGAGACTAAGACCAGGCTACACCACTTTCCCGTCGAAATTTGTCTGGTCCACTTTTAAATACAATCCATGAAGAAGTAGAAAATTCCTTGAAGATGCAGTTGACTGAAGAATCAGGATGTATAACACCCTGATTGGCTGATGTCTTCACTCTATAACCTGCTACCTCACCCCAAGAGTTATACCTGTAGGTCTATTTGTTGACTCATGTTTGCTTGCTTTGCATGTAAAATCATTATAGGCGCCTATATGACAATTTTTAAAAATAATTGCATATGCACTTAAGTTTAATGAAAAAACCCACAAGTGGGTAAAATAATGGGTTTTTTCAAGTGGGTTTTTTTAATAAAAAAAAACCAGGTGGGTTTTTTCGGGCTGGGCCCACTAGTGCCAACCCTGGTATTACACCACCTTTATCCCACCAAACACTAAGCAACACCTTCCGAGGGTGAAGATTTGGGTTTGGCTGTGGTGTCGCTGGTTCTCCGGCACAAACCCACTGTCGACGGCGCTTAACATTCTGGTACAGTATCCACTTTTCATCACCATTTATTGAACAGTTTTCTTCAAGTGCGGCTAACAGCAGGTCATCGTGAAACTCAGCAGGGCGTCCAGAGCGTGCTGCATCTGTCAAACGGCAGTCGCCATTCCTAAACTTTTGAAACCATCTTTGACATTTCCTCACATGCAGAATATCGTTGCCATAAACGTCCTGAATGTTTCGCGTTGCTTCAGTAGCATTATTCCCTTTTTTGAACTCGTAAAGCATTATATGCCTGATATGCTCTTCTGATACCGCCATGTTTATGAGGGGTTCACATAATGCAAAACATGTCTTCACTGGTCAAGGTCTGTAAAGTATGTAGCGAAACACGATAGATATCCTCTTAGATATAACCTTCGGAAAATTTATGCTTAAACCGAGTAGGACTAGTTTAAACTTAATCTATCGTAAAAAACGACATTACTTATGGCAGGGGTCGGGGAACCGGGGTAAATTACCCCAAATGGGGTAAAAATGAAAATCTCGGGGGTAATGAAGGCTCAATAAACATATAAATAAAATTGCACAAAAATTTATTATTTAATAAGCGAGGCTAATTATCAGTTGTGTGTTTTTCGAACAAATAATTTCAAGTCTAGGGGGTAATATCGTTGTACACAAATATATTTTGGGGTAATACCCAAAAACGTTCGCCGACCACTGACTTATGGGATGACCTGATATACAGGGTGTCCCAGAATTAACTCTATTTCAATGAAATCGGACAAATTTTTTAAAAACACACTTTTATTTATGTTTATCATGTTTAATATGTGTTAAAAATGTATAAATTTCTAAATTTTTTTCATAATCTTATTTTCAATTTTTTCATTATCTGGTCCAATGAAAGACCGTCTGAAGTCATAGAATGGCAGAGAGACTCCAAAAGTTAACGTGTGGCTTGGAATGACCAAATCCAAAATTTATGGCCATTCTTCTTTGCGGAAGCAACTGTAACAAGTACCGTCTACCTTGATATGCTTCAGCAGTTTCTCGAACCACAGCTTCTTGATAATGTGTTTTCAACAAGATGGAGCACCATGTCATTATGCTCTAATTGTTCGAGAATACCTCAACAGACGCCTTCCGAATCGGTGGATTGGACGTGGAGGACCTCGACCTTGGCCTCCGGATTTGACACCCCTGGATTTCTTTGCATGGGGTTTCATAAAAACAAAGGTTTATCGCCAAAAGATCAATGCTTCTTGTTGAAACACAACATTATCAAGAATGCCATCATCAAGAAGCTGTGGTTCGAGAAACTACTGAAGCATATCAAGGTAGACGGTACCTGTTACAGTTGCTTCCGCAAAGAAGAATGGGCCATAAATTTTGGATTTGGTCATTCCAAGCCACACGTTAACTTTTGGAGAGTGTCTCTGCCATTCTATGACTTCAGACTGTCTTTCATTGGACCAGATAATGAAAAAATTATGAAAATAAAATTATGAAAAAAATTTAGAAATTTATACATTTTTAACACATATTAAACATGATAAACATAAATAAGTGTTTTTAAAAAATTTGTCCGATTTCATTGAAATATAGTTAATTCTGGGACACCCTGTATACTGTATCCGTGTGTGCGCTACAAGTTAGGCAATTTGGGAATGTGACAAAATGCCAAAAGGGCCGAACCATCCCTGGGAGTGTTTTAAAACTAAAGATACTCTATTCTACGAGTACAATTTAAGCAAACTTGTTTCATTTTTTTTTTAAATTTAAGATTAGGGATTCTGGCGTTTATTGGGTATTTTGAAGTGAACTTGATTACAGTACCCAGTTGCACTTGCAGTTGGTAAATTTGTATTGGCGGGTTTTAATTTTTTCCCTTAACGTGAATACTACACGAATTCCATGGGGAAAGTCTAATTTTATAGTGATGGCAGACGTCATACGACCTTATTCCAGCTCGACTATATTCGCTTTTTTGCATGTACTCTATAATCTATATGCATTTGAGGGTTTAATTGAAAATGACTAATCTGAACGAGAACCTAGCATAACCTGACTGGGCATAATCCAATCTAGCTTAACCTAACACGAATTACATAGACTGGCATAAAGTTGAATATTTCGATCGTATGTGCGCCTATACGTTAGAATCTTTTGGGTCGACTTTATTTGCAGTTCGACCTTCCTTTATCTCTAAATAAACATTTTGATAGATAGGTCTATGTACATTATTAGTTCACTTAGGTTTGGGTCTAGCGAAAAAGTAAATTTTGATGTTTGGGTAGGCCTGCATTCCCGAAAATGTGTGAAGGATGCGCAAAGCTTAGGTAAGCTCGAATAGAGCATTACTGATAGTTGGCATTCGATGTTGTAAATGCGCTTCTGTTGTCTTATTCCGATGTTGAACTGCTGCTTTGTTGGTATGGGAACTCGTTCAAGATGTGTTGAGTTTATGCATTGTCACTGCCCATACCCACAAATTGAATACCGTTGGTTTGTAGCTTGCTTCCTTGAAGTAAATGAAAAATCAGGACTTCTGAGGTCTTTTAGCAAAATACTGAAACCGTGCCTTTCGAGCGCAGACGGATTTATTTGCTTTATTAAATCAAAGGAAATCAAAACTCATTCGTTATGCCACGTACAACAGTTGGTAGGAGTTTCATATACCATCGTATACTTAGTAGGTACCCTATTCTAAAAACTAGTGCTTCATATGGGATCATGGAAATTAGATGTAACACAACTACGTGTACAGCTGTAACATTGTCTACTATAGTTTAAATGCTTACTATCTATTTTTAGTTTTATGCTCATGGCAGGGCCATAAATGTTACAAAAATCATTTGTGATTGGCTAGCACTAACCAGTCATGGCTCCGCTGATTCTTCAAAAATTGTTTTTGTATATAAAGTTTGAGGTAGGCCCTATCTTACACCGGGGAACTTGTTGAAACTCGTTAAATAAAGGTTTCACAGTTGTATATGATAGTAACAATCGAAACGGTTTAAACGTATGAAGCATGGTAACTTATTGCTCGTCCAAGAATATTAAATGAAGTATTTTGTATTGCTTTTATATCATTGCAGAGAATTCATTAACATTATTTTCATTCTCTAGCATTAACCTATAACGTCTAGCCTTTTTCTGTTGATATGAGAAGGATTAAAACTTTAATAAATAAATAATCAATACTTGGTTTGTTTTCAAAGATAGGCATTAAGGTTTATGAAAGTAGCCCCGATTCGCTGTTGTTTATGAATGGGTTAACATTGAACAACACGCACATTGTGGCGGCTACTTATATATATATATATATAATTTTTTAGTCCCCCCATTAACACTGACCGCCATGTTGGTCACGTGTGTCCAACATGTCTGATAAATAATGTGAAATATACTGTACGTGGCAGTCAGTGTTAAAATATAAAATAAACGCATGCATAACTAATTTATTTTTGCACGTGGACTAAATAAATTACAGCTCTGAAACAAGTTTCGATTATTGACATTTGAGTTCTTTTTGTATGAACAGAAAAAGCAGATTGCTACCAGTTAATGTAGAATGAACATATTTTTAGTGAATCCTTTGCAACAAAAGCAATATAAAAGTCAAAAGATTCTGAAACGAGCAATTGGTTATTTTGCTTCATACTATTATTATTTTCACTGTTAACTGTAACCTCATAAGTAGATCATTATTCATAGAATTGTCATTTATGCAATGTCTCAATAAATGCCCTGTATACTATAACTCTTCAAACTTTATATGCGAAATACGCTCAATACACAATGAAAGAAGAATAGTAGGATAAACCGTGATTGAATGATATTGTCCATTCCCAATTGTTTTTCAAAGCTTTTGGTATTTTATGGCCCTCCCTTGAACATGAAAACAAAAAGGTAACGTGCAATTTAATCTGTATTGTAAACGTCTGTAACTTGCACTGGAGCTCGAATATAATTGTAGGCTGTGCTTGAATTTTGTAGAACCGTGACAGCTCACGCGATTGACAAGAGTTTCGCTTCAAAGGAAATGTGTTTGCTGCCGATTTAGTAAAGTATCATTCATTGAACTCTCTTTAATTGAAAGTCAGATTTCAAGGAATACTTTCACTGATAATTTAGTGTAGTTAGTGAAAAAAAATTTACCTTAACCTAACTGAGTCTAAATGGTAGGGTCGTACAGGATATCCGGCTCCGCCAAGCAGGACTCTGTTTCTTTTTTAAAGTATCCGGTTTTGGTATGATATTAAAATGAAGCCTGCTGCAGCTGCAGCTGTAGTTTATCTCAAAGATTTGAAGTAAAATTTTCTCAAACTTAGAACAGTTAGACACGGTGGGGAGGGGGGGGGTCTCGTATGGCACAGTTGATCGATCGACCGTTCATATACTATTGGTAGGTAGGTATTGATATACGGTTGATATTTGTAGCAATTCAAAAATTAATATTGATGAAATGTTGATGTAACAATATGTTGAAGTGCAATTAGCATTCATAAAACACATTTTCCAGAAGGGTTGTGAATGTTTCTACAGGGTGGGCCGTAAGTTTCCATACATAGGAAACATAAACATTTTTTTTATGGACAACCATTTTTATTTATATAATATGCTCTACATGGTTGCCATTGTTTTGAAAACACATTTCAATACGTGTTCCCCACTGTTGATGAACACGCATTAGCACAGTTGACGTTATGCTTGTAATGGCGTTGGTGATACGTTCCTTTAGATGATTTATGTCTCGTATCTTTTCCTGATACACCATGGCCTTCAAGTGCCCCCAAAGATAGAAATCAAGGGGGGTGAGATCTGGGGATCTGGGAGGCCACTCCACAGGACCACGCCGACCAATCCAAGCATCCGGAAACTGCTGATCCAAATACCGACGCACGTATTTAAATTTTCCTATGTATGGAAACTTACGGCCCACCCTGTACATTTACTGAACGGTAAATTTACATCAGAATTCGGTTTCAACCACACATATTTATCGAAATATAATTCGAAATAGCCGTCAGCTTTCGTTTCAACAATGAAAGGTTGATTCATCGAGATTTCATTAGCTATACCGATGTTTATTACCTGAAGATGTACACTACTCGTAAATAACACCCAATATGAGAAGTTTGGTGAAATTTTTTTGATCGCCAGATCTAAGCGTCAAAACTAATAATTCAAATTTATTTCTCTCCACCATATTGTTATCCTTAGAATTCAAATATAGTCCATTATTGCCTTCTTTTCCATGTAAACCACAAACTCCGGCCGGAAGATTCGGCCAAAATTTTTGCTCCGCTGCATCAGTACTAAACGATGGTGACGAAGTTTACATTACTTAATCCAGTTCAAACTAACGTGAAAAGCAGCAGCTCAAAACAACACTTTAACATAAATATTGTCAATCCACTAAAAATAATTCTTAATGCATTCTGATCGAACTCTTTAGAACGTACAAACTCCAACTAAACTTAATCTTTGTTTGCAGGTTAGCTTAAGTTGAAGTGACATTGGTAAAGAGAACCGTGAGCGCATTATTTCATTTAGTTTCTTGGGCACAAACTAGGTCTGCAAGTGTGTGATGAGAATTACATTCATACGCCTACACGTTTAGTATCTGGGCGAGAGTTAAAATTACTGGAACTGAAAAGCTGATATTTTAATTTGACTTTTGGGGAGGAACCTTGCATGCAATTCTTTAACTTATTTTTTAAGTAGTAGCACTTTTTCAGTCCTTTTCAGTCTAAAGGAGCATCAATTAGTTTCAAGAGGAACCTGTAGATATATGATGCAATTCAGAATGCGTGATTTACAACTGTTTGTCACACTTTTTTTCAATCGTTTCCATATCTTGTTTTTGTCGACATTGTATCCGATTGTGTCCGTCGTTTACTTGGAAATCAATACTTATCGCAGTCATTTGAGGACGTATTTTGAATTCTCGCGTATTGAGAACTTCCTTCAGTAGTGGAAAAGTATTTTGTGTGCATCAGAGCTTAGCCAACTTAACTTTTAAATGTAAGCCTATTTTCAAAAAGTAGATGGCTAAAACTTACCCGGTAATGGACACTTGTAGTCCTCTATACCTATGACAGAGGGTCCGGAGGAACATAGATCTGTCTTACAAGTTAAAACGTAATATTTAGTTGTTTTTTTAAAGGCTTCCGCCTTGCCTTAAAATAAGAATGTCCGGAAGAAATATGAAGAATATATAGTACGTACATAACCCGATAAAGAATACATTTATGTATTGAACCATATCAGAACTGTTCAAAATTATTCTAATTTAGTTCAAAACACACTAATATAATCTCAAGTTAATTAGAGGCCTTTATACGAGATAAATTTATTTTAGGAGTTCTAAAGCGTTCCTGATGTTTGTAGACCTCGAATTAATAAGGGAAAGTATTCTGCCTGAATGAGATGCAGGTTGGGCTTCTTTATTCCCGATGGAATACATTAAGTGTAGAAAAGGTTCCTTCTTCAGAAGATAATTGGAGTTCTCTTTTGCAGGATGTAAGGCTTCTGACGGTGTCCCTGACATGACGGTGCTGTCAGACATCGACGAAGCGGCCATCAACAAAAATCTTCTGGCGAGATACAACCACGACCGGATTTATGTATCCTTTTTTTTTGGTCAGTAATACACCTTGACTGTAAGATCCGAGGTTTGATTATCTGCGAGTACATTTATACTCCAGGAATAGGTTTGTTTATTCTGATGGTTTTGAACGTTCCTTCATCGTTGTACGTTGTGGCTAACAGTAGGCTATCGCATCGTATTGACGTAGATCTACGATTTTCACAACTGTGTGCTGTTGTATACAGTAGGCTCAGACGGCGGATGAATTAAATAATACAATTTTCTCTTTAAATCGTGCGAGATCTTTGGGCTTACTTCCCTTTTGGAAATTTTAGTGTAATGTAAATTTTTCAAGCCTTGTGCTACATCGTGGTGGCCAAGTCGCAACATAAGTTGGCTTGATTAGCGAGCATAAGAGATATTTGGGCTATTCTATCTGGAGTTGGATGGGTGCCCGTGCTCCGCGTTCGGATGTTGTAGCGACTCTTGGATAATTTGGATTCCACGTAAAGCTGTAAGTCCCTTCCGTTACATGACCTTTACCGTTATGAAAGGGGTTGAACAACCTCATATTATTCTAAAGGGGAGAGGTTACGAAAGATTAAAAAAGAGTTCATTTCTGTACGTAGAATAATTTGCGATAAACTGTATTTTACGTTTTGAATCGTTGATTTGCAAATGATCGACCGGAAGTGTCGTAACTAGTGACGAGGTTGTTTAACCTCCTTCGCAGCATTTAAGGTCATATGATGGAGTGGGGACGTACATCTTTACGTGGGATCCGAACCACGGGTCTCTACGTATAATCTGGACGGGGAGGACAGTCTCCCATCCAACTACTGTACTATCCGATCCAATGCCGCTTAACTTCGCTGATCAACGGGAAACTGTGTTCCGACATTCGCTTCTTTTTCGCGTAAACCACTCGTAACCACTCGTAACCAATTTTATGATCAGAATAGCCTCGGCGAAAATGTTTTTTAAGTCTACTCTCTGAACTCTCTTCAAACCGTTTATGAAAATAAAAAATAACATAACATCGTTTTAAGACCCCATCTGAAGTCAATCAACTTGTACTTTTTTTAGGGATAGGCCTTTCCCTTGTTGAAGAGGCAGCCTTGTTCAGTTCAGACGTAATTTCGAAAAAGATGGGCATGCAATTCGTTTAGTAAAGGGTATATTCTAATTTAGTTTACTAAACTGTTAAATACTTATAGAATTAGATATCGAAGTCTATTTTAGTATAATAATAACAACAACCTAAAGACTTAATTAGAAATTAGGTTGTCTTAAAAAAAAAATATATATATATAATTTTTTCAGATGGGCGAAAATTTTGTGGAGGCTAAATAAATACGCACGTAGTTGCTAAAGCCTTTAAGGTTTATTTTTTAGTGTAACCGGTTCTGTGAGGTAAAAATGTGAATGTTTTGTCGATGTATCCCATGTTAATATGCTTGCTTTTACATATAAGGACCAATTTAATTTTCATTTTATACCCATAGGGTATTTTGGCCAGTATGAAGCGAATTATAGCGTAACTGCTACATACATGAACGCCATTTATACGCTCCATAATCATAATGCTCAAGAAAACTTTTGTAAATAGACTATATTTTATTAAGTTCATTACGCCAAAAATCTTGTAAACATGTCTGTACATTTTAGAAGAAAGCGAAACAAATTTAGTTAATAATTATACAAGAGTTATTGAACCTACAGTAATATTTAATAACCACTTTTGTTAGACGCGTTATTTTTTTTTTATCACACTTTCAAACAGCTGTTGCAATTATCATGAAATTGAAATTAAATACTTGTATGTAGTCTTTAGTCTTGAGGTGAAAAATTTTATTATTTTCGAGGAATTTTTAGTTGGCGTTCGTTTTTATTATAGTTTCAGAAAGCTTTTAACTTTAGTTCGTTTCAAGAGTTACGTGCTGGGTTTTTTAAAAATTTTTTTAAAATCTTTTTTACTAATAAATCTCGAATAAGTTTGTTTCCGAACTTTTCTTAGTAAGATTTTATACAAGAGGGAAAAGTGTTGTTTGAGGGTCTGTCTCATTGTGAAAGGAGCTAGGCAGAAGGTATTAAGCAAAGTATTATTTAGTTATTAAAATACGCTTATAATTATTAATTGAATAGTTATGATAATTGCAATGAAACGGCATTGCTAATTTCGAACCCCCCACCCCCCACCCCACTTTTAGCAGATTATTATTATTATTGAAAACCTGTTCCCGTAAATAAACGTGATGTTTCGCCACGCACAAACTTGCCACAAACTCGTCCAAAAAGGTTTTACGCATTATTCATCACTCGTTTCCGGTGTGCATATGTAATTGCTGTATTGTAAATATATTTCTATTGCTTGCACAGAGATATAAAGTATATGCATATCTTTATCGTATTCGCGTAAAATGTGTAGATTAAAATTCTTGTATCGTGTTCGCGTGACTAAAGGATTTTTGACAAGCGCGCGTCTGGCCTAAACAAGAATGAAAATGGTTTTAATTCCATATAAGAGTACGTGATTGTATTTATATATTTGAAAGGTCGGTAAAAAATTCTTCCTGAGAGAGTTTTCGTGTTTCTTAGACGTATGAATCAAGATGTTATCCATCGTCTGTATTTAACGATGTCTCTACTCTTATTTATTGGTGGATCTTAGGTGTTTTTTAAAAGTTTGACCTTTAAACGAAAGTAATGGTCCCCCACCCCGTACCCCCGGCTTGAGACTCCTTTTTCAATTGTTTTTTTCACACTATTTGCCAGTAACAATTGTGCGAACACCGAATTAAAAATTTATAGCATTTTTGCACGCGAATTCAGTTAACATCAAAGGAGAAAGTAAGCGGGTAGTAAATAATTTGGACATGTATATAGCTATGCAGTATATATCAAGAAAATGGAAGTACATTTAGGATTGCCTCAAATGTGATTGAACTTTGACTATATGAGGACACTATAAAATAAAATTGAAGCCAAAGGACAGTCAAGTTTGAATTTTATTTTAAATCATAAACTCTTAGATCACGTTTCCCGTGTTCGACCTGTGAAAGGAAAAAAATACAATGCATAATGAGAGTAAAGTGGGATTACGCATTGTACGCTTGTTTCAAGAGCGCTAGGTATATACTATATATACTTGGGTTAAAAGTATGTGCCTTGAGGTAGTCCTTAGTAATCCTAAGATTTTAGTGGTGTTTTCTTCGCCCAAAGGCAGTCAAACAGTGATGTACGATCTATCTCCGGTGGTTTTCATTTTTACCCCATACAACGGTGAATTCACACACACAATTATATATATATATAATAATAATAATTATCGTCCTCGGCGAGAAAGGTTCGAATCGTCTCGCTCACTCGTAAATGTTTCGTGCATCCGGACCTAAAGCTGTCTTGTTAAGCTACAGGCGCCTCCCCGCAAACCTTGGCTGGCTCCCCAGCTGACGGTGGGATAAAAGGCAGGTCTTGGGATGGGAGAGCAGCGCAGAATCCAGATGGCTTTATGAATGCGGTGGTCGTAATGTAAGGACGCTTATCCGCGGCCTAATTAGTACTAAGCTCTCTTCAGCGACAGATGCACGGAATAAATAAAAGTATATTTGAAACAAGAAGTGTAAGAGAAAAAAGAGTAAGGGGGCGTATTGATCGTAAACTCTCTCTGCTTTTAGGGGGCCACAGCCTGCTCTTTCCTCCCTCTCCCCTCTCCCTTCTCCCGAGTCTTGGTCTGAACCCTTTCTCATCCTCCCCCCTTTGCACATTTCCTTCTTCCTGACTTTTTACTTCCTCTTCTCTTGAATGGACATTGTGTAAGCTTCAAGAAAAGGTTTGTTTCCCTATCTTCTTTCTAGGTCATCCTTTTAGGCCTATGATTGGAGCAACTTTTGTTTTTCCGAAGTTTAGTTGATACTCCATAGGAGGTTTCTTGCGTAATTTCATATTGGCTCTACAGACTACCGTAATTTCCATATTTGATGAACACTGCGTAGCCTATGCATACGCGACCTATACATTTAATGTTAAATAAAGTTCATAGTTTTGTAATAGAGTATGTAGGCTAACCAAAGGTATAGGTACCTACTCGTGATACGCAGATAATTCACACTGAAGGCGATTTGGGTTGTGGTAATCTTGTGATAGCTGCACAGAACAGTATCGTAAAAGATCAGAATTTCAATGGCCCATTTTAGTCTTTAAGGAAACGCCATTTTGAAAAGTTATTTAAAAAATGTATTATTGGACCGCTAATCTACATCACTCGTTATTTACACTAACCCGTATAATAGGACTAGATAGGATTTATTAGCGATAGATCACTCATATTGAAGCTGAAAATGATTCGCATGCTCGAGAATAAAGAAAAAAAAAATAGCCGACTGGACGCAAATTCTCATTTCACAGATTTTTGTCGTTTACTGAAATTTTGCATTAAGGATTGGACCTAAAAAAAATTGCCCAATAACGCGTTATAATTTTAAGACTAATAAATATAGGGCTCGAAATGCCATATATGGCAGAACATCATCCTTTATTATTATCAGGAGGCAACACGAGACGCTGCAAGTATAATGAAAGGAAGTATTTTCAGTTTTACACTGTAAAAAAAAGTAAAAGAATTGTACTTTTCATTCGGGTATTTGAGTCATGAGTAAGAAAACTTCCTCGCTCTCATTTCGGCCAGATGATGGATGTACCTTGGGCACTATTGTCATGGGAAATACGTAGAATTTAAGCAACAAGTTAATATTCATTACCTGCAATTTGCCCTGCCATATATATACTTTTCAAATGTTCCGTGCCATGATTCTTCATTTCACGAAGGTCAAGCCTCTCTCTCTCTCTCTCTCTCTCTCTCTCTCTCTCTCTCTCTCTCTCTCTCTCTCTCTCAGATTATTTTTCAAGTACTTATTACGAGCTACAATTTCGGCCGAAGGTTCGAATAATAAAACTCTTAAAAAATTAATTTGTTTTTAAAATTTTATTGTCACCAAAAGGAAAAAGTATTGAAAGAAAAATCAAAATACCAATTACTAATTTTTTATAATTTTTATAATTTTGTTTGACGAACTTTTTTTCGAAACTTAAAGAAAAGTGGTTTGGCATATGGCCATCATTATAAGTGTGGTCATGTTTGTGGTGCCACTTTTTCTCCCAAGTTTGTTATTTTCTTTTACTAGAATTTAGGGCTACGTCGTAGCCACGTACCAACACCGCTTCCCGTTTGATCAGCCACGTTAAACGGCGTTGGGTTTGGTTAGTGGTTGGATGGGTGATCGGCCTCCGCGTTCGGATGATGTTAGCGACCCATAAATGATTCGGATATAACGTAAAAACTGTAGGTTCCTTCCGTGATATGGCATTTGCTGTTCCGAAGGTTAAACAGTCCCTAAACATAATAAATTTGATTTACGAGAATTTAACATCTAAAATAAAAAAGTGCCTAGGTGGTTAGCGTCACTGACTACGAATCCATCGAGACCGGGTGACGGCGGGTGGCGCGCGGCTAAACCCAGCTGTTCATCCTTCCAGACAATAAAAGAAAATGGTTGGTAGATAAATGGGGGTACCCTGGGTAGCCTAGTGATTAAGACGCTGGGCTGCTGGTGGGGCGTGGTTCGGATTTCACGTTAAACTGTGTAGGTCTATGGTGGAGTGACGAGCTTGACCCTCGTCAGAATGAACAATTTATTTGAACACTTTAAATAAAGACAGTTTTGTACAAAAGTCTATGGATTTTAATTTTAACTTCATTCGACTCCTTTGCACTACTACTACTTAATAATAATATTATTATTATTATTATTATTATTTAGACCCGAACATGACCAATGCGGCTTTCGAACACTCATTAATAAATTAGCTAATCGCCGCATCGCGATACTAAGTGGTGGTTGTTTCCAGGCATTCCATATGGTAGGCGTGGCCTAGGGTGACTCAGCTGACGAGCCAAAAAGTGTTCGCTACATCGAGGTTCGAAGCAATGGCGGCTTTGCTCGTGTATGGCCAGCTTTAAAAATTGAAATAAAACTATTAATAGCAGAGCCTTTTTCAATGAAAATTTGATAGTCATTAAAAAATTAAATGAATAAATTATTGATTATTTCAGTTTGAAGTCATAAATATATACATATATTAAATTTGGTTCGGTGTGGACGACTCCAGCCAGAATGACTCTAGAATGGATTTAAGCGTGGATTCAAACCAACTGGGAATGCACGTTGCCGGGTAGTCGATAACTTTGCGTAGCTAATTCAAATTGTTCCTCCTTTTATGTAAGTTGGCGCGTCAATCGATAAGGATGCTTCGTTTCAATGAATTCCTTTTGTACTTTAGGTTAGGGAGCAAACTACACTGTAATCTGCATGTAGTTTATTATTAGTTTCTCGCATATATATATATATGTATGTATATATGTATATACACGCGCAAGAAAATAGTCCTATTATTTCCTTTTAGCATATTTTTAGTTTTCTTTAGCGTCTGTCGTACGAAAATCACTTTTTGTACTACTAAAATTTTTCACCTTTATTTTGAAGTTGGACGACATTTGTTTGAATAATATTTATTGACGAAATAAATAAAATTTAATTTTTAACATGAATAATTGTGAAATTACCGTTTTATTTAATTTTGCCCCCAAGTTTTAGGCTTTACTGGGCTCTTAATTAGAAATAAAAGCTATTATTAATAATATGCCAGTCATGAATGAGAACTATTAATTATTATTATAGTATATATTAATCTTAAGTTGTTTATTATAGATATAAAATAGTTATTATTGAAGGTATGATACAAATACCATACAAAGAAATCAATATTAGACACGAGAGATGAACACTAACAAGGAATGTACATTTAATCCTAGATTACGCACGAAAAATGAATAATCAAGTGTGTGATGTATTAAACAGTTTTGTATATTTAATTCTAGATTTTTATTAGTATTCCATTATTAATAGAAATCTCAACTTGGGTTTTAAACGAATTTACAGTCAGTATTTTTATAAATCATTCCATAGTTTCACTCCAATAAAAATGGGTAATTTTTGAGATGAAGGCAATAAAAATTGAGGTAAAACGTGCTTTAATCTATTTCTGGTCTGATACGAGTGGATTTCGCGAGTTAAAATAATATTTATTTACCTATTGTAAGTTAATGATTTTGGTCTTACACTCTTAAATAAAAATAAAATGTGCCAGTTCGATTACATCTTTGAGCTTCAGTAGTTTAAATAATGCACTAGAATGATGATGAAAATCAGCATCGGATAATAATAACCTTATTGCTCGTTTTTGGATGACAAAGATGATAGTTTAAGGGGTTGTTAGCGGAGTTTCCCCGAACGAGGGTGCAATACATTATTAAGGAAAAACGAGTATGATAGTAAATACCCTTTTGTTATTGAATAGATAAGATCATCTTGTTGCTGTTGTAGTAAGATTTCGCAGTTTAAAGAAACTACTCTAATTTTTGTAGTTTTACATTTTCCCCGAGTCTACTGAAAATCGTGGTGACTATCTGTTAGGTTTTACAATGTTATAAACTTTCTAAGTGTATTAAATATTTGATCTAACATTCTCGCGTTTGCATTTTCTGAAAGATTAGTATGCAATGCAAAGCTACTATGAAAATTATTTAAAAAATTCAGACGCACATTTTTTTGGTAACTTATTTGGCTCATTTTAGCTGAGGATTTTTTTTTTTATAAAATCTGAAACTTCTAATTTTTTACATTTAATGAAAGGTGCGTGCGTGCGTGCGCGCGCGCTCAATGGTTTTGATGGCTTTTCTTTTTTTAAATTAAAGTATTGTTGCCATACATTTTTGTGGTAAATGTTAATGTTTTGATGTATTTTGTGTGCATAGCCGACTATCGTACGACTTAAGATTCGTTGAACCATCTTATTTTACGTCCTTAAGAAACCTCAGGAGCGAGACTAAAAATTTTGAAAGTCGAGCGAGTTCGGTCCCATTAAATTACATTCTCTCATTGGCACTACCGCCTCTCTTCAGGTTTTCAGAATCTGTTTAAACCACGTCAGTATTTTAGGTCCTTATATTCGTAGCCTTTTTGGAAAAATCTTTAAATGCCCAAATCTGATGCTCGATAGATTTGGGTGGAAGAGGACAAGATGTATTGCGAATGTTCTGATCGAACCTAATGTTTCTCTTTGTTTGTGAAGAGGAATGGGAGCTGCAAAATCGCGACTTAAAAAATCACTCAAGGGCTGGCACAGCTCCTGTTCAGAGGTCAGAAAGTCTGTGTGCGCGCGCACTTTGCATGCAATTGGAGGAACTTTTCGAATGCTCCAGAGATAGAAAATTGTAAATACATGGTGTCCACAAAGTCCTGTTCTGGCTTTCAAATTTTATTACAAAAACCAAGAGAATAATGCAGTTTTTTGCATTTTGTTGCTTAACTAATGGAGTTTTTTTCTTGATTTACAGGTTGTAATCCGAGTGTCAAGTTGCTATTGATAGACGCTTGAACGAAAATGGCTACACACGAGAAAGCTCAATGTGTAATCTGGTTTGTGGAGGAGTCTAAATCAGTGACAACTGTTCAACGGAATTACCGCCGTCAATATGGCAAGGATCCTCCATCCAAACCCAGTATTAGGTGGTGGTTTTGCGAGTTTTGAGAGACAGGAGGAAGTGCGAGTGATTCGCCAAGACTCGTCTAAGAGACGTTCCAACGCAGCCCTAGAAGCTCTATTCGTCGTGCCTCAAGTGAACTGCAGCTACCAAGATCAACGGTACACAAAGTTGTACACGAGAGAGTGCATCTTTACGCGTATAAAGTGCGAATAGTTAGTTGCAAACCACATTACACACTGAGCTTGCTTCTGTGTAGTCGCCATTTTCGTTGAAGCCTCTATCAATAGCAACTTGACACTCGGATTACAACCTGTAAATCAAGGAAAAAACTTCATTAGTTAAGCGAGAAAATGCCAAAAATTGCATTCTATTTCTTTTGGTTTTGTTATAATCAAGTTTTAAAACTGGAGCAGGACTTTGTAGACACCCTGTAGTATGAGCTTGATATTGTTTTAAATCCAGTTAAGTAGAATTTACTGAAGTAAATTTAAGTTTGAGCGGTTCAGAAAATTCCTGTAGACCTTTGTCTTTTGACGGTAATGAACGACCTAAAATTAAAATAAGAAAGGTTTCATAGTTTTAGCCACGGTTTGATTGTTTTCTGGTTCTTCATTTAATAGTCTCGTTAATAAATTAAAAATTAAGTGAACTTAACCCTTTATCGCCGAGAGGGATGAATTGGTAACGTTTCAAATACACGCATTCATAACAACCCCACAAAAAATTCCGACGTTAAAGGATGAAATAAAAAAGGAAAGCTGGAATGTCTCTATCGAGTGATGTCGAATCTGGATTATAACGACATTGTTACTTTTTGGGATAAGGTTAGGTTACGTTAGACTAAAATAGGCTAAGGTTAGATTAGGTGGATTTTTTCCGTTTGACTGCCGCCATTGAAACATAATTAAACTTTTTGTATTTTAACTGAAATGTCTTGATGATACAAAATAAGTTACTTTATAAAAAAGCTTTTCTTAATTTCCCCTTCAAATTTTGTTTCTTATAAACAATTTTAATTACTTTCAAGATCCACGCTTAATTTTTAAGTTTTAATCGTGTACTCAAAAAAATAAGGGGATCACCTGGAGATCAGGGCCTCCAGCCTTCTTTAGTTAGCTTTATAAGGCTAACTAACAAAAATATCACGACCTAACCTAACCAATCGTCAAGGTCGTACAGTTGACCTAACGATTGGTTAGGTTAGGTCGTGATATTTTCGTTAGTTAGCCTTATAAGGCTAAGTAAAGAAGGCTGGAGGCACTGACCTTCAGGTGATCCAAATAAGGAAGTTCAACTTATAAATATAAGTCATTATAAGGGAAAATTAAGAAAAGCTTTTTTATAAAGTAACTTATTTTGTATCATCAAGACATTTCAGTTAAAATACAAAAAGTTTAATTATGTTTCAATGGCGGCAGTCAAACGGAAAAGATCCGATTAGGTTATATTATTAGTCTGTGAAATATTTAAATTTCTCTCTCCTTATCCCTTTTTTAAAGTCGTATAATAGCCAATACTGCTAAAGGATACAGCTTCAAGTGGTGACCCAACCTAAATCAATAGATGTACATTTCCATAACTTCTCAAGCTAATACCGCATTTGTTGCGTACAACCTATACGTAAGTCTAATAGGTCCCTGACCCCTATATTTTTATTAGCAATTTATAGAGCTGTTAATTACTTTAGGCTCTTGCATTCGGTCAATATTTTATTAATGAAAGTACCTGTAGCGTGTCGTATTTCACGAGAGATCAGTCGGGTGTTAACGCCAGTTTAACTTTTAATTGTAACGTCGTGTAAATTACTCTGCATTTTCCCGAACTGTAATTTTTATCTCGTTAAACCTAACCGCACAGCTGATGCTTTGCTTCCGGGGTAGTTACTCTCTGTAGTCACACGTGTCTCAATGACTCAGGCTGCGGAAGTTAACTCGAGATGAAGTTAATTCACTTATGAAAATGGCTCTAATGCAAGGTTGAAGAATTACCTTTGTGAGACGTTACAGAATCTCCGAGACTTTCTCGTGTCTAAGATTTTTTTTGTCTCATGACACGAGAATTGCAGTGAACATGGGCGAGAAACACTTCTCTTAAGAGTAAATTGGGACGCGAGGAATGATGTAATCAGTGTAATTTCTTCGCAGTCTGTTTGATCACTCGTATATAAACGGTATAACTGCCTCTCACAGGGTTTTGAATTGGTGTTAAATGATACATTACTTTGAATCTTTTCTTATCTCTCGATCCTGGTTGGCATGGGTTGGGTATAAAACGCTGAATCACAATAATTTTGTTTTGTCATACAGACCACGTCTTCCGTGAGTACAAAAAAGGTACTCTTTTAAGATGTGCCAAGAATGTTCAAACCTTTTTGGCTGCTTGTGGAAAATAAAGAAAATTATCAAATGGCTTTTTGCAACAATGTTTTTAGATAAGAGATAATGAAATGAAACTCTAAGGAATTCCTTTGTAAGTAAATTAAACAGCGGTTGAAAGTGATTAGGATAGTGTGTAAGATTTGAATAAAAAAAAATTTCCGTGTATAATTACGGAAAAAAGTTCACCTAGAAACATTTTTAAAATTCGTACGAAATTGCCAGTTGGTAATGATTAGGGCTTTTTTTAAAAATTTTATTGTTGCTGTTACCTCCAAAAATAAAATATCCAAAAGTGAAACAGCCGACAGTAGTATTACCAATTATTATTTTTTTGTGCTATTCAGAAACTTTCAAGGCGAAGTTTTCCCAAAACTGTAGATCATATCGGCTGAATTAACTTTGTTCATCCTCGTTCCCAAATTGGATCCAACAAATTCTTAAAAGAGGAAAGAACTTCTCCAATTTACTTTTGCTTATTATTGAAAATATGACTCGTTTTGACATCAGGCCGAATGCGTAATACGTCACATATTTCGTTATAGCCGAAGAATCTACTCCCTTCTTCTAACTTTAGAACTTAACCTATTTTGAAAGTTGGTCACTGTTAAATATTTCATTGACTTTTGAGAATTTTCCGTATTCACGCGTAAAAGACTTTGCAACCAAATATAATTATAATCATTGTTTTCAATGGAAACTAAGTTTCATACTGATAATATTTGACAATGACTCCCCTTAATTCCAGGACTTAATGGCACATTTTTAGTTTAACGATTGCTATAAGTTTTCGAACATTGAGAGTTGTAAAAAATGTGTTCATAAATTTTTTAGTAACGAAGGCAAGGGTTGGCAAAAAGCCCAGCAAAAACCCAACGGGTTTTGTTTTTGCCAACCCTGCGGGAAGGGAATATTTTATTTTCTCACCGAGTCCTGGATTCATACTGATCCTAGAGACTACGTTGGGGAGTTCAAAATTCCCGGGTATAGAATGTTTCGTAAAGACCGCACCCGTGCGGAAGGGGGTGGGGTACTAATATACGTGAGGGACACGTTGATGAGTCCGGTTGACTGCCAGTTCCGATCTGAACGGGAGCTGCTTGGTGTCGATCTGAACGTGGGAGGGACGAAATATAGATTAATCTTGGTGTACAGACCTCGGCATCTCCTTGAGGAGGATACAGCACTGTACACCGAACTCCGTAGCCTGCTAGGGGACAATGTGTGTGTAGTTTTAGGAGGTTTCAACTGTCGCGGCATAAAGTGGGAAGACAGGACTGCTGATGCCGAAGGGAGGAGGCTAGTTGACTTTGCTGATGAGAACTTCCTCACTCAGTGGGTCAATGAGCCTACACGAGGCGAAAGCGTTCTAGACTTAGTATTCACGACCGAAGACAACCTCGTCACTGGCCTCATCGTTGACGAGTCGTTGGGTGGGAGTGATCACGGTCTGATTAGGTTCTGTGTCTGCATCCCTCGGGTGAAGCGTAGTAACTGGAGAGGCAGTAAGCTCGATCTACGGCGGGCGGATTTTGATGGCCTCCGGGATAGCGTGCGTAGGTGAGATGGGGTTAGAGGTCGGCGGTGATGTTGAGGGAGTGTGGAGTGCATTCCGGGACGAGTTTATGGTGCGGCAGTCTGCTGCCATACCCTCAAAACCGGTCACCCCTGCTTCAACACAGCCTAAGTGGTTCAGTCGTGACATGGCTTCGGCTAGCCGAAATAGGAAAGCTGCGTATAGGAGGGCAAAGGCCAATCGTTCCCATGAGAACACTGAGGCGTATGTCTACCTGTGCAGGGAAGTGAAGGCGAAGGTTAGGCTAGCTGAACTTAACGAAGCACTCCGGGTGGCAAGCCTCTGCAAGGTCAATCCTAAGGAGTTCTTCAGTTGTTAATAGTAGAAAGCCCATTAGAAGCATGATAGGCCCGTTAAAGGACCGAAGCTGCGCGCTGCGGACCTCCGACGCGGACATCGCTGTGCTAAATGAGTACTTTGCGGGAGTGTTCACCAGGGAGGACACCCACGTCATCCCCGAGCCAGGCGTCAGGCACAAAGGTGCTGGCCTGGATAGTGTTCGATGTACCGCGACAGTCATTGCCGATAGAATAGACAAACTGAGCACGTTTAAGGCTCCTGGGAGACTAGTTCCTCCCCAGAGTGTTGCGGGAGGTGCGCGACCAGGTGGCTCCCCACCTGGCTACAGTCTTCAACAAATCTTTGGAGACGGGCCAGGTGCCTGGTGACTGGCGCGAAGCCAATGTTACCCCTATCTTTAAGAAAGGGGATCACGAAAGTCCAGGGAACTATCGTCCCATTAGTCTCACTTCGGTTGTAGGTAAATTATTAGAGGGGATAATAGCGGATAGGATCGTTGACCATTTGGATTCCTACAAGCTGCTTGGGGACTCCCAACATGAGTTTAGACGGCATAGGTCACCCACCCTCAGGAAAGATATTGACAGGCTGTAGCGAGTCCAGGCGAGGGCCACAAAGTTAATCCCTTCCGTTAAGCATATGGGCTACAATCGGCGCTTACGCGCCCTGAATTTGTTTTCGCTGGAAACTCGAGGCTGCGCGGTCAACTCATCGAGGTTTTCAAGCTCTTACGGGGGTTTAACGATGTCGATTTTAGAAGCATGTATAGTTTAAATGATAACCCAACTCGCAACAATGGTTGGAAGTTGGATTTGAAACGGTTTAGCGCTAGTTTGTGTGGAAATTACTTTATCTATAAGATCTGTGACACGTGGAACAGGTTACCTTCAGAAGTTGTGAACAGTTCCTCTGTGGATCAGTTCAAGAAAAGGTTAGACCGAATCTTGCACACTACTTCAGGGTGTAGGAAATTTTCCCTGGCACCCGTTGCCATTGGTACCTCCTCGGTATGGGCCGCAAGGCCTTTTGAGGTACTTTTCTTTGTAACTGTGTGTGTGTGTGTGTATAATTGGGAAGTAGTTTCAGCTCGATATCGCTCGCAGTTAGAGGCTGAGAAGGTAACATTCATTTCGTATGAACCAGGGCTGTGGAGTCGGTCAATTTTGAGTGGAGTTGGAAGTGCATAGTTGGAAGTGCATAGTTGGAAGTGCATAGTTGGAAGTGCATAGTTGGAAGTGCATAGTTGGAAGTGCATAGTTGGAAGTGCATAGTTGGAAGTGCATAGTTGGAAGTGCATAGTTGGAGTCCTTCAATTATAACCATAGCAGCCTAGGCCTAGGCCTAGCTCAATTTTATGAATAAAATAGATTTAACCTAATGTTTTAATATATAATGAAATATATAAATAATATATATATAATATATATATATATATATATATATATATATACACATACAGGGTGTCCCGTAAGTCTGGACCCATAGGGATTTATAATATATTTTTTTATTATGTTATTATTTTTTATTATTTTTTATGATTTTTATTTGTGGGGCCACTTGAAGCCAAAGTGTACGAGGTCAAACTTCAGAACATTTCCACCTTAAAGCACGCATTGTGGAGGCGTGTCAAGAAATTTCTGCGACTGTGATTCAGAAAGTGCTGTCGCAGTGGAGATTGCGTCTTCAACTATTGTGCGACACAACGGCGGACACTTTGAAGATTATGTAATAAATTTTTGGACTATTTTGTAATTTTATTATTTTTCCCTATGGGTCCAGACTTACGGGACACCCTGTATATATATAAATATATAAATAATATATAAATATAGTTGCTTATAATTAATTAATTAACATAATTAATAATAAGGAAATTAAAAAATTTTGTACTAGCAACCCTAGATCTTTTTCAGATTTTTAGATTTAAATTTGATAATTTTGATAAGCATCACTGAAAGAAAATTTAATGGAAGCGATCCTTTTTTTAAAAACAAATTCAGTTTAGGTTAGTACATTTTGTTACGGATGTTTATAAGAATACAAAAACATCTTATTAATTTGCTAAACCAATAATAATCTTATTTTGTTTAAGCTTCAATCAGTTTGTATTTTGGGATTTATTGTAATTTTTTAATAAAGAGAAAAAAGCCATTAAGGCATAGTTATAGCCACTAAGTACCTTGATGAGTCATGTGGTGGTGACGAAATGCCTTGTTTATGAATCTCCATTGGCCTAATAAAACTAATCTTAATCAATTTGGCCTTAACATTCCGTCGGAGTCGTAATTATGCAAGTCAGATTTCTGGAGTCGGAGTTGGAGTCGGTAAATTTTATCACCGACTCCACAGCCTTGGTAATGAACTGATGGTTCAAATTGAAATTTTGCTCGGGTAAATACGTTTTCGGGATGAAGTGTGATTGATGTTTTCGTGAACTTTCCGATAAAAGCGAAGTGCCATTTACACTGTCATTGTTAAAATAATAAAAAAAAAGGGTATAATTTTACTAAGAATTTTAGATCAAATGTACCACGTACGTACAAATAAGTACCAGCAGACGTACTTAACACGTAGCAGAAAAGTGCAATAACATACACCAAAAAAATAGTCTCCCAAAAGAAAACCTGCTCTTTAAGTTTCTTGGTTAGTTTGCCTATTTATACTTTCCAGTTTGCGCACAAAGTATTAATGGGTGTTTAAAGGTCTCTCTCGTTTCTGTTACTGCACCCAGCTTGTCACGATGAAATAAGAGTATTGTAAACTTTTCAGAGGATGTTCGTTTGGAATAATTTTTAAAAACTTCAGAATGAAAGGTTTTTTTTTTTTTTTAAATCTCTGTTGGATTACTTGAAATAAATTTCATTCGCTCGCTCTCACAGAAAATCATTGAAGCGTGGAGAATCCACATTCGCAGTATTAACCTAAAAATCTTGAGATGAAGGTAGGCTTTGTATTAAAGTATGAAAATTGTTGCCGAGTGTCTTTGGTCACGAAAGGCGAAAAGGGAGTGGTAGTTTCTGGCAAGGTTTTTTTCTGGGATCGAGGAAAGACTCCTTGGAAGCGGAATTATGACCGGAAGGGGCGTGGCTTCAATGGTTCAAGGAAGTTCTTTTTGTTCATCATCTTTACCGTAAACTTTTTCCCAAGTAAAGTGTATTCAAAGGTCATGTAATGCATTGCGGATGTACAAATTGTTTTAAAAATTACAAGTTGAAGCATTTTATACAATTTAAGCTGCTTCACCCGTTTGAGGGGTGTTGGGGTGTCATCATTGGCAGTAAAGAGTGAAGCCTAAGATAGTTAAAACATGCCATTCTAATTTATATATTCAATTAATAATAGAGTATTGTAATGTTAAATTTTTGAAGTTTTAGTGTTCTTAGTTACCTTATTTCATCGCGACAGGTTTTTGTGTATATATACTCGTACAAGCTCATCGCGACACAAACTTTGGAGTAGCGAGATTAGCGGTGTTACCGAAGATTCTGGCTTATTTTACTGAAGACCATTAATTATCATAGAAAAGGGAATAAAGGTTAGGGTAGATTATTTTGATTAGGCTAAATGTCACGGTTTTGTAAGGTAGCTGTGTGTGTGTGTATAAAACGCCCCAAAATTGGACAGCTCACCTGTCTTGATCGTTTTCTAGTTTCCTAATTTTGATTCGATGAGAAACGGCTCTAAATGTCGGCAACTAAATCGCTGAACATTCTTGTCATTTCCGGCGAGTTGTTCCGGAAATCACACACACACACACACACACACACACACACTTTCTTGCAAGTGCCCTATTTGAATGATGTATGTGCCTCTGAAAACAAATTTTGTTTTTGTAAATAGATCATGGTTATTTTATTTTATTCAAATTCTATTTTGAGTCTTTATCCGTATGCATTGTACTTCCAAATTTGTGGTTGTTGTTTTCGTAGGTGCCCTTAGTACTGGTGCAGCTATATCACTATTTTTATCTTTATCTTATTCTGATAGTTTTTAATTGGCAACACATTTGTAATTGTTTGAAAAATTTTGGGATAACTGTTGTACCCAAATTAGGTTTTTATTTTTCATCATAAGCACACCGGACAAAAAATTAGTCACCCCTAATAGCACCGATAGTAGGAAGTTCAAGGTCACACAGAGGGCGCTGATGTAGCATTGGTAAGTGACAAGTAGCGGTGACGTAGCACACAGGATCAGATCTGTTTCGTGAGGTGGTGAAGAACAAAGTGTGTGTTGGATATAGTCTGCAAAATGGGTCGTGAAGCAGACGTTACTCAGTGGCAAAAAGGAGCCATCGTGTTTGGCAGAGCCCACGGACACAAAATGTCTGAAGTAGCCCAATTTGTTGGTGTGTCAACGCGTACTGTCCAGCGAGTTTACAGAGTGGTGTAGTTCGCAATCAACTGACAATCGACGGCGTAACTGTGGCCGGAAAACAATTCTCGACAATATGGGCCGCCGCCATGTTTCTCGTCTAGTAACTGCAAATCGTTTTCAAACCAGAGAACAATTGCTCCAAGAAACCAATGAGGTTCTCCAGCGACCAATTTCCGAACGGACATTGCGACGAGAACCGCATGAGATGGACATCTGGAGCAGGGTACCACGGAAGAGGCCGCTGTTAACAGCAAGTCACAAATTGGCACGTTATAAATGGGTTCAGAGGCACAAAAACTGGACTGCGGCAGATTGGAAACGTGTAATTTGGTCCGATTAGTCCCGTTTTTGTTTGTTCTCCAATGATGGGAGGCGACGAGTACATCGCAGGTCCAATGAAGCCTTTAATCCTGAATGCGTCGAAGGTGTTGTTCAGGCTGGAAACAGAAAGTGAAGCGCAGGAATAGACACCCACGGACTCTGGCGGAACTTCGGGACCGGCTGATGAACGAGTGGCAGCAAATCGATGTTCAGTACATGCACAACCTCGTAAAGTCTCTGCCTCGCCGGATTCGTGCGGTTATCAAGGCCAGAGGCGCCGTCACACGTTATTAGGTACATTCTGAGAGGGGTGACTAATTTTTTGTCCGGTGTGCTTATTTGAATGAGATCTAATCTAATAAAACGATACAATTGATTTTACTCCTTCATTGGTGGTCTGTTTTAAGGAAAAAAAAAAAAATTAGTACTGTACCCTTTTTTCTTTGAACTCCCCCTTACTGAAATCCCTAGATCCGCCCGACACACACACACACACACACACACACACACACACTAAGAAGGCTACTTCGTAGCCAATGTCGTAACACCGCTTCCCGTTGATCAGCAAAGTTAAGCGACATTGGGTCTGGGTAGTAGTTGGCTGGGAGACCGTCCTTTGCGTACAGACTATATAGCGACCCGTGGTTTGGATCCCACGTAAAGCTGTTGGTCCGTCATTATGACCTTATATGTTCGAAGGAGGTTAAACAACCCCATCATTACATTTATATCTTTAGCTTAAAAGAGCAATTCTCTCCCCCCGTCCTTTTCTGTGATAGGTAATACCAAAATCTAGTACCTAATTCCGTCTCTCGCTTCTGTTGTTGTTTTCGCGACACCTGCATTTCACGCAGAATGCCCTCCTATCTTCACTATCATGCATAGGGTGACCAGACGTCCTGCATTTTGCAGGACTCCCGCATTTGGAGTTTGTCCTGCAAAAAACATTGACCAATGCGGGACAATGCAATGTCCCGCATTCTTGTATTTATGCAATTTTCGTACAAATGAAATGTAATTTGTATTCATTATCGTAGATCTGGCATCCGCGCATCCCCTCATAAACGTTTTAAAACGTTTTTGAAACCTCCAGTACGAGTGTACGACAGACCTCGACGGCCGACGCTCGTCAGTTAAAATTTTGAATTATAATGGTGTTGACAGTAGGTGGGTAGAAATATTTACACATTTCAAGAGTCGGAAAATTCCCTTTGAAAACACCTATTTGAGTTTACCTGGATCAAATGCTTAGACATAGGGTATTTTCCATAATGAATAACTTTTGGACAGAAGAAAAAAGTCGGTTAAAGATAAATACTCTAAAAGCAGCGTTATTAACGATATGTAATTACGAGATGAGTTGCCTTGAATTTTGTGAATAGCTGAACAAAGAAATACCTCTCCTTAAGAAAATACATTCCAGTGCCAAGTGCAACTAAATAAAATGTTTTTCAATAAATTAGGTAAGTAAACTATATAAAATTACTTTTTGGTAATACAATTATTTGTCCGTTATATATCGTTGAAAGATAAAGTAAAATGCCTATAGAGTGCTGCGAAATGCTTTTAAAAGGTGTTGACCTGTGGAGTGTTATCGAGATATCATACGAGTATATTAGTGTACCAATGGATCCGTCCCGCATTGGGATCGCAAAAATCTGGTCACCCTAATCATGCATGTATTAAAGGCATTACTTGTAACGTCATGAAGTCCTCTACTTTGTAAATTTATGGCACTGAATGATTGTATTTAATAGCCTTACCTCATTTTTCCCAATAACTCCAACCAACTACCCCAGTCTCGATGTGGTTATGATCCAACTTGTGTGAAATATTGACAATCTCCTTTTCAAGCTTGGAAAAACCATCCGTGAAGTTCATAATGAACGCCATGGAATGCTAATGGTAATACAGTAATGATGTCAGTTGCCAGTATAGCATGTTAATATCCTTGTGTGTATGGGATTCGGGAATACTAATAATGATAGGCCTATTTCAAAATTTATAGTAGTTTTAGTAGTAGGGTGAGTGACCTGCCTCTCCGTTCAGATGATATAGCGACCCTGAGGTGCTTCGGATCTCGCATAAAGTTGTACTGGAGGTCCCCTTCGTCATACGACTTTCTTCGCTATTTTGTAGGAGGCTAAAATAACCCCCAAAACATTTACAGAATATTGTAGACATGAGACTGCAGATAGTTTGACAGGTGTTTTGCCTGGTATGCGAGAAACAGTTGTTGTCCCCACACTCTGCAGAAGGGATGCCCTTTGTTAGAAATCACTCCAGATGAAACTGCTACCTTGGTAGAACATCATATATTGTACTCTTAAAATATGCGAAATGAGGTTTACAAGGACTTGCAGTTTTAAGCTAATGCTTAATCATGCAATTGTTTTTAAAGTTGTTGATTCTATTAAAAAAAAGTTTGTTGGTTAAAGGATGGACGAGTTTCCTTTACAACTTTAAAAAATAATAAATAAATTTTCGTTGTGGACTATAATTAATATTAATGACTAAACTTTCTTGTTTGGGCCTTCCTAAATTATCTCTTGTTTAGTGTTGAAAATTGTCGGTTAGAGAAAACTGTTTATTCATGGGGAACTCAATAATTTAAAGTATGTCGGTTATACATTCATTTTATTTTAAGTTTGAATATCTTCTGATGATGATGCAAGAATTTTAATTTTGTAGTCTTATCTTGCACCACAGTGATATTGATAAGACCCCTGTAAAAGGATGTCCTTTTTCTAATGATTATTGCCAGGTGAAATTCGTGGAAAAAAGATTTTAAAAATAACGGTGAGTCTAGGTTCATATTTTGCTAGACTGAGGTTTTCTTCACTCGTATATACTCGTGCACATGTACCCATCTTCGCATAAGCGAGGAGGGTACCGACTTTTTTAAATTCGTATATCTAAGAAACTAAATTAACCTAACCCGAGTGCCATCGAACCTAGAAGGGCACGATAAGGATTTCGGTCGTAATGGATGTCTCGAAGCGGGTTTTCTTAATTCGTTAAATAATGAGATGCTCGCTAACCTAGGCTGATGAGGACGAATGTTTTTCCCCGACAAAGTTTTTTTTTAAATTTGTAATTTATAATTTGTATTATATACTCTACGTACCTCATTTACTACCATTTGTCGTACACACACACACACACACACACACAAACAAAAGGCGATCACTGGTTATCAGTTGATCAGTTTTAAAATAAACATTAATCGGATTTAGTTCAAATGAGTAATATATGAATAGTGCAGCGGGAGAAGGGGATAAACGCCAAAATCGGCGAAATGCGTTTTCTGTTTGAAAAGACACCTTTTTTCCCTCTATCACCTCCAATTGGCAGATATCCCATTATCTGCCAATTGGAGGTGATAGACAGATCGAGGGAAGAATAAGGTTTCTTTTCAAACAGAAACGCATTTCGCCAATTTTGTCGCTTATCCTTTTCTCCCGCTGCGCTACTCGTATATATTACTCATATTTACATAACGCTAAATTAAAACTTGTTCAGTGTTGACTGAACTATTAACAGTTGTCCAACTAGCTGATGTATCGTATTGACTAGTTGAGTTTTTCAACTTAAGTTAGACTAGTTCCCAGTTTCTTTTTAGATAACTTGTAAATTTACGGAATAGAATATAGATCTGCAACGGACTCTTAAACTAAGGAAGTCGGAGTTGTCGTGGATGAACTTGGTTAATTGCCAGGAAAATGATAAGAAAGCACCGTACATGCAAATGAAGATATAGAAGCAGAAATGAGAGATTCCTCATCCATTGATGCAGTTTTTATGGACGATGCAAAACTCAAGTTGACAAACAAACGCGGACAGATAGACAAACTTAGATACAAACAGACAGAGAAAGAAAGCGGAGGTTATACAGGGTGCTTAAAAAAGTTACCACATGCATGGCGCTAATATGTCACTGCTTCCCACTTAGTTTTTTGCAAGTATTTGTGCGTTTGTTTGCTTGTTTTTTAATAATTTTTTTTTTTTCAAGGGTTGTGCGAGTGATTAATAAGTGAACCCTATTCACTGGAAATGGCTACAAGGTTTACATTGGTTTACGGTGGTAACATTTTTTGAAGTACCCTGTATATGAGACCCTCCTAGGAAGAAATGGCTAAGCAACAAAAGTAAAAAACGCCAGAAAGCGCAGTTAACCCATTAGTGCCCATTGGTAGAATTTCTTACCGCCAAAATTGTTTGTCGTTATTGCATCACTTTTTCTCGTATTCGCGTGATCTTCGGTAGGAGTCATTGATATGACTCAATCTTTTGATTGATGCAATAACGACAAACAATTTTGGTGGTAGGAAATTCTACCAATGAGCACTGATAGGTTTGTTTTCTGGCGTTTTTTTACTATCGTCGCTTAGCCACTTCTTCCCCAGGAGGGCGTCATATACTGTGTAGTTACGTAACGAATATATACATTCCTTTTACAAGAAATGTGAAAATTAATCACCGATAGCGTACATTTTGTGGTATGCGATTACATTCAAAATGGACCCTATAAACGTTGTGTAATTTTAGACGTAAAATTAGGCGATAAAAATTCTGAATAAATTTATCGTGATTATCTAATTGAAAATTGGCTCGTAATTACGGATCTTATTAGAAGTAATTGTGAGGGAAAACATTTTATTCGACAATTACTACAGATGAAAAGGGAAGAAAATTGCCTCGCTTTATGTAAGATAATATAATGATTAGGCTTAATTACGCACCATTCCCGCGCGTTCATTATAGTTAGAGAACCCATATAGGCCTTTTATGGTAGGAGGGCGTCCTTATTTTATACAAAATTCTAATATTCTTTCAAGACTAGGATAAATCTTCAATTTTGTTTTGAAGATAATCTTTCGCTTAAACTGCTTTATTGAACGGACCAAACGATATACCTATTCTATTCGATAGGCTCGTCATTACGAGGCCTTATACCTAATAGAGATAAGGCCTATCAGTGACTTTGTAGCTACGTTTATTTTTTTCCGTTAAAAGCTTGTTTATTTTTATTAGCATTTGAAGTTCGTGTTTTTCGTTAAATTTGTGTAATTTTAAACTTTAATTTCTTTCGTAATTTAAAATTTTGTTACATAGGTGTGTTATTGGTATGTATATATTTTTTTTTATCTTCTTATTGACTGGGTATACGGCCAATTTTAATTATATTATTGTTAAGGACGTAATTGTCTTTAGTCTTCGCGTATCTTCTTGACACTGGAGTGTCATGGGAGAGGTTATATTCCCGTAATGCCTAATTTTTACTCCATGAAATAAACAAAAGAATAGAGACTGTTACAAGAGCATTATCATGCAAAAGGAAATCTAATCCTCGTTCGCTAAGAGTTGCTAAAGAACTTAATGAGAATGCAGGGAATTCTGATAACCGTTTCGCCTCACAAAATGAGTCACACTGATACTCGCGGACATGACTAGCAGACAGCTTAGCGTGTATCTTTCGCTTTCAGATAAAACGAAAAGATTGGCAAATATCTTTGTTACACTTTTGGTCCCGAGTTACGGAGGACGCAGAGCCAAGTTTTACCTGTGTATCGAATGACCACGAAATAAGAACGGCCATTATGCGATTAGCAAAGACGTTGAAACTCCTTTAACAGTCTTTTATCAATTAATTATATAATGGCGCAGTTTCCTGTTCACATTAACGTAGGATTGGATTAATTTTAACATAACCTTTCTTACTTAAATCCTTTTGGAAATGTTTAAACCTTTAGCTGGATTCTTTCGACTTTGAAGGAATTGTTTTGGTCAGTTCTGCTTTCGAATATTTACGCACCACTTTTCCTCTCTGGAAGCAACAGCGAAGTCACGCTGTTACCCATTCTTGCTCCTCTTCCAATCGATTTCTGCATGTAGTCGAAAAGGCGTTACTCTAAGAGTTTTACGCGCTGGTTCGCGATTTGGAAGAAGCTTTAGACGCTTATAATGCTAATAGTTTTAAAACTTGTATCAACGCGTTGAATACATCGTAGTTAACCCCTCAGAACTAATATGGTACACCCGCAAGATAATTAAACAATGCAGAAAGCCTAAAACCTAAAGCTTGAGGGCCAAATTAAATTAAATAAATAATCCAATTTTGCAATTACTTATTTTGTCAATTAATAAAATTTTATTTTATAAATAATAATTAATTCATACGTATCCCCCCCCCCCCCCCCCCCCCCCCACCTGAAAAGGAACGGTAGGTTAGACTTATTTAATTCTATATGACAGAATTCCTTTGTTGAATGAATCACACTTTTTTTCCCCCAAACGGACTTTATATATGGTCTTATAAGAGGGAAATGAGGACTATTACTCCCCTCGTAGGGTGGAGAATATGGCGATCCCTTGATCATTATTGCGTCTCCCCTTATGATGCAGACTAGCAGACGCCTCTTAAAAGCAAGAGATGTTATCCAAGGGGAAATTCAATTATATATTTTTTGGTTTTCTTCTTTTCTTGTTTGCTTTTTGCGAATAAAATTTGATATTTGGAAAAGGTTCGATTCGAATTTGCGCTTCAATTTGGGTAAAGTGCATTAACATAACATGAGGGGCATCAATTTTTTTTTTTTTTTTTGGGGGGCAGACTTCAAAACAGATTAAGAAGCAGCGGAAATGTATGGTATGTTTGGTAACCAACAAAGTTGTATAACCACTTGAGGGAGATGTTTTTGTTTTTACACTTGTTTGTGACGTGTACAGGATACGAGACTTACGAGAGGCTTCAACGCACTGGTTTTTCACCGACTTTATATATAAATAAATGCTCGCTTTACTCAAACATATGCCGGTGATGTTAAGTGTTTGGAATTAGGTTGGGGAGGAGATTTCGCTTCAACGAAATGTCTTTAAAGAAACCTTTTTTGAATATTAAATTAAACCATAATAAATAAATAAAAAAAAAAATATCCCATCCGGATGTGTTTTTACCATTGGCTAAGCCATATTTTGATAACATTCTGCGTTGAACCTACTTTGTACTTTTCTGCTAAACATTTGTTTTAAATGCAATATTTGGCAATTAAATTTGCACATTTTGTGGAAACAATACTACAATGTGGAATTGCAGTAAAAAATTACACACGTATTGGGGAGCATTTTTGCAGTATGCAGAATCGGGTGTTCGTGAAATTATATATATATATATATATATATATATATATATATATATATATATATATATATATATATATACACACACACACACACACAGGGTGTCCCAGAATTAACTATTTCAATGAAATCTGACAAATTTAATAAAAACTGACATAATTTTGTGTTTATTATTAAATTATGATACAAAAACAAATAGATTTATAAATCATAAGTCAAAACTTTATTGAGAAGTTTCAACATGTGCACCGTCTGTATCTCTGCAAATTTCAAATCTATCCTCAGCGCTGCGAAATACATTTTGAAGCATTTCAGGTGTTATCTCCCGCACTGCCAACTGGATGCGTTCTTTAAGTTCAGCTAAACTATTGATCTTTTGGCGATAAACCTTTGTTTTTATGAAACCCCATGCAAAGAAATCCAGGGGTGTCAAATCCGGAGAACGCGGAGGCCAAGGTCGAGGTCCTCAACGTCCAATCCACCGATTCGGAAGGCGTCTGTTGAGGTATTCTCGAACAATTAGAGCATAATGACATGGTGCTCCATCTTGTTGAAACACAACATTATCAAGAATGCCATCATCAAGAAGCTGTGGTTCGAGAAACTGCTGAAGCATATCAAGGTAGACGGTACCTGTTACAGTTGCTTCCGCAAAGAAGAATGGGCCATAAATTTTGGATTTGGTCATTCCAAGCCACACGTTAACTTTTGGAGTGTGTGTGTGCGATTCTATGACTTCAGACGGTCTTTCATTGGACCAGATACGACAGTTGTGTCGATTGACTTTACCACACGTGTGGAAAGTCGCCTCATCACTGAATAAGATGTTATCCAATAAACTTTCATTTTCGATTTGATCCACAATTTCTGCACACCTTGCTGCTCGATTTGGATAATCCTCTTCATTTAGGGCATGCAGTACTTGAATGTGATAAGCCTTTTTCATCAGTGTCGAACGCAAGATTCTATGAACCTTGGATATGTTGAGTCTTCGACCGGCCTCCCTAACCGAAGTTGTTGGTTCATCCTCAAACAATTGTCGTACCTGTTCGGTACTGTTACGTGCTGTCCTTGGGCGTCCTCTTCCCACCTCGTCGTGTACGGATCCAGTTCTTTTAAATTTGTTCACAAGTTCACGAATCGCTTTGTCTGTAGGACCGGTTCTGTGGAATCTTCTTGTAAATTTTTCTCTGATTTCATTACATTGCATTCCTTTAATACGGGATGTTACAACAAAGATGCGTTCTTGTGTATTCATTATTAATAGGGTTCTGAAAGAGAATGAAAATAAAACTATGAAAAAATTCTGAAAATAAAATTATGAAAAAAATTTAGAAATTTATACATTTTTAACACATATTAAACATGATAAACATAAATAAGTGTTTTTAAAAAATGTCCGATTTCATTGAAATAGATAGTTAATTCTGGGACACCCTGTATATAAGCGTATTAAAAGCTGGATTAGTAGGACCTACATAAGCTATTGATTCAGTTTTTGTGTTGAATTTTGTGTAACATGTATGACGTTTCTATTCCATTTATATTATGAATTATGTATGCATTAAAATACACACTTATTTAATTTTAATTTCGTTTACGTAGGCCTAATCAAATTAATGAAGTTAGAAGGGGTACAACTGGACGACTGAATGGGTGGTATCTCTACAGAAATATTAAAAAAAAAAAATTCTTCCCATAGGTGATCTTGTGCACGCTGATCACTTCGTAACACGTTGAGTAGTAAACCCAGTTACTCATCAGTAACGCCTCAGTCACTCGTTCAATGCGTTACACAAAGATCACATTTACAGAGCAAACAAGAATTTTCACTATTTTTAGTTAGATATAACTTGCTTTCAACCATGCAATTAATCAGTGGATCACTGTTTCTTGAGTTACCCTCAATAAATAAAGTTTATAAATAAAAGCGATTAAGATTGTCCCCTTTATAAAGGGGATATGTTCGAGTAGTATCCATGCGGTTCTACAGAAACACAAAATATGCATTTGAAATGTCAGGGGAAAGCTGAGGATGGTACCTCGGATAGATCTGCAGTTCTCCCTTAAGAGGCAGGAAATATTCATGGTTTCATTAATTTTTAAAACTTTTTTGGAGACTTCAGAATTGTTATTTTGAATCATTTAAAGGTACAGTAATTGTGTTCTCGGAGTGAGCAATCTTTTTTAATAGCTTCGTCTTTAAATAGTTTTAATAGGTTTTAAGCAGGTCTTAAATAGGTTTAATTCAGTACGATACAAATGTTAATAGGTTCTAATGTAAAGAAAGGAAGCAGGAAATATCACTTAAACCTATTTCTTCGTTCGTTATATCAGACGTTTGAAATACAAAGCGTGCTAATGTACGCTCGATGATTTATGCAGAAAACAGGATAGGAGAGATCTACCTTGTCGATGTCAGGTTTAAATCATGAGCCAACCTAGATTAAAAAGTGCTTCGCCATTCTTGTCGCAAGGGCCTACACCAGTCTTGCTGAGTGTTTTTGAAATACAGTAGGAATAGTGTTTTTGGGCGTTGCTTAACCTCCATCGTGACAGCAAAGGTTGCGTAACGGATTGGATATAAAGCTTTACGTGGGACCCGAACCACGGGTCGCTACATCACCTGAACGCAGAGGACGGTCCCCCCCCATCTAATTACTCTCCAGACTCAATGTCGCTTAACTTCGCCAATCGATAAGCGATGTTGAGACATGGTCACGGCCGTAGCCTCAGTAGTAGTACAAAACTGTAAAAAGCTCGCGGGGGGCGGTTACCAATTGTCAAAGTTTTCAGTCTGACTACCCCCTTCCCTACAGCCTGTCCCGCTATATTACCCCCCCCCCCCACGTAGTGTCACATCCGTGACGAAACTATACTGTACTCCAATCACCAACTTAAATGAAAACCAGTGGTTTGCCATGTCAGACGATTCGAGCAAATTTGGTTCAAAAGCGAGCTTTGTTTTGAAAAGATCTAAAATTGTGTAACTATTACTTATAACCTTACTAATTTGATATCTTTTGGCACTTTTTGATTTGGAGGAGTTAGTGTTAAAGTTAGTCTAACAAAGATTCTAAGATTCACTCTAGGCAAACCCAAGAAGGAAGTAAAGTTAGAAATAGCAATGAAAAAAAAAGGTGCCAGCATTTGATGGTACTTTTTTAAATACCACTAGTTTATGATAACCACGACTACAGAAAAGCTTCGCGTAGTTCGTTTCAACCTTCGGTCGGTTCGCAAAAAGTGTGGAGAAGAGGTACTTCAGAAGCGGACATCCTCGTGGAAAGACTAAGGAATAAGTAAGAGATGAAAAGTAACCAACGAACAAATTAACCTCGGGTTATACCGAACAACCGGGGGATCGCGTGTTAAAGGATCTATAGAATTGTCAGGACCCCAGTTGATGGGGGAGGGCTAACTCTTGAAAATTAAACGTACTAGATGCAGACCGAGGGATGTAGTGCATGAATTCTTCAGCGTTCATTTTAGCCCACGATTACAGGAAATGAAGAGAGAATCTCTGCAAACGGAGTTGTCTTCTATCTATCTCCTTTGGGAATGGTAGTTGAATGATGTCTGAAAATGTTTACTTCCAAGTTTCCGTCAACGGAGGCGGGGCCTATACAATTTAGGGTGGGTTAAAATTGAAATAAATTTTGATTTCCTTTATGTTGAGTTCAGGAAGTTATTCTTATTTTTAAATAACCCCCTCTATGAAATTTGATGCTTTTTCGATCAGGTTTAGGGGTCCCATCTCAGGCTTAAATACGGAGACTATTTCTATATAACTATGTTGGAAATAGTTTATTTTTTGACATTTGTCAGAAGTAGTATTAAACAATATCTGCATGAATTTATTTTTTGTTAATTTTTTATAATTAAAACGCTTAATAACGAACATCAAAATTAGAAAACTGAACTTTACAGTGATAATTACCAAAACACGGAGCATTCCATTGCGTAAATTTTAGGGTAAACTATGATGATAAAAACCCACTCTAATAGAGTTTATTTCCACAACACACTCGATGCCCACTGGCATCCTCTTCGGGTGGATACAGAAAAACGAATGAACCAAAAACAAGAGGGAAACCAGTCAAGGGACCATTAAGAAATTCGTACCTAGGTTAGATCCCGTTTCTCCCGACACCGGAAGGGCATTTTATTAAAGGGTCCCGCTTATAAGTACATTCGCACAAATTTAAAACTATCTTTTCTATATATACAGATTCTATTATTTTTTACATAATTATTACATTTATTATTACATTTATAATAAATGTAATTATATATAAAAAAAAAATAGAATCTGTATGTATAGAACAAAAAGATAGTTTTAAATTTGTGCGAATGTACTTATAAGCGGGACCCTTTAATAAAATGCCCTTCCGGTGTCGTGAGAATGGGATCTAACCTAGGTGCGAATTTCTTAATGGTCCCTGGACTGTTTTCCCTCTTGTTTTTGGTTCATTCGTTTTTCTGTATCCACCCGAAGAGGATGCCAGTGGGCATCGAAACTGTTGTGGAAATAAACTCTATTAGAATGGGTTTTTATTATCATAATTTGACCTTCACGTTGAAAAGTGAAGTTTTACATTTATTAGGGTAAACTAATTCAAAGTGAAATATATTGAGTAAATGTTCAATTTTACGTTAGTTTCTCAAAAATTGTTTTTATTCATTTTCAAATCTTCAAACTACATTATCAGGATATAAACAACATGTAAACCAAAAAATATTGGTAACAAATCTGACTGTGCAGGCTATTAATTGCTTCTTTAAAAAGTCCTTTTTGCATTTAAGTTTGGGTTGTGATTTCCTTGATTTTTGACTGGAAACTAATCGTCCAGTGCCGAGCTTTGTGGTCGAAAAAATTTTTTTTTTACTAACTCTTGTGACTTCTTTCACTAGTTTTTCAACAACTTCACTATGGCATGGAAAATTGGGAATGACAAGTTCATTATTCAGTATTTTGTTTTAACAGATCCTCATCAGTTGTACTTTCAAGAATTGGTGATGGAGTAGGTTGACCTGTGGTCCAATCATATCAGTATAAGTAGTTGTCCGTAATTTCTTCTGTGGTGGTTTGCCTTGCTTTAATGATCATAGTCGCAGCTTTAGTTCTAACTTCCAGACGATCATCATCTACTTAGAAAAATATTTTCTGGATATCAAAAATAGTAGTTCCTTTTTAATGCACTTTGAGCAACTTCAGTGACATTTCTCTCAGTTAACTTATTGATTTGGGTTAATAAGAAGTGGAAATTTTTAGCTCCATTATTACACTTCCAGTTCAATTTAATTTTGAACTATGTTGGAACGTTAATAATGTATTCTACCAAGCACATTAATTCCTGAGTTGGTTCCTCTATTGACAAGTAATAAGGAAGAACTGTTGGCTCATGCGAGCCATCCTGCGCAGTGCATCATAGTTCCAGGAACTGTGCGCTTTAAGTAACGCTCATTGCTGATGACCCCTAACCAGTTCGTCACACTGCCGACGCGACACCTCGTTTTTGTACTGATGCATGGGAATTACAAAATTTAAAATACACATTTTCATAATCTTTAGTGACGAACTATACCTACACAGATGCATATTTATTCAAAAGAAGGAAAGCTGTGGAACACACACACACACACACACACACACACACACACACACACACACACAGGCATAGAAAACGGATTTTCACGCCAGTGATGGGCGCCTCAATCGTATTAAAAATTCAATGAAAAGTTTGGACCTTTAAAAACTATACAATTTTAAATTCCTGTTGCGTTTCTTGTTTCTGTAGTGCAGGAGCAAGTTTCCACACTCATACTAACCATGATTAAAAATTTGACCCACCCTACAGTGTACATCTTTCACTAGCATGTATTCAGAACGTTAGGTTACAGATTATGAATTGCCCAATCAGAGAACAACTTCATTTCTTCCAAAGATTGACCAGTCAGAGGAAGGAGAATAACTTTAAATCTTTCATCCAGTACTGTTTATTATTATTATAATAATATATACTATATACTATATATAAAATTCTTTTTTCTGAAAGCCATGAATTTTCATCTCGCGTGTTTATAGACCCTTAACGTGACTGAATATACAGGACACTACAACCTTCGCATGCAGACCACACACGAGGAAAGCCCTTTAAAACGGGTTAAAAAATTGTTTGGAGATTTAGAAAAAGTCCATATTTAGGAGAATATTTGTTACAGCATATCACGGACAATTCCCAGTTTTGGGTGGTATTTGTGCTTGGTACTTTTTAATTACCTTTATTGTGGTTGAAAGTTAGTCAAAAGTTTCAGTGAGTGACTTTATTTTTAATTGGTTCACTACACTAGCGGATTTAAGTGGGGAGGGCAAGGCCTCCCCCTTTTGTTCAATCTTGGCGCCGCTTCCAAATGCTTTATTTTTCATAATAAATTTTTTAATTTCAATTTCAATTTCAATTTCAATTTTATTTTTAGAAACTGTGCATAAAATTTTTTTCCTTCGTATACTCAATTAAATTATGCTTTCCAGCTTTATATATTCATTTATTAATGGTTGTAAGCATTTGAAGAGAGAAAAGTAATGTTCTCGTAAACCCTTTGCGTAGTATTCACATTCACGATCTCTAAATGACTGATTCAGGTAATACTTTGAACAGATGGATTAGATAACGTCAATCAAATTAGTTCCAATATTTACTACCAGAAACCTGGTCTTTAACTACATTTTAGTGAACGCTAAAATTTGCCTGCTGGTGCTTAAAAGGTTAACATATGTGTTTTTAATTCCAGTTAATGTAATTAAACATTATTTTGGCGCAATTTTTGCATATCTAGAGGTCCACACCCCCTTCCCTTTCGAAAATACAATATCCGCAACTGGTTCACTGCGTTTTAAGAGTATTCCATTCTTTTTTTAATGTTTAATCCATTTTGGTGATTGTTCAAATTTGAATTAAAAATTGTTTAAATATTAACCTTACTTTGCAAATAATT